>SKCR01023467.1:0-335434 GCA_019454045.1 Zanthoxylum bungeanum | reverse complement strand
ACACTCTAGGTACGGGGTTAGCATTCAGACATTTATGGCACTCTAGGTACGGAGGTGTCACCGCGACACCCTAGGTACGGGGTTAGCACTCAGACATTTGTGGCACTCTAGGTACGGAGGCGTCACCGCGACACCCTAGGTACAGGTTTAGCACTCAGACATTTGTGGCACTCTAGGTACGGAGGCGTCACCGCGACACCCTAGGTACGGGGTTAGCACTCAGACATTTGTGGCACTCTAGGTACGGAGGCGTCACAACGACGCCCTAGGTACGAGGTTAGCACGCCAGGTACGAGGTTAGCATTCAGACCACAGCGACGCCCTAGGTACGGGGTTAGCACGCCAGGTACGGCATGTGGACTATTTAGACATTTTATGGCTCTCTAGGTACGGAGACGTCACTGCGACACCCTAGGTACGGGGTTAGCATTCAGACCACATCGATGCCCTAGGTACGGGGTTAGCACGCCAGGTACGACATGTGGACTATTCAGACATTTGTGGCTCTCTAGGTACGGAGACGTCACTGCGACACCCTAGGTACGGGGTTAGCATTCAGACCACACCGACGGCCTAGGTACGGGGTTAGCACGCCAGGTACGGCATGTGGACTATTCAGACATTTGTGGCTCTCTAGGTACGGAGACGTCACTGCGACACCCTAGGTACGGGGTTAGCATCCAGACAACCAACATCATCACTACGGCACTCTAGGTACGGAGACGCAATCGCGACGCCCTAGGTACAGAGTTTAGCATTATCAACTCAGCACAGCAGGCAGACCAGGTGACAGCTGGCGAGCCAGGTAAGTAAAAATGCATTGCACGTACTTTGATAGGATTGTCATTGTCACACACTGCACAAGTCCCATCAAAGTGCGGGCGACTATAGGCATTGCATTTTTGCATATCAGCCCGATGATGAGTCTCGTATGGAGACACTACCTCTTTAGTTGTGAAAGCCGCGGGAAACGGACGTTGGAAGGGTAAAATTGGAAATTAGCATTTTGTCAGATTTAACTCACTTGTTTCGCTTCGGGTTCGCTTGTTGGACCTCTGTTTTTAAACACACCAAACCCATTAAATCACAAATTAAATAATTAAAACATTTAAAATACATGTCACTAATTAAATTAAAACCAATTAAATTAAACTTAAATTAATTAAATTAAATCACATTCGCCAATTAAATTAAACTTGAAATTAAATTAAAATCTAATTAAATTAAATTCCTAATTTAAATAAAACATATTCCTAATTTAATTAAATCACCTACCAGTTTAAATAAATCCCATGGATCCCTTAACTAATTAAAATAAATCATATCCTTAACTAAAAATAACAAACCAAGTCAATTCTCCTGATTAAAAGATTTCCCTATCACATTTTAATTAAAAACAATATCTCCCAATTAAACACACAAATCCTATTCCTACCCAAACAAGGATAAAACACAACCCTCCCCTATAAAAAGAACTAAAAACCTAACCTTAAAGATCGGGCTGGCTCATTCGTCTTACACTAAAAAATCCCCTACACTCATTCACCACTCACGGCCCTTCAACAAAATAATACAAATAATAAGAACCCTAGACATCACTCAACCCGCTTCAGCCCCCTTGCCCTTCACGCTGCCTCACAAGCACACCATACTTGCCTTCACACCTCGCCTTTGACCTGCCATTATCGCACCACTAACCTACCTCACATAAAGCCACCTTGCACTCTCACGTGAAGCCCACTGAACCGTTCCTTGGACCTGCGCACTCACCATATCAAACAAACCAAGCTTCATGTAAACTACCCATTAGCCTGCCAACAACGCCCCTTGCCTTTACTCACCTAGCTCACACACGCAAGAAGCCCTTCAACGCCAGCCCCTTCACCCATTCACAACTAACACCACAAAGCCCACTCACGTCCTCACACCTTGCCCTCAACTCACGCAAGCCACGTCCCTCACACACTCTCTCGCCTCCAGTCAATCACGCCTCATGACCTCACGCTAAAGCCGCCACATGCCAACTCCCTCCTAAATAAATTGCTCACTTTACTACCACAAATTCCCCCCAAACAGCCCTAAAACTTCACTAAAACAAACAGTCCAAAAACTGCCCCCAAAGCAGTGACAAAACATAGCCCCAATACCCTTAAAGAACCGTAAAAAACAGTCCCCTAATTACCAAAAACAGTGACCCAAAAATACAACAAAAACAACAGCGAAACAGAGTGAAAACAGCAGTCTAAAACAGCAAAACAGCGAGGAAAAACATTGGATTAGTGAACCAGAAAAGTTGTGGAAGATCAACCCTTCCGACGGCCGTGTAACGCCCTTTCTTGAGACGACAAAAGAGGTTAGACCTGAGGGTACCTTTTCACTCATATCTTTCGTTTTAATTTATTTATTTTTAGAATATTATTGCATGAGAGTCGTTTGGAGCATGATGTGATTGTTGGATGAGCGGGATATGTGTTCCCTTTTGTGGTATATCGGATGGAAACCCGGACGTAAATTCCGTAGCCGATTCCGAATGGATGGTATTGCGGTCTGCACTCTGGATACAACGCCACGTACCTCTTAAGATACATATATCTCATCTCATCCAAAATTTTTATTTGAGCATGTTATAGTTTCTAGGCCGTTTATTTATTATTTTAAGCATGATTTAATTTAGTCTTGTTATTTAATTTTCAAAGCATGATTGTGTTATTTAGGCATGTTGTTCCTTCATTCTTTATGCATGATGTTTCGTTTAGTTTATGTTTATGTTTAATTAGTTATTTGTTTACTTTGGTTAATGGTTCAATATGCTTGTTGTGTTATATTGCGTGGAGTTATTTGGATGAAAGCATGTTAGATCTAAGTACCATTGAGCATGATTATTGAGTAGAGTCGGTTGATTAATTGCACAAATCATATCATCACAAGTGACATAAGTAAGAGACCATTCCGAACCCAACGGTTTGAGGTCTTCCCTTGCGAGGGGTGAGTGCGGCCTTAAATCTTTGTCCCGGTTCACACCGGGTGGCGACTACATGTTATTTCGTACTCCCAGCTAGGCCGCGAGTCTAGAACAGCGTCGTCAAGTTCTGTTGTCCACAAATACAAATTATTCATAATACTTCATCGGATTAAATGAGTTAATTCGAATCATTTAATCGATTAAACGAAAACACATGCAGATGGGCATTTTTGGTCAATCGTAATTATTGTGCATTTGTATTTAATACATAATTTGATTAGATACATATTAACTAACTGTCAAATGAGATTTTGACACATGCTATTAATATATGTATTGTTATTTAATGTAAATAAAAATACATATATAATAATAATTATATTAATTAATTATTTAGATATTTAAATGTTAAATATTAAATAATTGAATATTTAAATAATATACTTTTTCATAATTGTTATGAAAAATGTTTGATTATTATTGGTTACAAATGGCATGATTTTATTATGCTTTAAGTGTGCAAATTTGATTTGTCAAATTAAAGCTTATTATATTTAATTGAATTAAATTGCAAAATTGACAAAAATGCCCTCCTAAAGTCGGTTAGGCTTCTCTCTAAGTTGAAAAATTTTGTTTTCTTCATCATTCACTCTTCCATGGCCGAAACTTCAAAGGAAAATGGGTCTCAAATTTGTTTGATGAAACAAAATAAGAAAGTCAAGGAAAAACAAGAAAAAACTTATGAAAATTGGAGATTATAAGTTAATCTTTAATATTCTTGAAGTTTAAAAATTTAGTTTCTTGTTCTTGTGTTCCTAGAATCGTTCTAGGGTTCTCTTTACTTATTAAAATTGGGGCTTTTGGTGTTGGAAGATGGATTTGGAAGTGTTAAGCATATGTGAAGTAGAATTTGATAATATTATTATAATATTTATTCAATTTGATCATTTGATGATATATTACCATTCTAGAGTTTTATGACCACTATTGTAATGCCTAGAATTGTTCTTGGGTGATTCATTTGTGGTGACTTTGGTTGGTGTTAAGATTAATTAGATTAATGTTGGAAAATTGGATTTTTAGCATAAAAAATTGATATTTATTGCTTCTGGATCAGATCTGGAAATACATATCAAAATCTGATATATAATCCAATTTTGATGTTGCACATGCACATAATCTATATGTTTCTTGACTTTTCTATTATACGCTAACGGGAAACGTAACAAAGATTTAATAGTTAAGTTAAATTATGTTTTCTAAAAGTATAATTGAATTGTTTAGAAAATGAACTAGATTAAAATTCTGCATACGATGTAGAACAACATTTCCTTGAGGAATATCCCCGCTTAAATAAGGTAATAAAGTGACATGTATTGGATGCATATTTCTTAGTTCGTATTTTCAATACGGTTTATGAGTATCTTTCTATGGCTGCATCCGAGAAAGTGCCGAAGCAGTGTGGGTGTAGTTGATAGAATTTTTTCCATGCCGAATATACAATTGATACTAGACAAATTCAAGTGAAAGTGGAAATCTTGAACGTGCCAAATATGTCAAGACTACATTGGTAGCTTGAGTTTGTCATTGGCAAGTGAAGCCTTGATACGCCTCATTATGAACGTGCCAAAGCTGTCATAACGAGAAACAGTCAGGACTAAAATTAGGAGTCATTGGTGAGTGATTGACAATGAGTTGTCTACCTAATGAATATACGTAGGCGAGACCATGCCAAAGCTGTGAGTCGAAATATATTCATGGGATCCTACTCTCACTGGAATTTGATTTAATTATTGACTTCCTGTTCTCCGTTGGGAATTACGGTATTACGTAAAGTAGTGCGAGACACTACTGGGTTAAAAATCCATAACTAAAGAAGTGTGTAATTTTATGGAAATTGCTACTTTTGTTTTCCTTTATTCTATATTGTTAATAGAATTATACTTCTAATCCACTGCTTGCATATTACTTGAATATGTTTTCTGACTTCTCTTTTGGTTGCGTAATTCTAGAATAGGTTCTAGAATATTAGTAGACTTGAATATTGTTAGATTAGTCAAAACCATCGGGAACTATTGTTTCAATTTTCTAGAAAATCAAGATGGTTAGTGACTTAGTTACTAAACCACGATACGTATGTTGGACAGTTATGACCCATAGCGTCACTATTTTTACACATCATTGTGTTGTTGTACAAATTAACTATGTGACAAAGGAAATTGCTCTTTTATCATTTGTGATTAGATGACCAAGATGTATAACTGATGAAAGGTCCATATGATTAGTTCCTGGATTGAGATGATATGAGACAGTATCAATCCACGAAGGTTTAATCATTAAATATCCCTATTCGTAGTATTATCGTGATTGGACATCGATAATGCGGAATAGACTAGTATTACACTTGTGCGCGTTGTGAGGGTATTACGACATAGTTCTCATATATTTGGGTATATGATACTCATGCAAGTGTAGTAGGAGGTTGTGTTTTACCGATGGTATGGAAAACAGCTTCGCTCTGGATAGACCCCTCAGAATTCCATTGGTAGTATTACTATGTGTCTATGGAAGTCCGAATCAAGGTAGATGTATTTGGTCTTAACCTGAGACTTGCACCGCTAATACTTGCGACAATAAATATACTTTGGTTTTAGGTCGTCCAGGGCTTTAATAGGTTCTGTGTACGCCTTTGCTGGGTATATTTAGAATCTTAGTGTGTTGGGTGTGATGTCAAGACGGAAGTATCACTCCAGTAATAGTGGAGAAAATGATCACGTAGGATACATAACTTGTTCTCTTATATGCAGCAGCTATCGGGATATTATGACTAGGTCATGTTTATCCGATTATAGAGACTAGTTACCAGAGATCCGATTTGTGCTTCGTACGGGGCAGACACATTTCCAGCCCCAGGCCTTGCACGTGATATAGATCACGCTTTGCTAGAAGCCAACCTTGTCTTATAAATCGGTAAAAACGTAGTCCTAGGTACTTACGTGTTCGGATAGTCCGACGACCGGATTTACTGCCAACATATCCGGGGATCTCATGGGTCGCTTCCCGAAGATTCACCGATGACGTATGACTCGCACTTTAATTAATCTGGGATTAATTAGCTGAGAGAGAAAATTAATTTGGGATTAATTACGGAGATATTTTATCTGGGAAAAAATATTATTAAAGAGAGATAACGATTAATTTGGAATTAATCGATAAAATAATATATATTCGATATATTATACGAAATTAGATTTCGACGCGGAATTGAAATTAGATTTTAATTCGGGCGAACGAGTTAATTTAGAATTAATTTGTTAGCGACGTGAATAGATTTTGCTAGGCATAATTAATTAATTAAGTCGCAATGGAAAATTCGTTAATTTGGAATTAGCGAACCCGAGCCCGGGAGTGTTTGCGAGCGCACTCGCATTTCGAATTCAAGTGCGGCCCACAAGTCACATCAAGCGTCAAATCACTAGTCAATCAAGTGATGGAAGTCACATCACTTTGAGTGAAGTGATGCTTGTCATCATTGATTGATGTGAATAGTGACGTGAGTGGTTGATGGCATTTATGGCCATTTTGGCTCCAAATATTGGTTTGACTTTTTGAAAGCCAAATACTAAATTTTGGTATATCTTTATTTGCTTTTTGGAAAAACAAATAATTGTGTATTAGATACACAAACCTAATAACAACCAACTCATCTCTCTCTCTCTTTCCTCTCCTCTCCCTCACACACCCAATGGGCTGATTTTTCCTCCATTTTTACTGTCAAAGCCGAGAATGGCAAGGAGAAAAGAAGAGTGATATTTGTGGCAAAAATCAAGAGTGCTAGCACACAATGAAGTCCTGCGAAGGTGATAGGGAAACCGCACATGTGAGCAAGGAATCAACACAAAGCTTGGAGCTTGATGGAGATCCCCATTGCCAAAAATTGAAGAGCCAAAACAGCCCACTGCCGAGCCTTGGAGGATGAGGACTTGAAGTTTTTGTGTTCGACGCATCGCCTCAACCGCTCGATGTAAGTATTCCACAACTTCCTCGTGTATTCGCACTTATATTTCTTGCTTTGAACGATCCTCGGTACTTAGAGATTTCCCAACAATGGTATCTTGAGCCAATATTGAGCATGAAACTTCTTAGGGTTAAAATTGGGTAAAATGTATTTGAGCATGATTTGATGAAATTTGATGATTGAGTATCCTAAATGTAGTTTAATTGAAGTTTGATTGGATCAATTTCATGAAAGGTTATTTGGAACAATTTTCCCCAAAAATCTTGGCTTGGTCGAATGGTTGATGAACCCTAATGTCTTGGATTTTTGATTTTTGCTTCATTGGATGACTTGAAATCAATTGGGTAATGTTGATTTAATGTTGAATTGGATTTAATTGGATTGAATTCGAATTGGACATTGAAAACCCCTAATTGCCGAGACATGTAGCATGGAAAATGGGTTTGATTTTTGATCAATTGTGTTGGACATTAATTGTTGTTAATGAGCATGATTAATTAGGCTAATTGGTGTTTTGGAAATATTGATTTGGGTAATTAATTATGTAATACACTTTGAGTAATTAAATTATGAAATTGGAATTTTTGTAATTTAATTATTTAGGCTTAAATTGGATTTGGGCTTGAAAAGTTGTAAATGGGCTAATTGGGCTTGGTTGTACCAAGTTAGGTTTAGGCTAAATTGGTTGCATCCAATTGGGCCCAAAACCGTTTCCATAAAGTCTAAATGCGACTAATGTACCTTTAAAAATTTAATTGGGCCTAATGGGCCTAAATTGATTTCTAGGCTTATAGGGTTATTCCTTGATTGGGCTTTGGTTATTTGGGTTTGACCCAAGTTGACCAAAAGTCCATGCCTTAAGAAATTAATTAAAAGCCCATTGGACTTTAATTAAATTAACATTGGATGTTAATCGGGCTTTGAGACCCGTAACGATAAAATTTGGAATTTAAGTCGTAAATGTTTATTTATAAAGTGTAATATTTAATTTGGAATTAAATAAATGAATTAGTATTAAATGCAAATTGAACTGGATTTAATTTTGTAGTTTAATATAATTCAAGAATTCGTACTTTGAGTATTTATTCGCAAAATGAGTCAGACTCGCACAAAATCAAATCGTTGTTTGAACATTGGATTAGATTGATTGATAACATGCTTGTGTGAATACATGGTTGCGATGCATGAATAATATATATCAGATGGATATTAGATGGGTGGGGCAATTTTGGAAATTGTTGTAATAAATTTAGAATTTATTAATTGGACCTGCGTGTCCAGCCTATTATCTCCTTACTCTATGTATTTCTCTTCTCACTATTCCCCTCAATGTAAATGAGGTTTCTTTAGAAGTGTTATGTAACAGGTAGAAGAAATACTTGTGCTAGCGGGAGAGAGGAAAGTGAGAGATTTGATCTAGGATCAATGTGTAAAGTATCCATCCGCATATCATTATTATTTATTTATATGCGCCTTATTATGTGTTTAGAATGCATGTTTAAGGGTGTATGATGATGAGACCATAACAAAGATAATAAATTGGTTGCCAATTTGCACGCGAAAAACCCTCACAAAATATTAAGCGCTTTTCCTTCCATTGAGTGATTCTTACTCAATCTAAGACTGGCATTGGTTTGTTGGCCAAAGTGAAGACCTTTGTCCGTCGAGGATTGTGTTTGAATCATGAGCGCTTTGTTCCATATCGGTGTCTTGTCCAAGTTGTGATTTGTTGGCCAAAGTCAAGATCACTTCTTGTCCATCGACATTGATTACGAAGCTTTCCATGGTCAATGGGTTCCGCTTAACTGGGATCACTAAGTTTGTTGTGCCAAGCCAAGGCTTAGTTGATTCAGAGGAAAAAGATTAGGCAATATATTGGATATATTGGCATATATAAGATATATGTTTCGGACTTGGATGTCCACCTACTGGATCTAGGAATTGGATGGGATCTCATTGATCTTAGAGATCTATCTAATTAATTATCATACAATTTTTTGGCCAAAGTCAAGATTGTGTGTTATTTAACGGGATCCTAGCCCACTAGGAAACAAGGTTTCCCGAGTACTCCACATAGGATTAGAGGCTCGCCGAAAAATTGTGGGAGGCAAGTATTAGATTTGCAATATGCGTTTAATTACTTGCCATACGCGCTAATATCAAATATTTCGTCGTAACGTTAATTTATCAGTTGGACTAATAATAATGTTGTTTTAACAAACAGTTGGACTGTATTCAAACAATTCAATTAATAGTTGATTTTATAATTGGATTATAGTAATCAATATAATTGAATTTAATCCATTTAATTATAGTTGATTATATAGTTGGACTATAGTAATCATTATAATGAATTGTACTTAAAATCGTTGATTTAATAGTTGGACTATTAGAATCAAGATAATTGAAAGATTAGTGTTTAAACATAATCCTGGGTGAAAATGTTTTTTAAACGACTTTAATTTTCAAATTGGGAATAAAATTTCAGGATGGTCCTGTAAACTAATAAGTTACTTTATTCATAAAATAACATATTAGGCCTAAGCCATGAGTTAAGCAAATAAGTGGAACATGATATTTGGAATATTCATGTGATGATAACTTTAGTGCTTAATCCATTAAACTTACCAAATAGACTCCTTAATTTCTTAATCAGAACTAAGGATTAGATCCTTAAAGTATGATAATGAAATTGAAGGACCTTCATAAATCTATACTTAGATTTTAGAAGTACTAAAATTGCAATAGTAAACTCTTGGAGAGTTAATAGCTATACTCAAGTAGTCAAAGCCAAAATTTGCATTTAGGCAATAAGCGCAGGGCGCATCTCACTTCGACATTCCGGAAGGCCAAGGCTTGGCCAAAGGCTTCTGGGGTGTGGAAAAGGGCAAAGGCGAACTCATTATAATCTTCTGGGAAGACAAATGACATATCCCAAAATGTCTACCTAAATTGTGGCAAACGGGGACACGGAAGCATGACTACCGTATGGACAAGGCAGCAAGATGAACGAATTGAAGAAGACAAGCGCAAGGCTCTGACTTCAAATATGTTTGTCATAAACATGTTCACTACTAGTATTAAAATTGGATTTTAGATACTGAGTGTGGTACATTAATATGTACTGATGTGTAGAATCTGCTATAAGCAGGATATTGACTTCATATGAGATAAATCTACGAATTGAAAACGAGACGAAAGTTGCTGTTTTAACCATAGATACCTAAGTTTAGGAACGACCCTTCGGGTGTGTACTTAAATTAGGAAACTGTTAAAATGTAACTAGTTTGACTAGGAACATTATCTCTATATCAGGGTTTAATCCGTTGCGGATATACCTTTATATTCTAGAACACTAAAGTGTTTTATTATATAAAGATGATATTGAGATAAACACATTAGATGTTAATAACAGTATTTATATTTTGAATATAAATAAATCTCAAACATATAACATGACAAACAAATAGCTCAAAACCGATTTGATCAGAAGAAACTTAAATGTGGCATTGTTGTCTGGGACACAATTAAACAAGACTCGTATATCCACACTTTCGAAAAGTGGATACTAGGACATATTTGATTCCATTCAAATAATGTCTATGAATCTAGTTTATTGGGCAAAGTGCCTAAAACACTATTTACTTGGTAAAAGTGTTAATGCCACCGATCTGTTAGCCCTTATTCATAGTGAAGTAAGTGGGCCCATATCTAGCTAGGCTAGAGGTGGATATGAATGTTTCATGACCTTTACGGATGTGGCATCGCGTTATGGTTATGTGTCTCTTTTGAAACACAAATCGGAAACTTTTACAGTTTCGACACGAAATAGACAAACAGATCGGCTAAAGTATTAAACACCATGATTAGACCATGATGAAAATACTTAAGCAATAATTTTCTCAAATACTTGAAAGAGTATAGTATTCTTTCAATGAGGACTCCTCCCGGAACACGTCAGTTTGACGGTGTGTCCGATCGGAGAAACCGAATTTTGTTCGACATGATAAGGTTAATCATGAGACGCTCTGAGCTACCATTTCCTTCAACGGATACGCATTAACAGTGCAGAACTTATTTTGAATAAGGTTTCATAAAAATATGTTTGACAGACGTCATATTAGATATGAACAGGAAAGAAACCGGGTTTCTCATTCCTGAAGATTTGGCTATGCTAGGCATATGTTTGGATGATACCAAACCAGAACCCAAATCAGATAAATGACAAGTTGTAGGTTAGCATAGGGATACCAAAGTATAGTACTTATACAACTTACAAAAGGACAATGTAATTGTTGCTCACCATGCGGTTTTCCTAAGAGGAATACCTATATGCAGTGGTAAGTGGGAGGAAAGTAAAACTTGATGAAAATCAGAGTAATACTATTCCTGGCACCGAATCTTAGTGGAACAAAAATAGTTCATCAAGGATGAAACTATACGAATAATCTTCGAATACACAAGAACCGCGTAAGTCGGAGAGAGTCATAAAACAACCTGGGGTATGAGTTTCTGATCTCACCTCATAAAGATGTGAATCTTATTAGGGAATACGAACTGACTACGTATGAGGAAGTGATACAAGGTATCGACTCCCCATTGTGGAAAAATGCCATGATGTCCAAAATGGATTCCATGTATACCAACTAAGTTTGGATACTAGTTGATGTACCACAAGGTATTGTGCCTATTGGTACTATAAGTCTTTAAGGAAGACATACGTGGAAGGCAACAAACCAAAGTACTAAGCTAGGCTTGTAGCGAAAAGGTATCGTTATCAATATTGTGTCAATTACGACGAAACCTTTTACATGTTGCCATGGGAAATCCATTTGGATAATGCTTGCTGTTGCTGCATGTTTCATTCATGAAATATGACAAGCTGAACGTCAAAATCGCTTTCCAGAAATGGAAACCTTTTGGAGGATGTTTATAACATCTTGACGGTTTTTTTGTACCAAAACTAGTGAACAAGGTTTGTAGGTTGTTCGATCCATGTATGGATGGAAGCAAGCATTGCGTTCTTGGAACTATCGTATTGATGTGAACATAATGGTATATGATTTAATTCAAAATGAAAATGAATCTTGTGTATATAAGGAGGTTAGTGGGAGCGCATTGACAGCGAAAGTCTTAAATAATGATAATATTCATTTCTTTGAAATGATATTCCCAAATACAATGGGTGAAAGCTTGGCTTTCATGAAAATTCTCAGTAGAATTCTTAGGAGAAACAACCTTTATTCTAGGAATAAAGATCTATTGGGATAGATTTAAAGTTGTTAGCACTCTCCGAGAAATCGTACATTGAAATAAATGTACGCGACCTGGTGTCTCATACGCTTTGAGTATATGGAGTCACAATCGGGCCAATCCAAGTGATAGTCATTGGATTGATGTGAAGAACATCCTTTAGTATCTTAGAGGAACTGATGAGAATGAGAACTTGAAGTGACTGGGTTCACCGTTGCAAGTTTCCTAACCTACAAAAATGACAATAAGTCGTAACAGCAGTACTATATAGTTTAAATAACGAAACAGTGAGCTGGAAATGTTCCAAGCAAGATACTGTTACCGAATAAACAACAAACGCAGGTTATTGCTGCAGCTGAGGCAGCAATAGAAGCCATTTGGATCGATAATAAATCTAATTAGATTAGATATAGTTCTGTTAGCAGCTGAGCTAGGCTAAAGAATTAATGGTCTCATCAACGATCCATATATATACTTCGATATTCATCTGATTCGTTCGGATCATACATCGTGGCGATGTGATGATCGAATAAATCGCATCAAATGATAGTCATGCAAATCCACTGACGAAAGCTTTTCCTCAGTAATTAGAGCGAACCATACATAGTTCGGGTGTAGGACACTCGAGTGACTGGCTATAGGCCAAGTGGGAGATGGTTGGACAGTTATGACCCATATCGTCACTATTTGTACAGATCATGGTGTTGTTGCACAAATTAACTATGTGACAAAGGAAATTACTCTTTTATCATTTGTGATTAGATCACCAAGATGTATAAATGATGAAAGATCCATATGATTAGTTCCTGGATTGAGATGATATGAGACAGTATCAATCCACGAAGGTTTAATCATTAAATATCCCTAGTCGTACTATTATCGAGATTGGACATCGATAATGCAGAATATACTAGTATTACACTTGTGCGCGTTGTGAGGGCATAACGACATAGTTCTCATATATTTGGGTATAAGATACTCATGCAAGTGTAGTAGATGTTGTGTTTTTCCGATGGTACGGAAAACAGCTTCGCTCTGGATAGACCCCTCGGAATTTCATTGGTAGTATTACTATGTGTCTATGGAAGTCCGAATCAGGGTAGATGTATTTGGTCTTAACCTGAGACTTGCACCGCTAATACTTGCGACAATCAATTTACTTTGGTTTTAGGTCGTCCAGGGCTTCAACAGGTTCTGTGTATGCCTCTGCTGGGTATATTGAGAATCGTAGTGTGTTGGGTGTGATGTCAAGACGGAAGTATCACTCTAGTAATAGTGGAGAAGATGATCACGTAGGATACGGAACTTGTTCTCATATATGCTGCAGCTATCGGGATATTATGACTAGGTCATGTTTATCCGATTATATAGACTAGTTACCAGAGATCCGATATGTGCATCGTACGGGGCAGACACATTTCCAGCCCCAGACCTTGCACGTGACATCAGATACTGGATCGAAATTCGCAATACTACGTATACTACGCCTGATATAGATCACCATATTCCTGTAAGGATATTTCTGGAGAATTGGGTAGGCATGGCGCTTTGCTAGAAGCCAACCTTGTCTTGTGAATCGGTAAAAACTTAGTAATAGGTACTTACGTGTTCGGATAGTCCGACGACCGGATTTACTGCCAACATATCCGGGGATCTCATGGGTCGCTTTCCGAATATTCACCGATGATGTATGACTCGCACTTTAATTAATCTGGGATTAATTATATGAGAGAGAAAATTAATCTGGGATTAATTACGGAGATATTTTATCTGGGATAAAATATTATTAAAGAGAGATAACGATTAATTTGGAATTAATCGATAAAATATTATATATTCGATATATTATACGAAATTGAATTTCGACGCGGAATTGAAATTAGATTTTAATTCGGGCGAACGAATTAATTCATTAGCGACGTGAATAGTGATTTTGCTAGGCATAATTAATTAATTACGTCACAACGGAAAATTTGTTAATTTGGAATTAGCGAACCCGAGCCCGGGAGTGTTTGTGAGCGCACTCGCATTCGAATTCAAGTGCGGCCCGCTAGTCACATCAAGCGTCAAATCACTAGTCAATCAAGTGATGGAAGTCACATAACTTTGAGTGAAGTGATGCGTGTCATCATTGATTGATGTGAATAGTGACATGAGTGGTTGATGGTATTTATGGCCATTTTGGCTCCAAATCTTGGTTTGACTTTTTGAAAGCCAAATACCAAATTTTGGTATATCTTTATTTGCTTTTTGGAAAAGCAAATAATTGTGTATTAGATACACAAACCTAAGAACAACCAACTCATCTCTCTCTCTCTTTCCTCTCCTCTCCCTCACACGCCCAAGGGGCTGATTTTTCCCCCATTTTTACTGTCAAAGCCGAGAATGGCAAGGAGAAAAGAAGAGTGATTTTTGTGGCAAAAATCAAGAGTGCTAGCACACAATGGAGTCTTGCGAAGGTGATAGGGAAACCGCACATGTGAGAAAGGAATCAACACAAAGCTTGGAGCTTGATGGAGATCACCATTGCCGAAAATTGAAGAGCCAAAACAACCCACTGCCGATCCTTGGAGGAGGAGGACTTGAAGTTTTTATGTTCGACGCATCGCCTCAACCGCTCGATATAAGTATTCCGCAACTTCCTCGTGTATTTGCACTTATGTTTCTTGCTTTAATCGATCCTCGGGACTTAGAGATTTCCCAACAAAGTAATCTAAATAGATATTTGATTTAGGATATAATTGTCTAGAGAGATTAGTTTCTTGTGCGGTAAGAATTGACGTGAATTAGTTCATGTCTCGAGATTCTTGATTAGCATTAAGAAAACCCCATTAGGTATTTGTTTATCTTATAATGACGTTTCTTGGCTTTAGTGACTTTTTGAAGTCACGTGTTTGACACAGTTTCCTGATCAATTATTTACAATTGTTGTGAATAATTGAAGGTAAATTATAAAGCTAAAGAAATGAGATGTGTATAATTGTGTATAGAGAATATTGATTCTCATAATACGACAACTGTAGGTATTGGATACCAGATCTCCCATCTAGTTATTTAAAATAATGTTTAATAATTGTCTTGATATTTGATATCAGAACTTGTGCCTATTGGATAGTTACTTGTTCTTAATAAATAATTGTTACATGTTTTAATATGACTAGTAGTGTCATTGATCTAAAGATGAACATTAAGAAAATATTCGGTTAACTGAATAACTTAGAATAGTGTTTTATGAGATTTTATTACATAAATATTGGATGTTTATTTCGTATGGTAAAGGATGGCCTGATACAAGATCACACCACATATCCTTATCCATTTAATGAATATTGTATTCAGGATGTGATTCAATCTCATTTAACCAATGATCATCATTGGACACAGATTTATTAAACTAATACATTGGATGTATGTAGTTTAATAAATTATAAATTTCCTTGGATAGTTTTCTTTACTTCGTAACTTAGTTAATGAATTGTCATGACTTAGTTGCGTGTTTCTAAGAATATATATATTGAACGTCTTGAATGGTTCGAGAACTTTCAATATGTTTCTAACGAAACGCGGATATAATATTTTGAATGGTTGAAAGATATTCTATTTGAATTATTGAAAACTATATTTTAAAATTCATCGTGAGACTTTGATTTGTTCAAGGATGTTTGATATGATCAAACATATGAATTTATGACAATTAGTTCTAGTGTTATTTAATGAATGTGATTCATACTCAATATTATTCTTCTACAATTCCATCGTGATGGAATTGGTCAGTGGGAGAAATTGAATCTTATATAATTTGATTTGTTTGATATTGAGTGTTACCATATTAGTTTTCAAACTTTTGGGGTTATGCTCCAGTTACACTAATTCATCTTTTTTATTATTGTTCCATTAGATTCTACAGTTACGTATATGATATGTATAAGTAAAAAAAATCGAATCTTGAAAAGTTTAAGATTTGAATCTTTCTTTTGTATAATAGTTATATAATTGAAAAATACTTGCGCCTCGGAAGTACAAGCAAAAGTTTATCATTTATTCTATTTAATAGCTTACTACGATCAAGTTTGGAACTTGATTGAGCTTTTATTATGAATCGTTCATAAAATGTGCAAATGGTTTACGAAACAAAAGCAAAGTGAGCTTATTAAAGGTTTGACCCTTATAGTATGATAGTGAGAAAAGTTATACTCAGTGATCTATTGTAGATTTCTGAGAAAATTTTTCTCAAGTCGCAGTAATTTAACAATTAAGGATTTGTTGGTTAATGTTGATATTAAACAATGTATTTTGGCTAAAGAATGCAAAGTGGTGTTCCTGAATATTTTCTTCGAATAAGAGATCTATTGTGGTTTCTTTGTTTGAAGAGTTCATTCTAGAATGGCCCTACAGTTTGTATTATGCTAAAATCACAGTTTGATATACTAGCTTATAGAGCCTATTGTAGACTCATATAAGTTTTCCGAAAATATGTGTTCTCTAATTTTGATGCAGTTAGATTGTCTGATTTTATCAAAACATAAAGAATACATATATGATAATAGGGTCAGTGGAAGCGTATAAATTTCTTTCTAGTGTTATATATCCTAACGACATTGTCATTATTAATGTAATAATGAAATGTTTGTGAGGTAAAAGGTTTACCTAAGTCTTCTTTTCTCCGTGATAGCAGTGGGAGTAGTCTCTGCTATATTTGATATAAAGTTTTATATATGATATAAAACAAGAGACTTCTGAGATACTCTCATTCGTCGCGCATTAGATATGATCTAATAAAGAAACTGTAAGACTATTTGTATGACAGTTAGTATAACTATTTGACAGTTAGTATAACTGTTTGACAGTTAGTGTGTCTCTTGTATATAGTATTAATCTTTCGTAAATGATGATTCTTTTGTCGAAAGAGAAATTGATTAGAATGTCTAGTCAATCTGATGCATCATATGATGATAGCATAATGAATACTATATTGTGTGCGATTGAAGATATCAATTTAATTGTAATTGTTACGAGTTATTTTGATATGTTGTAGACCATAGGATTTGTCTTGAAACATGTTCTTTATTATCCTTGAGATATTAAGAACGAGTTTCTTATTCATAGAGATATAATCCGCAACCATTAGGGTCAGATTAGTATTGAGTCTAATTATGACGTTAGATGGTCTGCGTCATATAAAGTCAGAAAAGATGCAGTGGGAGAGTCACAGTTGATTCTCTTTATTAGTGGAATTCTTTGCAACTTATGAAGTATTGACTAATGAAGTTGCATAGTGATCTCATAGATTAGAAGTTTTGATAGTAGTATTGTGCTTGCGGTTGTCTGCAAAGTATTTTGAGTTTGATCTCTAAATACATAGACAACTTAATAGCTATAGCACAATATTGATATCGCATATGAGTCATATTGATGTGGAACTTGGGTTCTATAAAATATGAATGATGTTGGCTAAGGAAAACAATTGGGTTTGTTGGACAGACTCAATTTGTTATAGCAGGCTTACTTGTTGTTGGCTACCTCTTGAGTGCTAGGTGAGCTCTTGAGGGCCATGGGTATATGATACACATTGAGATGTATATATGATACCTTGTATTGGAACTAGAGCAAGTGGGAGAAATTGTTATGGTTGGTGATCAGAGTGGAAATCTGGATCGTATTTATGTCTGATTCATAAATACGAACAATTCATTTTTCCATAATATTGCTTATTTAATGGTAGCACCTCTTGTCTTTTATATACATATTCGATCTAATTGCGATTAGATATCTAATTATGATTAGATTGAAACTAAATCTGATTTAGTGATACGTGTATATTAGAAAAATACCATACGATTTACAACGTTGTACGCAGTTACAACGTAGTTTTTAATTGACATTGGGAAGCGTCACTATAAGTTGTATATCCTTAAATAAAGTTCCTGGTCAAGATTTACTAACACGGGTCGGTGAGTAAAATCCGCTGAGACCAGTACATGTCGTATATCTTGACTTGGTCTGATGGTTTATCCCAATGAACCATGAGTCTCGGGAGACTCGTATAGACATGTAGGTGTTTATTTGATAAACATTGAATGACTCACTGAAGATTTCCTAATATATGGTACACCAACGTCAATAGGAATCTTCTCGAGTGGAGCGAGCATAGTGGTCCTTCGACTTAAGATACCACTGTGGATATATGATTTATCCTCCACCCTTTAATGGCAGTCACGTCACCGATCTATTTAGATCAGACCTCTGCCTATTCGTTGGGTGTGAACTGATGCTCATGATATCCAGTGCGTATCAAGATAGAATCCGTCATTCCTGTGTACAGGGCATAGGCATCATGCATATGTTTGCGATCTAGTAAATCCATGCCTGTGGTATAACTTCGGAAATCAGTTCCGAGTGTTATTTAGAGATTGTAAATTTGAAAGTAGACTATATTATACCATACAGATTTGACGTTCTTATCTATATCCCAGGTATAATATGGATAGCCTGTGACGGAGGGATTCTACGTATGCAATGACCTCGACTAGTATAGTTTAGCGAGATTAACTGTGGTCGTCATAATTCTTGAGTGGGTGAATTATGGACACGAAATTGGATTTCGTGATGGATAAACGTAAACATAGAGAGTCCCACAATATGAAGTGTACTCGTTGAGCACTTGGGCAACACGTTATGAATAATACAGTTTTTTCATAATACTTCATCGGATTATATGAGTTAATTCTAATCGGTTAAACGAAAACACATACATATGAGTATTTTTAGTCAATCATAATTATTGTGTATTTGTATTTGATACATAATTTGATTAGATACACATTAATTAATTTTCAAATGAGATTTTGACACATGCCATTAATATATGTATTTGTTATTTAATGTAAATAAAAATACATATATATTAATAATTATGTTAATTAATTATTTAGATATTTAAATGTTAAATATTTGAATAATTAAATGATATACTTTTTCATAATTGTTATGAAAAATGTTTGATTATTATTGGTTACAACTGGCATGATTTTATTAAGCTTTAAGTGTGCAAATTTGATTTGTCAAATTAAAGCTTCTTATATTTAATTGAATTAAATTGCAAAATTGACAAAAATGCCCTCCTAAAGTCGGTTAGGCTTCTCTCTAAGTTGAAAATTTTTGTTTTCTTCATCATTCACTCTTCCATGGCCGAAACTTCAAAGGAAAATGGGTCTCAAATTTGTTTGATGAAACAAAATAAGAAAGTCAAGGAAAAACAAGAAAAAGCTTATGAAAATTGGAGATTATAAGGTAATCTTTAAAATTCTTGAAGTTTAGAAATTTAGTTTCTTTTTCTTGTGTTGCTAGAATAGTTCTAGGGTTTTCTTTACTTGTTAAAATTGGGGCTTTTGGTGTTAGAAGATGGATTTGGAAGTGTTAAGCATGTGTGAAGTAGAATTTGATAATATTATTGTAATATTTATTCAATTTGATCATTTGATGATATGTTACCATTCAAGAGTGTTATGACCACTCTTGTAATGCCTAGAATTGTTCTTGGGTGATTCATTTGTGGTGACTTTGGTTGGTGTTAAGATTAATTATATTAATGTTGGAAAATTGGATTTTAAGCATAAAAATTTGATATTTATTGCTTCTGGATCAGATATGGAAATAATGTTCATATGGTGATGAAAATAATGTCATATAAATGTATTGGATGTATTTTGGGTGTTGGAAGAATTGCCGGAAATTGTTTCGGAGTTGAAATAAGCGAAAACGGTGAAAAACGGTGTTATCGGGTGACTTTTGAGCCAACCTGGTGACGGCTGCCCAAACAGTGAATATTTCACTGTTCGAGCAGCCCATGAACTGCCCTAGCACTATTGGGGCTGACCTGGGCATCCCTCATGTGTATTGGGTAATCGGTTCGGTCAAAAATATGTTTTATGCCATTTTACGGAAAAATGTTTTCGTAAAAGTTTCGTGACATTTATTAGTTATTTATGTCGTTATTTGGTAACGAATAAATATGCTTAGTTGAAATATGAATGAATCATTAATATTTGATATTGAATAATTGATTCGATAATTTAAAAAGTTTTAAAATTATGATTTCCCCCGAACAGCGCTTCCGCAACGCCCTTTGCCCAAAACCCCAACATGGCAAGGGTCCCATGATTAAGTTATAATGGAGATGCATTAATAGTGGTGTATACAGTCAGTAAGTTAGAGGCTCATGGGAATAGTACAGCCTATTCCATGTCGGTAGCATCTCCGGAATCGGGGATGTTACAAAGATGGTATTAGAGCATGGTCCAGGGAGTCAGTGACTGTAGTTGGTAGAGTGTTGGGGTCTTGTATACATAGTATGTCTGGGCTACTTGTATGCTGGGCACTACCTCTACAGTATCTGATCCTCGAGTATGTTCGCAAGATCTATAGACAGGTTAGTAAGTTTTCCCAAACTATTCGAATAATATCCCTTACGAGAACAACTATATTCTAAATCCACGTTAAGAATATTTCCTGGAGTTATTCTGACCTATTATTAGAAGTACCAATGAGATATGAGACTAGACAGTAAGATCCTAAAAAAAGTTGCCCAGGGGAGTGGAAAAGAAAAGCTAGAAGAAAAGTAAGGAAAGATGTAAGGATGTAAAAGCAACTAGATGTAAGAAGAGATAGAAACACAGGATCAGGTCGATAAGGAAGTACCAGAACTTGTAGTAAATAAAAATATAGCAAGCTTGAATAAGAGTAAAATGCTTAGTAGACCCAAGCAAAGTCTCTTCCCTCCAACCAAGATTTGTTTCCCCTCAGTTGAATCTTTCAGGCAAATCCAATAGTTCTTGAGCACCTCTAATAGATAGCGAGTTCCCCGAACAACCAACGATAGCCACAAGGCGGAAGAAGCAAGAAATCAATATTAGACTTAAGAATTCTAATAGACTGAGATACCAAAGAGGACGTAAAGAACTCCGGATCCCCAAACCCAGACCCCGGTCCTCAAACAGATAAATAAAGGTCATAAACAGAAACGATTAGTTGCCTAACCAAGAAATCCGATGGAGACAAGACCCTGAACTATCTAGTTTACCACCGCTTAGTGATACCGGTTAAGAAAGTTGTCTTGGTGGAATCTAGCTCATACATACTTTACATGAGAAATAGACTCTACCAGGATACAGAGTACCAGAACGAGGATATCAAAACTCATCGAGATATAATATGTTTGCCTAGTCCCTACCGGTATAGATACAGATGACCGTAAGAAGCCGATGAGAGTTCATCTTAAGAAATGAAAAGACCAAGGAAGCCTCTGAAGCTAAAAAGAGAGAATTCAGTATAGTCCACAGAATAGACCAACCATAGTAGAACTCAAAGATTAGACAAATACCAATAGAAACCCACGTGAATTAAGAAAAGACAGACCTATGAGATTGAAGGTACTCAGAAGTTAACAAGATTACTAGCACGAATAAATAAACATTAAATGGCATAGCCGTAGCCGATAATGAGAGCATACAGCAAAGACCTAGAAAATAGCTCATAAGAATGAACCATTATCAGTCACATTAGTGCAATATAAAGCTAAAAGATATAATAGGGAAATAGAAAATAGTAAGAAAGATCAGTATCTATAGTAGCATAGATAATGAAATTTAAATACGTAGATGAGAACCTCGGCATAATTAAAGAAGGTTGTGAAAACCTTAAGACTTAGAATAGTCGGTGCAGCCCCAACAAAATGAGCGATGACACTTTTGTCCAGTAACTCCGACACCAGTAAGTGTGTAGACACCCAACTAGACCATCATTGGACTTAAAAAATTAACAGAAACTTATAATTTCAGATGTCCAAAGGAATCTTACATTCACCCCTAATTTAGAGTTCAATGATCAGATGAATAAATAAAGAAGAGTATTAGACAAGACAAACAGATCATGTGATAGTCAAACCCAGAAGCATAGCAGGACCTAGATAAGAATAAGAAGATTGTAATAGCTTGAATGAGACGGAGTAGTTTGTAGTTACAATAAGTTTAGCCATACATAGAAAAGATAACCTGATTTATAGTAGGGCGGAAAAATTTCAAGAAATTAAAGGCTTACAAGAGTGAGGGAGTAAAGTAGACACCACATAGCAACACATGAGTAAAGTATCCAAAAGACATGATTAGTAAAAATGTATTACCTAAGCTAAAGATACAGTATTAATATCATAATTAGTTCCAAGGGAAGGGTGAAATAAGAGGGTCAAGAAATCGAGATAAGGAGGAAAGCCAAAGTAACAGAGCGAAACTTAGTAAGAAAGTATAACAGAGGAAATATGGTAGGAGTTTGAGAGAGTATAAAATTTATGAAAGTTCTCAGTAAGAGGTAGTATAACCAATAACCCTGGAGAAATTATGGGTAAAGTTGACAGAAGTGGTTCAGATGGTTTTTAACAAAAGAACCTAAGTTGGGAGCTAACATCGGATATGCAGATAAGAGAGTCATAAGTTCATAGATAAGCGACACATATAATTATAGTGTGGTTAGCTAGCGAGAACACTGTTGGACAATTATGATCCATAGCATCACTATTTGTACAGAACATGGTGTTGTTGTACAAATTAACTATGTGACAAAGGAAATTGTTCTTTTATCATTTGTAATTGGATTACCAAGATACATAAATGATAAAAGTCCATATGATTAGTTCCGGATTGAGATGATATGAGACAGTATCAATCCACGAAGGTTTAATCATTAAATATCCCTAGTCATAGTATTATCGAGACTGGACATCGATAATACGGAATAGACTAGTATTGCACTTGTGCATGTTACGGGAGCATAACGGCATAGTTCTCATATATTTGGGTATTGGATACTCATGCAAGTGTAATATGAGGTTGTGTTTACCGATGGTACGGAAACAGCTTCGCTCTGGATAGACCCCTCGGAATTACATTGGTAGTATGACTATGTGTCTATGGAAGTCTGAATCAGGGTAGGTGTATTTGGTCTTAACCTGAGACTTGCATCGCTAATACTTATGACAATCAATATACTTTGGTTTTGGTCGTCCAGGGCTTTAACCGGTTCTGTGTACGCCTCTTTTAGGTATATTGAGAATCGTAGTGTTTTGGGTGTGATGTCAAGATGGAAGTATCACTTCAGTAATATGGAGATGATGGTCACGTAGGATACGGAACTGGTGCTCTTATATGCTGCAGCTATCGGGATAATATGACTAGATCATGTTTATCCGATTATAGAGACTAGTTACCAGAGATCCGATATGTGCTTCGTACGGGGCAGACACAATTCCAGCCTCAGGCCTAGCATGTGACATCCGATACTGGATCGCAATACGCAATACTACGTATACTACGCCTGATATAGATAACATATTCCTTTAAGAATATTTCTGGAGAATTGGGTAGGCACGGTGCTTTGTTAGAAGCCAACCATATCTTGTAAATCAGTAAAAACGTAGCACTAGGTACGTACGTGTTCGGATAGTCCGACGACCGGATTTACTACCAACATATTTGGGGATCTCATTGGTCGCTTCCCGAAGATTCACCGATGACGTATGACTCGCACATAATTAATCTGGGATTAATTAGAATAGCGAGAAAATTAATATAAGATTAATTGCGGAGATATTTTATCTGGGATAAAATAATATTTATAGAGAGAGAACGATTAATTTGGAATTAATCGATAAAATAATATATTCGATATATTAAACGAAATTAGATTTCGATGCGGAATTAAAATTGGATTTTAATTCAGGCAAACGAGTTAATTTAGAATTAATTCGCTAGCGATATGAATAGTAATTTTGCTATGCATAATTATTTAAATAAATCTGATTTAATTACGTCGCAACGGAAAATTCGTTAATTCGGAATTAGCGAATCCTAGCCCGGGAGTGTTTGCGGGACCACTCGCATTTTGAATCAAGTGGGGCCCATAAGTCACATCACGCGTCACATCATTAGTCATTCAAATGATGGATGTCTTGTCACATTTTTGGTGATTGACACTTTTTCATCATTGATTGATGGAAGTGGAGGAAGACTTTAATGTCTTGTACCAAATTTTGAATTTGGTAAATGATATTTGTTTTTGGAAAAACAAATACACAACACACACAACTTCATCATTTCTTCTCCTCTCCCTCACGGCTTGGAAGCCAATTTTTCTCTCAAAAATTTCTCTCAAGGCCGAGAGATGCAAGAAAGAAAAGGGAAATTTTGTGGCAAAATTTCCAAGGTACTAGCACATCCAAGGGGTCAAACAAAGGTGATAGGGAAACCCATTCATGAGCATGGAATCCATTCACAAAGCTTGGAGCTTGGAGCACACAAATGGGGCTTGACCAAAACAAGGAGCACAAAAAGGAGGCATGGCCGAGAGCTTCAAGGGAGCATAAATTTTTTTATGTTCATCGCAAAGCCGATCAAAGTGAGTATTTCCGCAACTTTACTTTGATGTATTCGCACATTTCATATGCTTAATTAGATCTTGGTTTGACCTAGAAAACTCGAACAATGGTATCAGAGCCTTGATTAAGCATGAAATTGAATCAGGGTAAAATTGATTTGAGCATGATTTGATAAAATTGATTGATTGAGTATGCTTGAATGATGATAACTTAGAGTTATGCATGATCAATTTGATGAAAATTGAATTGGATTAATTTTTCCCCAAAATTTTGGCTTGGCCGAAAGTTGATGATGCCCTTAAGTCATGGTAATTTTTTTTATCTTTGGATGAGTTGGAAGACATGGGATAAATTGATTTGAGATTTAATTGGATTGAAATCAAAATCGATTTTGAAAAACCCTAAATTGTCGTGAGCTATATAGCATGAAATGAGATGATTTTTTGATTCAATAGTGTTGGACATGTGTTGATGATGATAAGCATGATTAATTATGTAAATTGGTATTTTGGAAATGTTAATTTGACTAATTAATTATGGCTATACACTTTAGTTGATTAAATTATAATATTTGGAATATTGGAATTTAATTAGTTGGGCTAAATTTGGAATTGGGCTAATAAAGTTGTATTTGGGCTTAATGGGCTTAGTTGGGCCAAGTTTGGTTTAGGTTAATTGGTTGGATCCAATTGGGTCTAAAACCATTTCCATAAAGTCCAAATATGATTAAATGGGCCTTTAAAATTTTAATTGGGCCTAAATTATTTTTGACAATGGTGATTCCTTATTGGGTTTTGGTTGCCAAAGTCAATGCCTTATAAATTAATTGAAATCTCATTGGACTTTAATTAAATTGACATTGGATGTTAATTGGGTTTTGAGACCCGTAATGATTAGATTTAGAATCTAAGTCGCAAAGGCTCATTAATAAAGTGTAATTATTTAATTTAGAATTAAATAAAGAATTAGTATTGAATGCAAATTAAATTGGATTTAATTTTGTAGTTTAATATAATTCAAGAATTCGTATTTTGAGTACTTATTCTTAAAACGAGTTGGACTCGCGCAAATCAAATCGTTGTTTGAACATTGGATGGTCATTAATTTCAGATTAATTAATTGGATTAGATTGATTGATAACATGCTTTGTGTGAATACATGGATGCGATGTATGAATAATGTATATCAGATGGATATTAGATGGGGAGGGCAATTTTGGAAATTGTTGTAATAAATTTAGAATTTATTAAATTGGACCTGCGTGTCCAGCCTATTACCTCTTGATTCTTTGTATTTCTCTTCTCACTTATTCCTCTCAATGTAAATGAGGTTTCTTTAGAAGTGTTTTGTAATTGGGTAGAAGTAAGATTTGTGCTAGCGGGAGAGAGAAATGGAGAGATTAGGTTCTAGGAACAAGTTGTTTTAAATATCCATCCGCATATCGTTATTAATTTAATTATCGCGCCTTATTATGCTTTTAGAATGCATGTTTAAGGGTGTATGATGAGACCTAATCAAAGATAATTATTGGTTGCCAATTACGCGAAAAACCCTAAACAATATTTAAGCGTTTTCCTTCCATTGAATGATTCATTCCCAAGATCTGAGATTGGCACTGGTTTTTGGCCAAAGTCAAGACCTTGTCCATCGCGGATGTGTTTGAATCATGAAGGCTTTGTTCCATATCGCATGTCTTGTCCAAGTTGTGATTTGTTGGCCAAAGTCAAGATCACTTCTTGTCCATCGACATCGATTACGAAGCTTTCCAAGGTCATGGGTCCCGCTTAACTAGAATCATTAAGTTTGTTGTGCCAAAGCCAAGGCTTAGTTGATTCAGAGGAAAAATGTTAGGTAATATATTGGATATATTGGCATATATTAGATATATGTTTCGGACTTGGATGTCCACCTACTGGATCTAGGAATTGAATGAGATCCAATTGATCTTAGAGATCTACCTAGTTAAATATCATACAACTTGTTGGCCAAAGTCAAGGTTGTTGTGTTATTTAACGGGGTCCTAACCCACTAGGAAACAAGGTTTCCCGAGTACTCAACAGAGGGTTAGAGGCTCGCCGAAAAATAGTGGGAGGCAAGTATTAAATTTGCAATTTCATTTAGATACTTCCTAATACGCGCTCATATCATTTTCGTCATTAATTTATAAATATATTAGTTGGACTAATATTTAATTGTTGTTTTAATTAAACAGTTGGACTGTATTCAAACTACTTCAAATTATAGTTGATTATATAATTGGATTATAGTAATCAATATATTTGAATTTAACCAATAAAATTATAGTTGATTATATAGTTAAACTATAGTAATCATTATAATCAATAGTACTGAAATCGTTGATTGGATAGTTGGACTATAGCAATTAAGATGAATGAAAGATTAGCGTTTAAAAAACATAAACTTGGGTAAAAATGTCTTTAAACGACTTTAATTTTCAGATTGGGAATAAAACCTCAGGATAGTCTTGGGAACTGAGAAGTTATTCTATTTGATAGAACAACCTCTGGGGCCTAAGCCAGAAGTTTAGCAAATAGTAGAACATGATCTTTGGAAGACTTATGTGATGATAACTTTAGTGCTCAATCATTTATGCTTACTGCAATGACTCTTTAATTATGTCGTCAGAATTAAGGATTAGATCATTGTACCATGATGATAAAATTAAAGATCTTCATAGATTTATTCTTGGATCTTAGAAGTACAAATTGCAAAAGAAGCTCTTTTGCTCGCGAATGTCAGAGGGTACATCTGTCGAGCACTAGGTGCCGCAGATGATTGCTGACATTGATCAGCTAGGTTAGCTGGGCATTACCTACGTGTGGCCGACTACCAAAGATTTGATCTTATAGTCTCTACCCGAAAGCTTGGGGCAGGTTCATTATGAACCAAGAGTAAACTCTTGGAGAGTTGATGGCTATGCTCTAGAAGGCAGAGCCAGAGCTTCTAAAATGGGCAAAGGAAAAATCATCACAGTCTTCTGGGAAAACAAAGGGACATATCCCAAGATGTCTGCCTAAACTATATGGAAAATGGGGTCACTTGATGCGTGACTGCCGTATGGACAAGGCAGACATGAAGGAAGTATAGATGGGGAAAGGCTTCGGCTTCAAGTAAGTATTTGTCATAAACCATGTTCACTATTAGTTTCAAAATTGGATTTTGTTACTAGATGTGGTACATAGATATGTACTGTTTTGCAGAATCTGCTGATGAGCAGGATACTGACTTCAGTCGAGATTGACCTGCGAGTCGGAAACAGGACGAGAGTCGCTGTTTTAACCGTAGAAACCTAAGTTTTAGAACTACCCTTCGGGTATGTACTTAAATTAGGAAACTGTTATAATGTTACCGTTTGACTAGAAACATATATCTCTATATCAGAGTTTAACCTGTTGGCGGGTATACCTTTATATTATAGAACACTAAAGTGTTTTATTTTATAAAGATGATATTGAGATAAACACATTAGATGTGAATAACAGTATTTATATTTTGAATATAAATTAATCTCAAACGTATAACATGACAAACAAATAGCTCAAACTGATTTGATCAGATGATATTTATTTGTGGCATTGTTGTCTGGGAGACATTAACAAGACTCGTATATCCACACTTTCGAAAAGTGGATACTAGGAGAGATTTGATATTATTCAAATGATGTCTACAAATCTAGTTTATTAGGCAAAGTGCCTAAAACACTTTTTACTTGGTAAAAGTACAAGTGCCACTGATCTGTTAGCCCTCGTTCATAGTGACATCAGTGGGGCCATGTCTAGCTAGGCTAGAGGTGGATATGAACACTTCGTAACCTTTACGGATGTGGCATCGCGTTATGGTTACGTGTTTCTTTTGAAACACGAATCGGAAACTTTTGATAGATTCAAAGAGTTTCGACACGAAGTAGACAGTTAGATCGACTAAAGTATTAAATCGTCACGGTTAGACCATGGTGGAAAATACTTAAGCAATAAGTTTCTCAAATATTTGAAAGAGTATAGTATTCTTTCAATATGGACTCCTCCCGGAACACCTCAAATTGATGGTGTGTTCGAACAGAGAAACCGAACCTTGTTGGACATAGTAAGGTTAATTAAGAGTCGTTCTGAGCTACCATTTTCCTTTTAGGGATAAGCTTTAAACAGTGCAATACTTATTTTGAATAAGGTTCCATAGAAATCTGTTAGACAGACTTCATAATAGATATGAACAGGAAAGAAACCGGGTTTTCTCATTCCTGGAGATTTGGGTATGTTGGGCATATGTTTGGATGATACCAAACTGGAACCCAAATCGGATAAGTGCCTAATTTGTAGGTTATCCTAGGGAAACCAAAGTATAGTACTTATACAACTCACAAGAGAACAATGTAATTGTTGCTCTCCATGCGGTTTTCCTAAGAGGAATACCTATATGCAGTGGTAAGTGGGAGGAGGAAAGTAAAACTCGATGAAAATTGGGAGTAGTAATACTGTTCCAGACACCGATTCCTTAATGGAACACAAACAGTTCATCAAGGATGAAACTGTACCACAATCTTCGAATACATAAGAACCGCGTAAGTCGGAGAGAGTCAGAAAACAACCTAGGAGGTATGGGTTTCTGATCTCACCTTATAAAGATGTCAATCTTATTGAGGGAGACAAACTGACTACGTATGAGGAAGTGATACAAGGTATTGACTCCCTATTATGGAAATGTGCCATGATGTCCGAAATGGATTCCATGTATACAACCAAGTTTGGACACTGGTTGATGTACTTGAAGGCATTGTGCCTGTTAGTACTAAATGAGTCTTCAAGGAAGACAAACATAGATGGCAACATACCCACGTACAAAGCTAGGCTTGTAGCGAAAAGGTATCGTTATCAACATTGTGTCAATTACGACGAAACCTTTTAATCGTTGCCATGATTAAATCAATTAGGATAATGCTTGCTAATGCTGCATGTTTCATTTATGAAATATGGCAGCTGAACGTCAAAACCACTTTCCTTAAACGGAAACCTTTTAAAGGATGTTTATAAACATTCTAACGGTTTTTTCGAACCAAAACGAGCAAACAAGGTTTGGAAGTTAATTTGATCCATTTATGGATTGAAGCAAGCATTGCGTTCTTGGAACTAGCGTATTGATGTAATCATAATGGTATATGATTTAATTCCAAAAAAATATGATTATTGTGTATATAAGGAGGTTAGTGAGAGCGCACTGACAATGATTGTCCTAAATAATGATGATATATCATTTCATGGAAATGATATTCCCATAATACAATCGGTGAAAGCTTGGCTTTCATGAAAATTCTTCTATGTAGAATTCTTGGGAGAGACAACCTTTATTCTAGGAATAAAGATCTACTTGGATATATCTAAAATTGTTGGCACTCTCTGAGAAATTGTACATTGAAAAATATGTACGTGACCTGGTGTCTCATATGCTTTGAGCATATGGAGTCACAATCAGGCCAATCAAAGTGATAGTCACTGGATTGATGTTAAGAACATCCTTACGTATCTTAGATGATCTAAGGATGCTTTCTTAAACTATGGAGGAGGAGAACTTGAAGTGACTGGGTTCACTGCTGCAAGTTTCCTAACCGATAATAATGACTATAAGTCGAATAAAGGTATTATATAGTTTGAATAACGGAACAGTGAGCTGGAAATCTTCCAAACAAGATATTGTTACTGGATAAACAACAAAAACGGAATATTGCTGCAGCTGAGGTAGCAATAGAAGCGATTTGGATCTATAATAATCCTAATTGGATTAGGAGTAGTTCTGTTAGTAGCTGAACTAGGCTACAACACAGGCTAAAGAATTAATGGTCTTATCAACGATCCAAGTATATACTTCAACTATTCATCTGATTAGTTCGGATCATACATCGTGGCGATGTGATAATCGAATAAATCGCATCAGATGATAACTTTGCAAATCCGCTGACGAAAGTAGTTTCTCAGCAGAAGTTTGAGCGAATCGTACATAGTTCAGGTGTAGGACATTTGAGTTATTGGCTATAGGTCAAGTGGGAGATTGTTGGACAATTATGACCCATAGCATCACTATTTGTACAGAACATGGTGTTGTTGTACAAATTAACTATGTGACAAAAGGAAATTGCTCTTTTATCATTTGTAATTGGATTACCAAGATACATAAATGATAGGAGGTCCCTATGATTTGTTCCTGGATTGAGAATGATATGAGACAGTATCAGTCCACGAAGGATAAATCATTAAATATCCCTAATTAGAGTATTATCGAGATTGGACATCGATAAATGCGTAAAAGACTAGTATTACACTTGTGCGCGTTGTGAGGGCACAATGACATAGTTCTCATGTATTTGGGTATAGGATACTCATGCAAGTGTAATAGGAGGTTGTGGTTTACCGATGGTACGGGAAACAGCTTCGCTCTGGATAGACCCCCTCGGAATTCCATTGGTAGTATAACTATGTGTCTATGGAAGTCCGAATCATGGTAGGTGTAATTGGTCTTAACCTGAGACTTGCATCGCTAATACGTACGACAATCAATATACTTTGGTTTTGGTCGTCCAGGGCTTTAACCGGTTCTGTGTACGCCTCTTCTGGGTATATTGAGAATCGTAGTGTATTGGGTGTGATGTCAAGATGGAAGTATAACTTCAGTCATATGGAGATGATGGTCACGTAGGATACGGAACTAGTGTTCTTATATGCTGCAGCTATCGGGATAATATGACTAGATCATGTTTATCCGATTATAGAGACTAGTTACCAGAGATCCGATATGTGCTTCGTACGGGGCAGACACAATTCCAGCCCCAGGCCTAGCATGTGACATCTGATACTGGATTGCAATACGCAATACTACGTATACTACGTCTGATATAGATTAAATATTCCTTTAAGAATATTTCTGGAGAATTGGGTAGGCACGGTGCTTTGCTAGAAGCCAACCATGTCTTGTAAATCGATAAAAACGTAGCACTAGGTACGTACGTGTTCGGATTGTCCGACGACCATATTTACTGCCAACATATCTGGGGATCTCATGGGTCGCTTCTCGAAGATTAACCGATGATGTATGACTCGCACATAATTAATCTGGGATTAATTAGAAAAAATAGAAAATTAATCTAGGATTAATTGTGGAGATATTTTATCTGGGATAAAATACTATTTATAGAGAGAGAACGATTAATTTTGAATTAATCGATAAAATAATATATTCAATATATTAAACCAAATTAGATTTCGATGCGGAATTAAAATTGGATTTTAATTCGGGCAAACGAGTTATTTTAGAATTAATTCGCTAGCGACGTGAATAGTAATTTTACTAGGCATAATTATTTCAATAAATTTGATTTAATTACGTCGCAACGGAAAATTCGTTAATTTAGAATTAGCGAATCCTAGCCCGGGAGTGTTTGCGGGACCACTCGCATTTTGAATCAAGTGGGGCCCACAAGTCACATCACGCGTCACATCATTAGTCATTCAAGTGATGGATGTCTTGTCACCTTTTTGGTGATTGACACATTGTCATCATTGATTGATAGAAGTGGTTGAAGACTTTAATGTCTTGTACCAAATTTTGAATTTGGTAAATGATATTTGTTTTTGGAAAAACAAATACACAACACACACAACTTCATCATTTCTTCTCCTCTCCCTCACGGCTTGGAAGCTAATTTTTCTCTCAAAAATTTCTCTCATGGCCGAGAGATGCAAGAATGAAAAGGGAAATTTTGTGGCAAAATTTCCAAGGTACTAGCACATCCAATTGGTCAAACAAAGGTGATAGGGAAACCCATTCATGAGCATGGAATCCATTCACAAAGCTTGGAGCTTGGAGCACACAAATGGGGCTTGACCGAAACAAGGACCACAAAAAAGAGGCATGGCCGAGAGCTTCAAGGGAGCAGAAATTTTTTTATGTTCATCGCAAAGCCGATCAAAGTGAGTATTTTCGCAACTTTACTTTGATGTATTCGCACATTTCATATGTTTAATTAGATCTTGGTTTGACCTAGAAAACTCCAACAAACACCGCAACTGGAAAAGTCTTTCGGACTCAAAACCCCACACTCCCAACCCTAGCCACACAACAGTAATATAGATGGACCTCGATGATTGTCTCAAGATACTCCCAGGAAAAATTAAAATGTGAAATAAAAGAGATCAAAATATAAACCTTCAGGCTCATGACAAGAGCAGAATGGAAGAAGAAAGTATCTAGAAATAAAAGATTTAGGAAATAAGTTGTTTAATGAAGCGATTAGGGGATAAAGTATTAGTCTAATAGTTATGGGAATACGAAAGAACAACGTTGGGCATGACTAGAGACATGTAAGAGAGGATATCCTTCGGATAAGGGGGCATAGACCATAAAAGTTCCAGTTATATGATAAAATATGAGAGAATACTTAGTAAGTGAAGATAGAAGTGCGTAACAACAAGGTTTCTGGGTATTGGAATGAAACCAATGACCCCTGCGTGTTAGCTCATGCAAACCATATAAAGTACCCAGCCTAGTCTATGTTGACCAAACCACTACGGGTTTGGGATGGCCTTAGCCATTGGTATGAGTGGTTTGGTAGAATTATAGCATAGTTTTGGAACCGAGGAGATAAGTTCACTTCAAGGTTGCTTTTGGTACATGTGTAGTATAGTATGTAAATGAAAAAGATAAGTTACTATAATGTTACATTTAGTACAGCGGGTGAAAATTCAAGCTATAAGTTATATAAACGGTCATTGGATAAGTGTTAGAAAATACTAAGCATTCCAATATCATTTCAAGCATTGAAAATAAGTGTGAATACAATGATGGATTTGCGGAATACTCACATCGATCGGTTGAGCGACGCGGGAGGCAACAAAAATTTCTTTTCTGCTAGGCAGTGGACTGCTCGCAACTCACTATTTTGGCGTCCATTGATGCTCCTTGAAAAAGCTCCAAGCTTCGTCAAATGATTCACGGCTCATTGGGTGGACTTCCCTATCACCTTCGCATGTCTCTCGGAGTGCTACCTCTCTTGATTTTTGCCACAAAAACCAAGCACTTTGCTTCCAATTTTCTTCAAGTCACTCGGTAATAACTGAACCAGAAGAAGAAATGCAGTAGCCCCTTGGGCGTGAGATGAGAGAAGAGAGGAGAAAAGAAGATGTCTTGGTTGGTAGCCAAAACTGTATCTAATAAACTTAACCAATTTTCAAAATTAATTTTCATTTATTTGCTTTCAAAAAGTCAAATGATTTATGCCAACCACTTCCATCAACTTACATCAATCCATCAATCAATCAAATCAAGTGACAAGTTGTCACATCACTCAAAGTGACTAAAGATTTGACACTTGATGCGACTAGCGATTTGACGCTTGATTTGACTTGCGTGCCGCACTCGAATTCGAAATATGAATGCGCTCGCAAACAATCCCGGGCTCGGGTTCGCTAATTCTAAATTAACGAATTTTCCGTTGCGACGCAATTAAATGATTACGCCTAGCGAAGTCACTATTCACGTCGCTAACGAATTAATTCTAAATTAATTCGTTCACCCGAATTAAAATCTAATTTTAATTCCGCGTCGAAATCTAATTTCGTTTAATATATCGAATATATTAATTTATCGATTAATTCCAAATTAATCGTTCTCTCTCTTTAAATGATATTTTATCCCAGATAAAATATCTCTGCAATTAATCCCAGATTAATTCTCTCTCATCTAATTAATCCCAGATTAATTAAAAGTGCGAGTCATACGTCATCGATGAATCTTGGGAAGCGACCCATGAGATCCCCGGATATGTTGGCAGTAAATTCGGTCGTCGGACTATCGGAACACGTAAGTACCTAGTACTACGTTTATACCGATTTACAAGACAAGGTTGGCTTCTAGCAAAGCGCCATGCCAACCCAATTCTCCAGAAATATCCTTACAGGAATAAAGGATCTATATCATGCGTAGTATACGTAGTATTGCGTATTTCGATCCAGTATCGGATGATCATATGCAAGGCCTGGGGCTGATACAGTGTCTCCCCGTAAAAAGCATATATCGGATTACGAGCAACTAGTCTCTTTATTATCGGATAATCATGACCAAGTCATATTATCCCGACGGTTGCAACCTTTTTAGAGAACCAGTTCTGTATCCCTACGCGATCATCATTTCCATATGACTGGAGAACACTTCCGTCTAGACATCACACCCAACACACTACGATTCTCGATATACCCAGAAGAGGCGTACACAGAAACCGGTTAAAGCCCTGGACGACCACAACCAAAGTATATTGATTGTCGCAAGTATTAGTGGTGCAAGTCTCAGGTTAAGACCAAATACACCTACCCTGATTTCGGATTTCCATAGACACATAGTCATACTACCAATGGAATTCCGAGGGGGTCTATCCAGAGCGAAGCTGTTTCCCGTACCACCGGTAAACCACAACCTCCTATTACACTTGCATGAGTATCCTATACCCAAATACATGAGAACTATGTCGTTGTGCCCTCACAACGCTCACAAGTGTAATACTAGTCTTTTACATATTTATCGATGTCCAATCTCGATAATACTCTAACTAGGGATATTTAATGAATTATCCTTCGTGGACTGATATTGTCTCATATCATTCTCAATCCAGGAACAAATCATAGGGACCTCCTATCATTTATACATCTTGGTGATCTAATCACAAATCATAAGAGTGCAATCTCCTTTGTCACATAGTTAATTTGTACAACAACACCGTGATCTGTACAAATAGTGACGCTATGGGTCATAATTTTCCAACAATAAGAATGGAAATTACAAGTTTGTGAGTATCTGAGTTATGATGGTAGAGGGTACAAGACAACATATGAATTGTAACTAGAACTAAATCGCCAGAAATAACATCGAGAAAGGAAACATAGTTTAAGCAAATATATAATTGTGTACGGTTTAACTCAGCTTATGAACTTTGTTTCTAAGTCATTAGACAAATAAGAAATATTCCAAAGAATCTATCTAGAATTAACCTTCCTAATACAAGCCCTTTAGTAAATAACATTAGTTAGCAAGAAATACAAAAGACTTTGGCATTTTATTATGAAGTGCTAAACTCCATAGATAATCAGAGAAGTGAGAACTTGGAAGAACATAACCTATTAGAATTTGAAGCTTATTAAGAAAATAGAGAGTTAAATACTTAAGTTATGGAGACGAACACTAGTTTATGATACATAAGCAGCGTTAATGGAAAATACAAGAGATTATTCTTTTAACACTTACACCAGAATGAAATCAGTACTCACGAGAGGCTTAACCATGGATAACGATAATAGTTTAGAGAAGTTCGAAAATAAATGCTGGAAAGAACCAGATGGAGACAAATAAAGTTAGCCATAGTTAGGAATCAAAGGATAAGACGTAACAATGGTCAAAGCTTGACGGTGGTATTAAGTACTCAGTAGAACTCTTACAAAGCAAAGGAAAGGAATTGCCTTTTCATCAAGAAATTAAAGAGGTATCATTTATGGAATAATATTAAAAGAAAAACAAGAGTAATGCATACTTATGAGCTTTAGAAATAAAGTAAAGTATCAGGCCATGCAGACAGAAATATAGTACCTTCTAGGATATGATAAAATTGATGGAGCGAAGTAAAGAATGAGTACGTAGATGGCTATAAGTTGGTGACCTAAGAAATAGCATGTGAGTTATGTAGCTTGCGATTAGAATTTTTTTTATCGAGAATCTCGGACCTAGACAGACTACAGGATTTCGATTTTAAAAAGGATTCGAGGACGAATCCTAATTAAGGAGGGAAGAATTTGTAACATCCGGTAAACCTGACGACTTGTACGGTACCAGAGCCTGATGACTATTACAATTCAGAGGCATAATACTTAATATAAATTATTTTCGAACAAATATGTGCTCATAAGACGGCATTCGGGACATTCAGATGAATTCTTGAAATTTCGACGTAGAACCTAGTTTATGTTCCACCTCAAATAGCTTTTGGTAATTGGATCGTAAATTTTTCATATGATCTCCTATTTTAATGAATTTTATATCACCGCAAATCTAAGACCAAGAGCTACAACTTTCACGTTGGGAGTGTTTCCAAATTCGAACCCGAAATGAGTCAAAAATGATAAATCAGCGACAGCTATAGTAAATTTCGGGATTGGTCTAGAAAAGATGAGGTGGCTTAATCCTAACCACCCAAATTCATCGCAAAAATCAGCCCCCTCCCTCTATAAATAGGGCACTATTCTCTCATTCCAAAAGTGGGAAAATGAATAGAGAAAGCAAGGAAAAAGGTGGAAGAAAGAAAAGGAATAAGAGAAGAAAAGAAGAAGAGAGGAAAAGAAAGAAGAAAGGAGAAAAAGAATCAAAGAATAAGAAATGAGCATCAATGGAGAGTTTAGAGAATGAAGAAAACTAAGAAAAGAAAGGTAAGAAAGCTTGACCCAAAAATTTAGTTTATTGAATTTTGAAAGCATGATGGTAGAATATAAATGTTGGCATGATAAAGATTGTAAATTGGTGATTGATAAGTAAGGAAAATGATTGTTGAGTTAAAAACCCGAATTTAGAAAATTTTAAAGGATGGGTCAAAAATAAGAAGTGTGAGGTTCATAGGCTATGAGTTGGTCTATTAGATCCGGAGCAGTTCTGGCAGTGAAGAGGAGTTCTTTTAAAGGTTTTGACACGAACCCATTTCTCCGGGCATCATCAAGAAACACACAAAGAAAATCATAAAATCCATCAACGTTAAACATTCCAATTGGTTTCTAGTGTATGTTCAAGTTCGCCCAAGATAGCACTATAAAAATTTCCTCCAATGTGCCCAAGCCACCTGGCAAAGCAATAAAAGCATCAGCACGGTTAATCATTTCTACCAGTCATTCAGACATACCTGGCACGATCAGTTCCTCTCCGTTTGATGATCCAATAAGATTTTCCTCTGCCAACGGTTTTGGGATGATTCCCAAAACGTGACTGCCTCCTTCCTGTACAGCCTTTGAAACGATCCCCATAAGTCCAAGATTTCCTCCGCCATATATTAAGTGCATATTCCTTGCAGCTAAGACTCGACCCAATTCTTGTGCTGCTTCTACGTATTGTGGCTTAACACCAACACTACTACCGTAAAACACACAGATGTTTTCAACTCGTCTTCTTGAAGTGGCTTCCATTTTTTTTATGTATTTCTTTTCAACTCTGGATGCCTTCATAAGTGCAATGACGGGCTGAATTTATAGTACCTGAAAAGGGAGAGTAAAAATAGCACAAGTATCTTCCAGAGGACAATAGTAGCGAATTAATATCGTGATAGTCAAAAAGGTCTGGATCCTGTCGGAGAAAATTAAAATAAAACAACAAAACAAATCACAATTATTAAGAAAAGACAAAGAGATATAATATTTACAAGAAAAGTAACGGCTTGATTGACGTCTATGCGTCAGGGACAAGGTTCCCATCCAATTTTCTTATAAATTGGCAAACATGGTCTTTTTGAGTCAGATTCCCGAGACTTAACAGTTGTCTTTCCTTTTGGAATTGTGCATATAACATGCGAATTTCATGATACACACATCCACTGGGATGCGTCTCAAGAGTTTTAGATATGTCATCCAAAGACTCCTTACTCAAGCCATCCCTAATGAAGTTAATCTTATCTTCGCGGTTATCAGACACCATTCCTAAAGAACGACAACGAGTATTACAAAATATGCGAGCACATTTATAACAAACACACATTATTTTGGCTCTTCTCTTTTTAGCATATGTGCTCTTTCCTAAGCCAGGCAGATGTGAAATAAAAGAGTCAGAAGACTCACCTGCCAATCGGACCCGTGCTTCAATAATCCAACGAATGTCAGTAGGAATACCTTTGATCATCAGTAATCTCATCCGTTCTAAGCGAGTTTTGTAAACTTTCATCAGAGATTTTTGAGGGAGAGAAGGAAATTGCTTGTGAAGATTGGCGAGAGCTTCTTCCATCTTGAAATGACTAAACCTGCAAAAATTATACACACAAAAATAAATCACACCAAATCACATATATACAAAAATTGCATGGGTTGCCTCCCTGCGAGCGCTAAGTTTAAAGTCGTCAGCCAGCCTTGACTTCTCGAACGTTAAGTTGGATCTGAAAGTGTAACACTTTCTTTTTGTCGCTCAAATGATTCTCCCCAGTAGTGCTTAACACGCTTGTTTTTAACCTTGAAAGTTTTGTTGGCGTCAGGAATATGTATCTCAACGGCTCTTTTTGGTAAAACTTTGGTGATCACAAATGGACCTGACCACCGTGATTTTGGCTACCATGGGAAGAATTTCACCCTTGATTTGTTTAACAGTACCTTCTGCCCTGGTTCCAGTTGTATGCGCACTAACTTCTCATCATGTCTTTTCTTGCCATTTTCTTTGTACAATTTGGCATCCTCAAAAGGCTGATTTTGAAATTCCTCCAATTCGTTGAGCTGGTGGAACTTTTTCTCTTCTGTTGCTTGTAGTATAAGAATTGGCTTCTTCAGTACAAAAGACGCTTTATCTTTAGGCTCCACAGGCAATTGACATGTTTTAAGTTTGTTAGTAGAACTTTGCATTGCATTGGAGTTCTGAATGGTACTGTGTATCACATCGAGTTTGAAACATTCCTCATTCTTTTCATCATCTGTGAAATTCATGGCCTTGAAAACATTAAATGTTACTTCTTGGTCATGTACCTTCATGGTTAGTTCTCCTTTTTGTACATCAATAATGGTTCGACCTGTAGCCAAGAATGGTCTCCCGAGGATGATTGGCACGTCTGCGTCTTCCTCCATATCAATGACAATAAAATCTGCTGGGAAAATGAATTTGTCAACCTTGACCAGCACATCCTCAACTACGCCTCTTGGAAATACGAGCGTTCTATCAGCAAGTTGTAGTGAGACTGAAGTTGGCATTGTTTCTCCAATCTGTAATTTCCTGAAAATAGAGAAAGGCATCAAGTTAACACTCGCACCTAAATCACACAAAGCCTTACCAAAGTTATGTTCTCCTATGACGCAAGGAACTGTGAAACTGCCAGGATCTTTCAACTTCGAGGGAAGTTTCCTCTGAATGATGGCACTGCATTCTTCTGTTAATGCTATTGTCTCGTAATCTCCCAATCTCCGTTTTCGAGAAAGAATGTCTTTCATGAATTTGGCATAGGTGGGCATTTGTTCCAATGCTTCTGCAAATGGAATGTTGATATGCAGCTTTTTGAAGATCTCCAGGAACCGAGAAAACTGCTTCTCCAATTTGTTCTTCTGAAGACGTTGAGGAAAAGGTGGAGGTGGAATGATCTGTTCTTTTTCCTTTGCTTCTTTTTCCTCCATCTGTTGCTTTGTTTCTTTTGGAACTTCCTCAGCAGTTGTTTTGGCTCCAACATCTTTGTTGATTTCAGTACCACTTTTTAACATGATGGCATGACATTGATCCTTCCCTATGTTCCTTGGATTTGGCTCTGTGTTGCTAGGAAGGGTACCTGGCGGTCTGTAACTCTGAGCATTAGCTAGTTGTCCGATTTGATTCTCTAGTGCTTTGATAGAGGCTGAATGGCTTTGATTCAATGCGACTTGATTTTGAAACATAGCATCATATCTTGCTGCTTGAGAGTCGTGTTTTGCTTCTATCTTTTTCAAGTGGGTCAACACTTCTGTTATTCCTGATTCATTTGCCTGCTCCTGGCTTTTGTTCTGTTGCTGGAATTCAGGTGGTGGATAGTTTTGTTGTTGGCCTGAATTGTTGCTCCATGAAAAATTGGGATGATTCCTCCACCCTGGGTTGTAGGTGTTGGAATATGGATTGTTCCCCTGTCTGTTGAAATTGTTGACATAATTCACCGTCTCTTCAAGTTGGTTTAACTCTGGTGCTCCTCCATATGGTAAACTTGTGGATCCAGTGGTAAGAGTCTCCATAAATTTGCATATCTGATCCAGCTTGGCGTTGACTGCTGTATTGGCTCCACTTTCATAAATTCCTGCAATTCTTTGGATCATGCTCCTTTCTGTTGGCCATAAAGAATTGTTGTTGGCCATTTCTTCGATTAGGTCTCAGGCTTGATCTTCTCATTTTGCCATCAAGGCTCCTCCAGCAGCAGCATCGATTGTGGTTCTCATTATTCCAGAAAGCCCATTATAGAATGTTTGGACTTGAAGCCATTTTGGAATCTCATGGTGAGGACATTTCCGGAGTAAATCTTTGAATCTTTCCCAAGCTTCGCATAGGGATTCTGAATCTTGTTGTACAAATGATGTGATGTCATTCCCCAGTTTTCCGGTTCTGGCTGGTGGAAAGTACTTTGCAAGAAATTTGGTGGCTAAAGTGTTCCAAGTTGTGATGGAACCTGCTGGTAGTGAATGTAGCCAAGCTTTAGCTCTGTCCTTCAAGGAGTATGGAAAAACACGCAGTCTCATTGCTTCTTCAGCTTCTCGGTTGTAATTAAAAGTGCCGCAAACTTCCAGGAAGTTGCTGATATGGGCATTAGGATCTTCAGTTGCATTCCCCCCAAACTGAACTGACTGCTGAATCATCTGGATGCATGTTTTGATGTCACATGCATTTGCTGGTAAGGGAGGAAGTACAATACAAGAAATGAGTCTGTCAACCACCGGAATGGTTCTGTCTCGAATGGGAATTGGTGGTGCAACGTTCAAAGGTTCAGATTCCATGTTGACTAAAGCTTCTTGGCCTTCTAGCCTTTCCCTTCTCAACTGTCTGATGGTTCTTTCAATTTCGGGGTCAAGCGGTCGAAGTTTAAAGCTTCTGGTTCGTCTCATGTAGTTTCTGAGAACCTGAAACATAAGAAAACAAAAACAATAAGTAAAACAAATTAGATACAAGTAACGTATCTAACCCCTAAACTAATAGTAAAAGATAAATAAGTCCCCGGCAATGGCGCCAAAAACTTGACCGCGTAAACACACACATATAACGCAAGCGCACGTATCGTTCAAGTAGTATAAAAATATCGATCCCACGAGACTTAATATCTAATCTATTAATTTTATGAGGTCAAATGATTACTAGTATCTAACAGGTTGATTGATTGAAATGAAATGTGACGATTCTAAATTTAAAAGCAAGTAAATAAAATTGTTCGAAAGTAGGTTTTAAGAAAATTCAATATTAAAAACTATCTAGGGTTGTGATTTCTTCCAATATCATTTTAAAGATGAAGTGGTTATCTTAAAGTTGGGTAATATATTGATTTATTAACCTGGAACACTAAATTATGTGTAAGCCTCTGTCGATGGTCAGACATAAATACCCAGTTTAACCCAATTGAACCATATATCTATGTCAACCAAATTATCTGGATTCATTAAGTTTAAGTTCCAATTATGGCTACCCCCGCCCGACAGGTATATTCCTATCCTGTAAGGAAATCTATTAAAGGGTTATTATCCTCAAGGAAGATCATGGGCTATTGAGTCTAAGGCTGAAACCTAAAATCCCTATGTCTAGTTCATTTTAGATTTACCAGATCAATTTTATTAATGGCCAGTTAATGAAAAAGCATTAAGATTAAGACTCAATAAATAAATCTTTATAATACCCAAACTATAATCTAACCCTTTATAAACCGATGATATTAAAAGTCATCCCAACCCCAGATAACTAATTTAGTTACCACACATAACTAGGGCTAGTAAAAACTTGAAAATAAAAGACATAAAGTAAAAATGCGGTAAAGTAAATACCGAAAAGAAAATTACAATAAAATAAAATGCTAGGGTAAAAGGAATTACTTTTACTACTACTAATTTAGATATCTCTCATAAAATAATATATAAACTTGTGATTATTTTAACAACCAGCCATATAGGCGGTAACCTGATTAAGTCAAATTAAGTCCAACCAGCCATAAAGGCGGAACCAAAATTTAATTACCAACCGACCAATCTGGCGGTATCATTTTTAAGTCAATATTTTAAATAGTGAATATATTATTTTTAAGGGAGATTAATCTAAATAGTATTAGTAAAAGAATTACCTTTCACCCTAGCTGGGGAAGTTACCTCATCATGGTAAATAGTAAAAACTGTAAAAAGTAAAAAGTAAAAATTAAATTACTATTATTACAAAACGTAATAAAATTAATTACAAAACTAAAAAAAAACTAAAAATTAAAAGAAAGTAGAGAGAGAAACTCTCTCTTTACATCAAAGAGATGAAGAGAGGGTGGCAACAAATTCTGAAATTTGAAGCTGAATTTATAGGCGCGGGTAGGCTTCGGACGTCGTAACGTTGAAGGTCTTGGCGTCGCTACGCCAGCTTCTGTCGACGTGGCACGCTCTGGTTTGTCGGTTTGCAGATTCTGGATAAGCTGATAAGGTGACACGTGGCGAGGTGGTTGGGCTTCAATTATTGTGACACGTGGCGGCTTCTGATTGGTCGATGAGATTCTTATCCGCCACGTGTCAGGTAAGGATTAGATACAAAATGATTGATACTGACGTGGCGCTGACATGGCAGTGACTTGGCGGTGACATGGCGACACGTGGGAAAGAGACTGTCGGCACCGTAGGATTGCGCCACGTGGCACTTCATGATTCCCTGATGATGACGTGGCGGTGAGGTGGCAGTTTGACTTGGTCAACCTGGTGATGTGGCTGATGACGCGGCAATGACGTGGAGTGACACGTGGCACACGTGGCGATGATGACTGTCGGCACCGTAGGATGCTGACACGTGGCACGGCGTATTTTAGCAGATCGGTTGTGATAGTGACACGTGGCACGGTGCACGTTAGCAAAGTCAACTTTTCTCAGATTCTAATTTGTGGACCCGGCGCACGTTAGCACTGTTCGACACATGTTAGGCATCGCGATGCTGAAGGTCTTGGCGTCGCGACGCGAGAAATTACTGAAAATGCCCTTTTCGTCCAATTTTCACTGTTTTGGCCCAAATCACCTCCAGAATGTTCTGAAACTTTATTTATCTACAAAATAACACAAAACACATCAAAATATTCATAATACTCAAGAAACTATACAAAATATAAGGTTAAATGAGTGGGAAATAGTGATAGATTTACCACTCATCATCTTGGCATACTGGTTTTATTTATTGCATAATTCTGAGTTTTTACTTCATGTATGTTGTTTTGCTAACTGAGTAGAGCTGTTAGTGAGGGGGAGTAAGTTGAGTTTGCATATTCTCTTGCATGTGTTTTTAATTTACTCATTACCATTTCGTTACAAAAAGAGGGAGTAGTATATCCATGTTCCATGTTTTTAGCTCCGTTTTAATGGAATTGAAAATTATGTTTCTATAGTAACTTTCTTAGTATATCTATTTTCTAACATAACTTTCAGGAGAGTTGGTTTAAATGAGAGACAGATAAACGGGAACTAGGATATCTATATTTTCATGCATGAGGTTTTTATTTTATTTTTATCTGCTCTTTATATTCTATGTGCTTTTCATGGTATATTATTGTTTGTGGTTGTTTCAGATGAGAAGATTAATGGCTGAGGTAGCATCAACATCAAGACTACTTGGTTAGGTATTAGATCGAGTCACATTGTAATAAGTCATTGTCTTGATGGTTGGTAGTAGGTCATTTTCTTTTTGGGTCTTTTACCGTTGTATTTGTATTAGGTAGTGTTTCATCACGGAATGCCTAAGGGGGAGACTGTTAGTTCTATGTGTGTTGGCAACGTCCGTAAAAAAATAAGTTCAATTGAGTTGTAATGAGTCTTGAACATCTCGGACCAATTGGACAAGTATTTGGACAACATCAGATGGAGATATCAGAGTAACATTCACTCTTTTAGATATTCCATAATATTTATAGCTCCAATTTCTATGAGTTCATTATCATTGGAAAATAGGCTCGAAGATGATCACATTCATATACAGAACCAATGATATGGTAAAGGGATGAGAAAGTTACTAGCGTTGTAAATCGAACCTCAAATCCAATTCACGATGTGCGTTTGAGTTGCGTTCGAACTCTTAGAGGCACAAACCTTAAGTTGAAGGGGCATTCGAACGCACCGTGCATAAGTGGGTTATTTTAGATGCGTTTTGAGCTAGTCTTACACAAGGAAAAGCCTTACTTTTGCCATACCTATATAAATAACTTTGAGCCACATTCACAAGGGTTGAAAACACATTATTCAAAGCCTAAATATTTGTTGTTTTCAACCTTCTTGATTTTCAGTTTGAAGACTCTTTTGATTACCTTGTCTTCTTTCTTTTGGTGAGATTGAATTTTGAGTGACCATCAACACAGAAACACAATCCTAACCTAATTTCCTAAGCCTTTAGAGTTCCAAAGGAGGAAGATTGGTACTCGTATTTCCAGCGTTGCAAGTTCGCAGGTTGATCCGTTTGGAGACTTCAAAAGTTTTGAAGAAGGTCACTTCGTGCGGGCTCGATGAGTTCTTCGGGTTATTACAGTCTAGAGGTATTCAATTCGACGGAGTTGCTGTCATAGGTCTTATACCATCACTATAAGCTTTTATTATTATAGTGGATTTTGGCTGGTAGGCTAGATGCCCGGAGTAATTTTTTTACTCGTACGAGTTTTATACTTCGTCAACAAAATTACTTGTATTGATTTTGTTTTTTGCATTGACTTATTTGTTTTGTTTTATTATTGTTAGACTTAAGGGTGCATGTTGCGAATCCATAGAAATAATAATTAGAACTTGTTTTAGTTTATTGTGTTTAATTCCGCATAAGGTCAGAACCTTACACTAAATTCGAATTTTCAATTTTGATGAGATTATTCAGAAAAAACATGATATGAGATTTTGATAACGATTTTAAGATTTTTATGAGTTTATACATAATGGATTTTTTTTATTATGATAATTTTGGTATCTACTCACCAAGTCGTTCAAACGATCTGACCCCCTAACTCCACAGTTTATTTTACAGGTAGTGTTATCCGGTGAGCCATAGCTGAACAGGAGCCTGTGATCTAGAAATTGAGTTTACTGCAGTCACTAGAGTATGGGTTTGTCATGCTAAGTTTGTTGTTCGCATTCAGATAGAATGCTTGTGTGTCAGTGTAAGTCAAGTCTAAATGTATATAATACTACAGGTATAAAGTATATGTATTTATTTAAAGTCAGTAAGTTTATTCGTACAACACTACTTAGTTCGTGACATAGTTTAATAAATGTCTGCCGTAGTAACATACTAAAAGGAATAGTCAATAAAGTTTAGAAATGGTCAGATGCTCAGAGTGGTGGTGAGGATCCATCATCTGCCGGTAACATCTCCGCATTGGGGATGTTACATAGATGGTATGAGAGCATGGTCTTGGGGTCAGTGACTACAGTATGAGAGTGATAGTGTTTTATGTGAGTGGTATGCCCGGGGTACCCATATATAAGGGGCAACTCTCCAATATCCTCGATCCTTTAGTATGTACGGATTTAACTTTATTTGGAATATTCGATAATGATAGCCGAGCCCATTCAAGATAATTTTACAACCGGAAATATGAATTAGATATGTGAATATGCAGTAGGGTGCCGAAGTACGTTGAGAGTTAGCTACACCTTTCATTGAGGAATAATGGGGTATTAAGCAAAAATTGTTCAAGAACAAATAGAGAAAGAACTCTAGCAGTATAATAGCCTCACAGACGAGTAGACCATGAGTAAATATATAGCAACCTTAGTCTTGAACAGATACTATAGTACAAGGAATATCGAAATATTAACTGGAATCCACTACATAATCTAAAGCACATATAGTGCGTTAATCCTTAAAATAACATTCTTTTCTGGCTCACAAGACAACATTATCTTTCATTCAAAGAAAGCCTCCTTATCCGGAATAAATAAGTACACCCCTCATATGCTGACTCTATCAGAAGCAATATGTTATCTAGTGGAAGAGGTTCTAGAACACGTAGTTAGGGCATTGAAATAAATGTTATATGCACTTAAAATATAATTCTCTTATGATGAGGTTGAGAATAGCGGGAATCAATGAGTTGCCTCATAAGGATTTAGAACCTTGTCTCTTATCTTTAATTCTACCATGAAAAAGAAGCCCAACAAACCCTAGACACAAGTCAATTTTCAAGTGGTATGCCATACTTTTAGTTATCATTAGAACTCGGTATCAGATCCTATTAGATTGGAAAGTGCCTTAAGGCAATTTAGATAACTTTAGATGAGACTTGTTCGTGATGTCTATATTTAGATAAATGCAAGATAGATTAAAGAATATTGAAGGTTGAGCGGCATATTCATCGATCATCAAATGGATTCTTTTCTACAACATTAGAATTTTGTGAGCAATTTGTACATGGAAAGTAATCACTAGTGACAAGGACGCTTTAAGATAAACTCGAGCCGGAGTTATAGAGACAGGTGGGTTCGTTCATATGATGATATCGACATGAATATATGAACCAAATTGATGAGCATGAACAATAAGAGTAGTATACTACTAGTATTGTGTGGTAACCCTTAGACGGTCCATATTTACATAAGGAAAAGAAGTAGCAGTGCATAATTAACATAATAAAAACCTAGAAGTATGTCATACCCACCCATCCTAATCTTTTTCCCTTAAACGTGAGTATAACATGAACTAGTTAACTCGAAAAGCCACTTTAAGAAATTAAAGAATAAATTATCGACTGGAAAGTTGAAAACTCGAACCGAGAGAGAAACCTAACCAAAAAACCCTTCATTTGATTATAACCTAGTTAATACCAACGACCCGATATTCGCTATCAATGGAAAATCCTTAACAAAGATACTTGAAGCTACCGAATGAGTTATCAAGTGCATTCACATTAAGAGAAAGATTAAAACCTGTATGGGCCTAATCAATGGTATAACACTTTTTCTATTCCTTCGAACAAATTGTTCTTAATATCGCTTAAGGGAGTTGAGGATGCAATCATAACAGGCCCTTATGTATCCCAATGTATCTCTATGAAATCTTCTGTATTATTATTAGGAAAAGAGAGTGACAAGACCCTTTGATATGCAGAGTTTGATACGAACAACACCGAGAATGAATAATAATCGTAAAGAGTAATGATTTTTTTCAAGAGTATATACAGGTCTGGATGGTACCAATTTGGTATGAAGATCAAGGACACTCTGGAAACGACGCTTCGGGATTAGCTAGGAACACGCAAGTTATTGATATTTTCATAGATATAGAAATATACACACAGACTTCGTGAATAAGATGAACATTATAACCAAGTCTTTCTAGGATCGCTTGAATTATAACGACTACGAATACCTTATCATGCCTTCGTAACGAACATGGACATATGGAATATTTTTGAGTTATGTACTATATTTTCGAAGGAATATTCTAAGTATCATCGAAGAGGACCCTGATATGCAATATTAAATGATGGACAATATAGATTCCCAAGGATTGAGATAGTATAAGATCAGTAGTGATCGATTGTGTATGAGATAGCCGGTGATATTTTTAGGGCAGTGGGATACCATAAGTGGATAATTAAAAAAAAATTCATTAAAACTTTTCGTTTAAAAGAACTAAATCTGAAGAAGTATTAAGTTGAGAAGTTCTTCAGATATTATGAGACATTATCGATGAAATGAATAAGAAGAAGCTAACTTTTATATGTGGAAATAATGTGGTTCATGAGTGCTAATCAAAGATGCATTCTGAGTGATGAAGTCTTTGAGAGCATAGATACTTAGGTAGTAATTTCTCCAAAAATTGAGGTGATGAATGCGTTTGTCTAATAGTTGTAGACAGTGACAGACTTTGAAGATAACATGATAGAAGGTTTATACTACCAATTTAGGAATATAAACACTTGTTGTTAAAGAGATTTATATCCTATTATTGGAAGATATCAAGAATCGTCTTTGGATAGGAAACCAAAAAAGATGGATACTACATGATTAGTGAAATATGTTGGAGTTGGTGTTTGGAGCACCGATCCAAATAATATATTGTATTTTATTATTTATAAATAAAATAATTACATTTTCATATCGAGCCTTATTAATGGTAATGTCATTATGCTTATTAGATTGATATATATAAATATGTTGGAAATGACATTGACCTTAGAATAGTCATGTAGTAATATCGGACACTAGGTAGTCCGACATTGAGATAAAATTACTATTATAAACTATTCTTAAAGTAAATATTTCTAGTCGTTGGTTTTGGAATAGAGTCGAATTCCTATAACCTAGAAGACTGGCACATATCGTATACTAGAATTGGAGTTCCAATGGCTTAACCCGGGAAGCTCATATAGACATGTGGGTATTCGTTGAAACGAATACTGAATGACTCATAGATGATTCATAATAGTTGGAAGTACACACCACCGTCAATAGGAATCTCCTCGAGTAGAGTAGTATATGTGATCCTTTGACTATAGGATAACATAGATTTTTTGTGTGATCCTCCACACTTTGATGCCATGTATGTCGGAGACCTTTCATGGTTTGACCACTAGATGTTCATTGGGTATGGACTGATGCTCTTGTTAATCAAGTGCGTATCAAAATAGGAACCGTCGGCCCGTATGTGTACCATAAGGGGTTTAGGTATACATGTGAGTAAGTCATGATTCAGAAGACTTTGGCCAAAGCCGATCACCTAGGGTGGATCGTATATATAAGAAATGGTTTCTGTTTAGTTCTAAGGAATCATGGACATATCGACATGAGATGTGCGCCTCAGAAACTTGACAGTGTAATCTATATTTCCTAAGCACAACTCGGTTAGCCTACGACAGAGGGATTGTTAAACATATATAATGACCTCGACTTGTATAGTTCAGAAAGGTCGTTCGTGTTCTTTGTGAATTTGGAAGTGGCCGTATTGCATACATATATGCAAGGTTATATGACGAACGTGTCTGGACTTAGAGAGTCTCACCACATGAAGTGTACTCGTTGACCACTTGGGTAGCCGATTATTTTTTATAATAAATAATATTTGATATGATAATTATCAACTAAGATAATTAAGTATTATTGGATGACATTGATTATTTACTTTGATCCAATTAGATTAATTGGATTAATCCAAAAATTACACAAGGGCTTTGTTGTAATTTCAAAAATATCTCTACCATTTTGAGGATATTTTGGTAATTACCAATATGTAATAATATGTGTATTTGGCTTGATTTAATTGGATTAAATCAAAGTGGTAGACATGTAACTAATCCATTAATTAAACTTTGTCTTGATTTAATTAGATTAAATCAAAGTGGTAGATAAAGGTGATTAGTCACATCTAATTATACATAAGAGTTTATTAGAACTTTTATTAATTAAGAATTACCTAAGTTTTGCTATAAATAGCAAGGTTTTAATCAAGCTTGAGAAAGATAAGAACAAGCAAGAGTTATAGAAATTAGCCTAAGTTAGAGAATTGTTAGAGAAGCTTTGGACGATCTCTACAATATTTTACTAGGAGAAATCAAGATTAGATCTTTGAGTGAAGCTTGCTAGCATTGTAATCAAGATTGGATCTTGAAGTCAAGCTTGCTAACTTTGGAAGTTCTCCACAACATTTCAACAAGGAGAAGTAGATTGGATCTTTGAATCAACCTTACTATATTTTTCATTAGTGAGTTATCATTAGTGAGACATATAGTAATGAATTATGTATTAGATACATAATAACATAGCTTGTTGTTGAAATTAGGCTAATTAATTATGTATGGATAATTTGGAAGTATAAACACAATTTGCTTGTGATTGGGTCCAAATTTTTATGTTAGACATAGACATAAAATTAGAGTTTGGAACTCTAGATAATAGCTTAGAACTATGGCTACCATTCTAGAATCACTTGACCACATTTGAGTGACCTAGAATTGTTCGTGAGTCATTTCATTATGAGATTCTAATTTGATTTATGTTTTTGGATTCAAAATTTACGCTAGGGCGTATTTAGAATAAATTTATATTTTTTGTAAAAATATTTGATATTTAAAAAACATAATTTTTATTTTATAACATGTGTTGATATTGGATTTGATGTTAAAAAAAATTTTCGGTGTTTGAAAGAGTTTAGGGAAGGTTGAAAATTAATTAGGTAAAAAACCCAATTTCCACCAGCTCTCTATTTCCGGAGAGATGATGAAGATTTTGAAAGCAATTAAAAAAAAATATGATTAGCCATTCAGCGCACGCATTGCGTTCAATTCTCCCGTTTTTGAGTTTCTGGACTCCGATTCAGTCTCGAATTTTTCCTATGCACTCGTAATGGAATATAATATTTCATTAATTTATTTATAAATACACCAATGCTTGATAGCCATGGGTTAGATCCACTTCGTTGCGTGGGGCACTGATCCGACCCTAGAGGTCCCACATCTGCCCCAACATAAAAAGTGCCCTATTTGTTGAACAAGAGAAATTAGAGAGAAAGAGGTTAGCATGAGGAAAATCTTAGGCCTTAATAACCCTAAGAAGAAATAAAACAAGAATGGACCCTCGAGATTTCTAAGAAATATGATTCCATTAATGAAAATGGTAGGTAAATCGATCTAGTCCACATATCATTTTTGGTTCAGAGTCATATCTTCAATAGCTTAGTACATTGGACATTATGAAGCAAAATAATGTTGCATATGATGCTTTAAGCATGAGTTCTTAAATGAGATTCGCGATTTGTATCGAAGCTTTGGTAGCGGTTTTAGATAATCAGAATGTATTATATCATAGAAGAAATAATTAGCGCTTGTGCGATAAATTCAGAAAGAGGTAGAGGGACATTTCCATTAACCGAATACATATGATGTTGCCAATGCGGAAGAAGATAGTAGAAAGACATTGGCCATTAAATGAGCACATAGAACAATAGTTACTAGTAAAACTCTCAAGTATTCTTTATTTTGGTCGGTAAACATAAGGATTTCAACAGATAAGAACATGAATTGATGGAACAGTAGGCCTTGAATACATCACTAGGTTTAGAACTGACAGTTCACACAAACAGTTGAGTCAGAAAAGTTCAGGAATAACTCAAAGGTCCAGAAAATAGATTCATTTTATTCTGGGGCTTTAAAGAAAATAACACTAGTGGTAGTTGCAAAATACATAACAAAAAGTTTCATTGATTAAGGACAATACAATCAAGAACCTAAGGAAGAAGCTATTATGTATAGCCCACGTATTATGCAAGCATGGTAAGACGTATAATGCATATCACAGAGTTAAAATAAGATGAAGAATAAACTATGCTTACTAGTCAACTTGACTGAAGACTTAATTATCAAATCTAGCTGAATCTAGACGATGTAAGCTAGCATATAGCAAAAAAAAAAGAGATCCACCCATACAAGTAAATAATCTACCCAATCCATGACATTAAGGCATATTCCAATTCATGCCACAAGTTTTTTTTATCCATGAACCATATTACATGAGTCCACGATGAACTATCGCCTCACTTATAACTTTCAAGTCATTACAGATAGGGTACAACATGTAAATCACATCATCCAATGCTAAAACAGCAATATAGGGAAGACCATCATAATGTAACATGGTACAATTAGTGAATCAGTTTTGGTTAAGAAAATGTAATTAGTTGGTAACTGATAGGTTATGAAACATCATGTAGATCTGAGCAAGTTTTGGTAAGTTAATCAGCATCATGGAATCTCAGGTCTAAGAAGATTTCCGAAGTTCAACCTTAAATGTGATTTGAGGACGAATCATATTTAAGAAGGGAAGTATGTAAAACCTCGGTAATTTTGACATGAATTTCAACGATCGTTTCGGTGTACGTGATGTGATATGTGATATAAATCATGAACGGGTGTGAATATGCTCGTGGAATTATTTTCCTGGAAATTCGATAAATCTTTTACAGTTCTGGTATGAAATAATTTTTCCTTTCTATACCGGATAACCCTTCATATTTTGGCCATAAGCTTTTCATACAATGTCCAATTTTAGTGAATGTTATATCAACGGAAACTTAAGACTAAGACCTTCTATGTTGAGAATTTTCCCAAATTTTGATTAGAACTAAGTCAAAAATCATGATTTTTATGGCTGCGGCAGTATTATACGTGACTGCCTAATTTTTTTACCACATGGCATAGTTTCTAGCCACTCCTTGCAACTAAAAAATCATCCCCTTGCTTATATAAACCCCTTACTGTTCATTCATCCTCAAAAAATCAAAAAAAAAACATGAAAGGAGCGCTCCATCATGCCATATTTTTTTTTGTTCTTCAATGGTTTCCAAATTCTCAAGCAAATTTTGATGATTTCAAGCTTCATCTTCACACAAGTAAGCTTCTTATCTTCTTTCCATCCTTTAATTTCAGTTTTAGGCATAGAAAACAAAAGCCCCAAATCGCCCAAAACCCTAGCTTTTCATTTCTTTGCATTTAACTTATAGTAGAGTTTGTAGCATACATTTTCATGCATTTTATGATATATTACTCATGCATTGAGCTTTATTTTATTGAATGCCCAAATTTTTATTCCCCTAAGAGGTTGGCCGAAACTGTCTTGGTTATTAAGGGATTTGTTTTTATTTCTTTGATGGTTATGGATGATAATGGATGCTTGGAATGATGTTTGGTATGAGATGAATGTGATTGGTGTTGAAAACTCCTAAGGCTCTCAAACGTTTGTCTTGGCCGAATGGTATCTTATGAATATGGACGGTTTTATTGTTTAAATGATGATGATGGATGATGGTTTGTGTTGGTTATGAGTAATGTTGTAAAATTTTATGTTGGAAGAGGGGTGAGAATCGGCCAAGCAAGGAAGAAAGGGAAGGCTATTTTAACATGTAATATAAATTCTTGATGGGTGATGTATGCAATAGATATTTAGAATGGGGGTAGAGATGGCTAAGGTTGTGAAAATGATTATGTTTTGGCATTTCACGCACTAAATGTTCGACGTAATGCCAAGCTTAGGTTAAATTAAGAAATTAAGCATATTTTGTATGTTATGAAGAGTACTTATAATAGTGGAAATTCCATTGAGGGTTGTTGGATTGAATGTATTAAATTAGACAGGGAAATAATGAAGATAGAAAACGAAGTCAGTTCCTATCCCTTTCCAGACAGGCTGTGCTTTGTCGCTTAAAACTTGAGTTTTATATGTTCGATTGATGAACCGTAAAATTCTGCGTAAACTAGACACATAAGAGAGTAACATATCCAAATATTAGAATTTTAGACTTAAGATGAGGCTGAACTAAATTTTTAAGTTGGGGCGACTTGTTGTCATTGCACCAAGTTATTTAGCATGAACAACCCTTAAACTTCAATTTATAACTTGAGTTTCTGAAAATAAAATTGAGATCCGTAAAAACCAATATAAAATACACACATTAATGACCATTCTATTAAATATAAGCTTCAGATTAATTCCCAAGTAATTATAGTGAAATTTCAAAGTTAGGCGTCGAGCAGTAAATTCTTAATGACTAGTAGAATCTAAGTTTCCGAAATCACACTAGCGTAACTCGAAACATAAGCCCATAAATTCCATAGATACCATAATTATCTCCTACATTCAGAAAGATTAAGTGTCCATGCATTATATATTCTTTTATGCCATATGAAAATATTCCGAATTATAGAAACTAAAAGTTGTTTTGAATATTGATCGATGACAGGATACTCGACGGTCATCCACGTCATGTACCGCTCTCGATTTTCCATAACTCTATGAGTGGATATCTATATTTTTTATTATATTATGATTTTTGATTTAATAATCCGATATTTGAAGTTATGTTTATAAGTGTTTTAAAAGACAGGATTTCATATACATGTTTTGAATATGTTCATGATTATATGATTTTGTCTCGATGCTCGAAAATATTTTGATCTTTTTAAACCACAAAACTATGTTTCCCTCGAGACACTTGAAAATCTATTTCCATCATATTTCTTGATAGTTATACATTTTTGACCCTCTTTGGTGCTGTATATATTTTTTCCGGCTCTACTGGGGCACTTGTTATGGGGTCTTGACCATCTGAAAATGGCTGGCATACTACCCTCTGTGGACATGGTCTTGTTCGGACATTGTCTGATCTTTGCACGCGACTCGGGTAACGGACGCTTGTTGATTTTGATGAGATTATTCGTAAAAAGTATGATATGAGATTTTGATAATGATTTTAAGATTCTAATGACTTTATACATAATGGATTTTTATTTGATTATTTTATTTTTGGTATTCACTCACCAGGTTGTTCAAACGATCTGACCCCCAACTCCATAATTTATTTTGCAAGTACCTTTATCTAGTGAGCCATAGCCGAATGTGTTAGGGCTGGTGCTCAGAGTGCCAATCTGGATCTTATTTATGTCCGATTCATGAATACAAACAATTCATTTTTCCATAATATTACTTACTTAATGGTAGTACCTCTTATTTTTATATACGTATTTGATCTAATTACGATTATATTGAAACTAAATATGATTTAGTGATATGTATATATTAGACAAAGACCCTAGAATTTATAACGTAGTGCGCAGTTACAACGTAGTTTATAATTGACATTGGGAAGCGTTACTATAAGTTGAATAATCTCAAATAAAGTTACTGGTCAAGATTTACTAACACGGGTCGGTTAGTAAAATCCGCTGAGACCAGTACATGTCGTATATTACTTGATCTGATGGTTTATCCCAATGAACCATGAGTCTTGGGAGACTCGTATAGACGTGTAGGTGTTTATTTGATAAACATTGAACGAATCACTGAAGATTTCCTAATAGATGGTACACCAACGTTAATAGGAATCTTCTCGAGTCGAGTAGCATAGTGGTCCTTCGACTTGAGATACCACTGTGGATATATGAGATATCATCCACACTTGGATGGCAGTCACATCACCGATCTATTAAGATCAAACCTCCGCCTATTCGTTGGGTGTGGACTGATGTTCATGATATCATGTGAGTATCAGATAGAATTTGTCAGTCCTGTGTACAGGGCATATGTATCTTGTATGTATTTGCGATCTAGTAAATCCATGGTCGTGGTATACTTCAGAAGCAAGTTCCTAGTGTTATTTAGAGATCGTAAATTTAAAAGTCGACTATATTATATCTTAGGGATTTGACGTTTCTATCTATATCCCCGGTATAATATTGATACTCTCTGACTGAGGGATTATACGTATGCAATGATCTCGACTTGCATAGTTTAGCAAGATTATATATGGTCGTCATAATTCATTAGTGAGTGAATTATGGACACGAAATTGGATTTTGTGACGGATAAACCTAAACTTAGAGAGTCCCACAATATGAAGTGTACTCATTGAGCACTTGGGCAACCCGTTATGAATAATATAGATTATTCATAATACTTCATCGGATTAAATAAGTTAATTCAAATCGTTTAATTGGTTAAACAAAAATACATACATTATGGCCATTTCGGTCAATTAATAATTAATGTGTATTTATATTTGATACAAATTTTGATTTGATACATATTAATTAAATGCCAAATGAGACTTTGAGACATGCCATTAATATATGTATTTGTTATATAATGTAAATAAAAATACATATATAATAATAATCGCATTAATTATTTATTTAGATGTTTAAATGTTAAATATCTAGATAATTAAATTATTTCTATAATACATAATTGTTATGCAATATGTTTGATTATTATTGGTAACATGGGGCATGATTATATTAAGCTTAAAGTTTACAAATTGGATTTGTTTACTTAAAGTTTATTATTATTTAATTAGTTTAAATTGTTCAAATGACCAAAATGCCCTTCCTAAGTCGGTCAAGCCTTGTTTTTAAGTTGGAAAATTTTATTTTCTTCATCAATAAGACCTCCATGGCTGAACCTAACAAGCATAAAAGCACCCAAAACTTTCTTGAAGAAATCAAGAAAAAAAAGTTTAAGGAATTAGGAGATTTGGAGGTAATCATCATAACTCTTAAACTTAGAAAATTGTTTCTTGTTCTTGAGTATCTAGACAAGTTCTAGGGTTTCTTCCTTTCTTATATTTTGGGGCTTTTTGATTTTATGGATGGATTTGGAGGCTTAATGCATGTGTAAAGTTAGATTGGATAATATTAGTGTAATATTAATTCAATTTTCTCATTTGATGACTTGTTGCCATTCTATAGTGTTATGACCATTCTTTTAACTCCTAGAATTGTTCTTGGGTTCTTCATTTATGGTGACTTTGGTTGGTGTAATTATTAATATGATTAATGTTGAGAAAATTGGATTTAAAGCATGAAAAATTATATTTTTGGTTACCAAATCAGATCTGGAGTTTATTTGATTTTTGTGATGAAAAGTATATTTTATAAATGTATTAGATGTGTTTTGGGCATTGGAACAATTGCCGAAAATTATTTTGGAGTTGAAATATGCGAAAACGGTGAAAAAACGGCGTTACCAGGTGAGTTTCGGGCTTACTGGGTGTCCGCTGTCCAAACAATGAATTGTTCACTGTTCGGGCAGCCCATGAAATGCCCAAGTACTTTTAGGGCTGACCTGGACAGCCCCCGTGTGTATTGGTTGGTCGGTTCGGACAAAAATATATTTTATGCCGTTTTATGGAAAAACATTTTCGTAAACGTTTCGCGATGTTTCTAACCTATTTATGTCGTTATTTGATATCAAATAAATATGTTTTAGTGAAATATGAATGAATTATTCATATTGGCTATTGAATAATTTATTTGGTAAGTTTAAAATTTTAAAGTTACGATTTCGCCCGAACCGCGCGCTTCCACTGCTTCTGCACTAAAACCCTAACAAAAATGGTATCAGAGCTGGTCTGATCCTTCATCTATTATATTTTTCATGTTTGATATATGATATATAATCCAATTTTTATATTTCACATGCATGTAATTTAGATGTTTCTTAACTTTTTGGTTCTACATTAACGGAAAACATAACGCAGATTTAAAAAAATTTTTGTTAAGTTAAGTTCTGTTTTCTCAGGTAGAATTAAACTGTTGAGAAATTGATCTAGATTAAAATCTACATTTGATGTAGAGTAGAACCCTCTTTAGGAATATCCCCGCTTAAATAAGGCATTAAAGTAACTAGTATTATGAATACTTGTTTCTTGGTCCGCCTTGTCAATACGGATGCAAATGATTTCCTGATTATGTAGCTATATCATGCCAAAGCTGTGCAGTTATGCCTTATGGTAGTTCATTTGCGCCGGTAGAACTTATATGATAAGAGATAAATTCAAGTGAAAGTGGAAATCCTGATAGTTCCAAAGCTGTCAGGACTACATAGGTAGCTTGAGTTTGTCACTGACAAGTGAAACCTTGATAAGCCTCATTGTGAACGTGCCAAAGCTGTCATAACGAGAAACGGTCAGGACTAAAATCAGAGTCACAGTGAGTGTGATTGACAATGAGTTGTCTACCTGTGAATATACGTAGGCGAAAACGTGCCAAAACTGTTAGTCAAAATATATTCATGGGGTCCACTTCTCACTATGGAATTCAATTTAAATATTGAATTCCTATTTTTTGTTGGGGATTACGGTATTATGTAAAGTAGTGGGAGGCACTACTGGGTTAAAAATCCATAACTAATGCAGTGTGTAATATTATGGAAATTGGCGTTTATGTTTCCTTTATTCTATTGTGTATATAGAATTAAACTTCTAATCCACTGCATGCATATTTATATATATGTTTTCTGTCTTTCCTTATGGTTGCAGATTTCTTGAATGTGTTCTAGATTATGAGTAGGCCTGGATATTGTTAGATTAGTCTAAACCATCGGGAACTGTTGTTCCAATTTTCTTGGAAAATCAAGATGGTTAGTTACTTAGTTACTAAGTCACATTAGGTAATCTAAATAGATATCTGTTCTAGGATATAATAGTATAGAGGGAATAGTTTCTTTTACAGTAAGAATTGACTTGAATTAGTTTATGTCTCGAGATTCTTGACTGAAATTAAGAAAACCTCATTAGGTATTTGTTTATCTGATAATGATGTTTCTTGGCTTTAGTGACCTTTTGAGGTAGTATGTCAGACACAGTTTGCTAATCAATTATCTACAAATGTTATGAATAGTTGAAGGCAAATTATAAAGCTAAAGAAATTAGATGTGTATAGTTGTGTATAGAGATTATTGATTCTCACAATATAAAAACTATAGGTATTGGATACTAGATCTCCCGTTTAGTTATTTAAATATTGTTTAATGATTGTTTTGATATTTGATATCAGAACTTGCGACTATTGGATAGTTACTTATTTCTTATAAACAGTTATTTCATATTTTAATATGACTAGTAATGTCATTGATGAAAAGATAAACATTAAGAAAAATATCCGGTTAACTAAATAACTTAGAACAATGCTTTATGAGATTTTATCACTTAAGCATTAGATGTTTATTCCGTATGGTAAAGGATCGTCTAATACGAGATCACACCACATATCTTTATCCATTTAATTAATATTATATTCAGGAATGTGATTAAATCTCATTTTACCAATGATCGTCATTGGACCACATATTTATTAATTTAATACATTGGATGTATATAGTTTAATGAACTATAAATTGCCTTGGATAGTTTTCTTTACTTCGTAACTTAGTTAGTGAATTGTCATGACTTAATTACGTGTTTCTAAAAGAATACATATTGAATGTCTTGAATGATTCGAGAATTTTCAATATATTTCTGATGAAACGCGAATAGAATATTTTGACTAGTTCAAAGATATTCGATTTGAAGTTTTGAAAACTGTATCTTTAAAATTCATCATGAGTCTTTGAATTTTTCAAAGATATTTGATACGATCAAACATATGAATTTCTAGGAATTACTTCTAAGATTATTTAATGAATATGATTCTTACTCAATATTATTCTTCTATGAATCCATCGTGATGGAATTGGTCAGTGGGAGAAATTGAAACTTATATGATTTGATTCGTTTGATATTGAGTGTTACCGAATTAGTGTCTATACTCTTGGGGATATGCTCCAGTAACACTAATTCATCTTTTTAATTAATTTGTACAGTTATGTATATGATATGTATAAGTAGAAAATTTGAATCTTGAAAAGTTTGAGATTTGAATCTTTCTTTTATATAATGGTTATATAATTGAAAAGTACTTGCACCTCCGAGGTATAAGCAAAAGTTTATCATTTATTCTATTTAATAGAATATTGTATTCTATTCGATAGAATACATTTCTACGATCTTGAGTAATAAAATTATTTTATTACTTGGTGTGTAACATTAGATGTTAACGATTGTAGAAAAGACTTGATTTATTGAAGTTAAATGTGAAGAGTGATAAACTATAAATGGAACTACGTAATTAATAAGATGAAAAAACCCTTAGACATCTTCCATATAAGTCCAGTAGGATCTCAGAATCATGTGCGAAGTATTTGATACTAAATGGTTCCGTTGTTTACTTATCGAAGAAAATTATCCTATAAATTATAGTGGGAGCGATATTTGATATCGATTTCGGAAGTTAGCATTGAACCATAGATCTAAGATTATTCGTAGCTTACTACAATCAAGTTTTGAACTTGATTAAGCTTTCATTATGAATCGTTCATAAAATATGCAAATTATTTACGCAGCAAAAGCAAAGTGAGCTAATTAAAGGTTTGACCTTTTATAGTATGACAGTGAGAAAGGTTATACTCTGCAATCTATCGTAGATTATGAGGAAACTTGTCTCGAGTTGTACTAATTGAACAATTAGTACAACTGTTGGTTAATGTTGCTAATAAACTATGTATTTTGGCTAAAGAATGTAAAGTGGCGTTCGTGAATGGTTTCTTCGAAGAAGATATCCATTGTGATTTCTTTGCTTGAAGAGTCCGTTCTAGAATGGCCTTGGAGTTTATATTCTGCTAAGATCGCAGTTTGGTATAATGGCTTATAGAGCCTATTGTAGACTCAGGTGAGCTTTCCGGAAATATGTGATCTCTAATTTGGTACAGTCAGATTGTTTGATTTTATCAAAGCAATGAGAATACATATGTGATAGTAGGGTCAGTGGGAGCGTACATATTTCTTTCTAGTGTTATATATCCTAACAACATTATCATTATTAATGTAATAATGAAATGTGTATAAGGTAAAAGGTTTACCTAGGTCTTCTTTTCTCCATGATAGTAATGTGAGTGGTCTATGTTATATTCGATATAAGGTTTTATAAATGATATAAAACTAAGAGACTTTTGAGATACTCTCATTAGTCGTGCATTAGATATGATCTAATAAAAGACACATCAAGACTATTTGTGTGACAGCTAGTATGACTGTTTGACAGTTAGTGTGTCTCTTGTATATAGTATTCACTTTCGTAATGGATGATTCCTTTGTCGAAAGAGAAATTGATTAGAATGTCTAGTCAATCTTATCCATTATAGGATGATGGCACAATGAATACTATATTATGTACGATTAAAGATATCAATTTGAACGTAAATGTTACGAGCTATTTTGATACCATGTAGACCATATGATGGGTCTTGAAACATGTTCTTTGTTATCTTGGAGATATTAAGAACGAGTTTCTTATTCATGGAGAATATAGTCTGCAACCATTAGGGTCAAATTAGTTTTGCGTCTAATTTTGACGTTACATGGTCTATAAAGTCATAAAAGATGCAGTGGGAGTGTCACAATTGATTCTACTGTATTAGTGGAATTAGTTGTAACTTATGAAATATTGACTTATGAGGTTACATAGTGACCTTATAGATTAAAAGTTTTGATATTAATGTTGTGCTTGCAATTGTCTCATAGTATTTAGATTTGATCCCTAAATACATAGACAACTTAGTAGCGGTAGCATAATATTGATGTCGCATCTGATTCATATTGACGTATAACTTAGTATCTATAAAGTATGAATGATGCTGACTAAGGGAAACGATTGGGTTTGTTTGACAAACTCAATTTATTATAGCGGACCTACTTCCTGTTGCCTACCTCTTGAGTGCTAGGTGAGCACTTGAGGGCCATGAGTATGTGATACATATTGATATGTGCATATGATACCGTGGATTGGCACTAAAGCAAGTGGGAGAAATTATTAGGGTTGGTGCTCGGAGTGCCAATCCGAATCGTATTTATGTCCGATTCATGAATATAAATAATTCATTTTTCCATAATATTACTTACTTTATGGTATCACCTCTTTTTTTTTTATACATATTCGATTTAATTATGATTAGATTGAAACTAAATATGATTTATTGATATGTATATATTAGACAAAGACCCTACAATTTACAACGTAGTGTGCAGTTACAACGTAGTTTGTAATTGACATTGGGAAGCGCTACTACAAGTTGTATATTCTCAAACAAAGTTCCTGGTCAAGATTTACTAACAGGAGTCGGTTAGTAAAATCCGCTGAGACCAGTACATGTCGTATATCGTGACTTGGTCTGATGGTTTATCCCAATGAACCATGAGTCTTGGGAGACTCGTATAGACGTGTAGATGTTTATTTGATAAACACTGAACGACTCACTGAAGATTTCCTAATAGATTGTACACCAATGTTAATAGGAATCTTCTCGAGTCGAGTAGCATAGTGGTCCTTCGACTTGAGATACCACTGTGGATATTTGAGATATCCTCTATACTTTGATGGCAGTCACTTCACCGATCTATTTATATCAAAGCTCCGCATGTTCGTTGGGTGTGGACTGATGCTCATGATATCCTGTGAGTATCAGATAGAATTTGTCAGTCTTGTATACATCGCATATGTATCTTGTACATATTTGCGATCTAGTAAATCCATTACCGTGGTATACTTCGGAAGCGAGTTCTGAGTGTTATTTAGAGATCGTAAATTTAAAAGTTGACTATATTATATCATAGGGATTTGACATTCCTATCTATTTCCCCGGTATAATATTGATAGTCTGTGACAGAGGGATTATACATATGCAATGACCTCGACTTGTATAGTTTAGCGAGATTATCTGTGGTCGTCATAATTCATGAGTGGGTGAATTATGGACACAAAATTGGATTCTGTGACGGATAAACATAAACTTACAGAGTCCCACAATATGAAGTGTACTCGTTGAGCACTTGGGCAACGCGTTATGAGTAATATAGATTATTCATAATACTTCACCGGATTAAATGAGTTCATTCGAATCGTTTAATCGGTTAAACGAAAATACATGCATTAGGGGCATTTCGGTCAATTAATAATTAATGTGTATTTGTATTTGATACAAAATTTGATTTGATACATATTAATTAATTGTCAAACGAGACTTTGACACATGCCATTAATATATGTAATTGTTATTTAATGTAAATAAAAATACATATATAATAATAATCGCATTAATTAATTATTTAGATGTTTAAATGTTAAATATCTAGATAATTAAATTATTTCAATATTACATAATTGTTATGCAATATGTTTGATTATTACTAGTAACATGTGGCATGATTATATTAAGTTTAAAGTTTACAAATTGGATTTGTTAACTTAAAGTTTATTATTATTTAATTAGATTAAATTGTACAAATGACCAAAATGCCCTTCCTAAGTCGGTCAGGCCTTGTTTTTAAGTTGTAAAATTTTATTTTCTTCATCAATAAGACCTCCATGGCCGAACCTTACAAGTATTAAAGCGCCCAAATTTTTCTTGAAGAATCAAGAAAAAGTTTAAGAAAATTAGGAGATTTGGAGGTAATCATCATAACTCTTAAACTTAGAAAGTTTGTTTCTTGTTCTTGAGTATCTAGACAAGTTCTAGGGTTTCTTCCTTTATTAGATTTTGGGGCTTTTTGATTTTGTGGATGGATTTGGAGACTTAATGCATGTGTGAAGTTAGATTGGATAATATTAGTGTAATATTAATTCAATTTTTTCATTTGATGACTTGTTGCCATTCTAGAGTGTTATGACCACTCTTGTAACTCCTAGAATTGTTCTTGGGTTCTTCATTTGTGGTGACTTTGGTTGGTATAGTTATTAATATGATTAATGTTGAGAAATTGGATTTAAAGCATGAAAAATGATATTTTTTGTTACCAAATCAAATCTGGAATTTCTGTAATTTTGGTGATGAAAAGTATGTTGTATGAATGTATTGGATGTGTTTTGGGCATTAGAACAATTGCCGGAAATTATTTCGGAGTTGAAATATGTGAAAACAGTGAAAAACGATATTACCGGGTGTCTACTGTCCAAACAGTGAATCAGTCACTGTTCAGGAATCCCGTGAACTGGCCAAATACTATTGGGGCTGACCTGGGAAGCCTCCGTGTATATTGGTTGGTCGGTTTGGACAAAAACGTGTTTTATGCCATTTTACAGAAAAATATTTTCGTAAAAGTTTCGCGATGTTTCTAACCTATTTATGTCGTTATTTGATATCGAATAAATATGAATGAATTATTCATATTGGATATTGAATAATTTATTTGGTAAGTTTAAAAGTTTTAAAGTTACGATTTTGCCCGAACCGCGCGTTTCCGTTGCTCCCGCGCTAAAACCAAAACAGAACAGGAGCCTAGGATCGAGGAATTCATATGGGTCTGTCATGTTAAGTTTGTTATTCGCATTCAGATAGAATACTTGTATGTCGGTGTGAGTCTAAATGGATATAATATTACAGAGATAAAGTATAAGTATTTATTTAAAGTCAGTAAGTTTGTTCGTACAACACTAATTAGTTCATGAAATAGTTTAACAAATGTCTATTGTAGTAACATAGTCAAAGGAATTGTCAATAAAGTTTAGAAATGGTCAGAGGCTCAGGGTAATGGTGAGGATCGATCATCTGCCGGTAACTTCTCTGCACTGGGGATGTTCCCATACCGGTAAATACACCGACATATCAGCCTCCATACCGGTCAATAATTTGGTATAGAGTTTGAATTTTCAATGGTAATATAATCGTTACACTTTGGCAAATCGACATACCGGCCTCTGCAGACCGGCAAACCAGTCTCAGACAGAATAGTAGGGAAGTTTACACCTTCACTATATATTGAGCCCCAAATTCGTTTTTGCCAAGCTCTTGCACCTTCATACAATTTCTTCTTAGGCAAAATCAGAGAGTAAACAAAACATTCATCATCATACACTCTCATATATGCATATTAATTAAAAACTTGCTATTAGAGAATATATTGTGATTGAGAAAATTGTCCTAAGCTAAATTGGTAAAACTACTAGTTTAGTAACGTCAAATCGGCAAGATTTTTCATTTCCGCAATATTAGGCCATTACCCAATTCACCTCTCCCCTCTTTGGGTATAGAGAATTTATTTATTATATGCTTATAGTTAATTTCAGAAAAGATATTTGAAAATATTATTTCAGCGCTGCTTCTTTATTCGAGAGGTATGCTCAAAAATATGCAAAACATGTCACTGTAGTAAAAATAATTTATTATTTTGTCTATTTGAACATGTCTCCAAGAACAAATGCCGATCAAAACAGTTTTTTTTTTTTTTTTTTTTTTTAACCCAAGAAAATTCATGAGGACTTTTTCGAGACTTTGTCTCTAAGGAGAGCAAATGCATTAGATATGATTTTTTGTATGTCCCACAAGACTCATTAATCATTAAGGCCTAATTAATAGTTAATTAGTAATTACAAGTTATCATGCTCATCCATCCAATGCAGTAGACAAAAAAGTACTACAACTATTATTATACTCAAATGCTTGCACTGGTCCTTTCGTTTTCATGTTAAATTGGATGAATCTTATTTTCTGAATTAATTACCAATGGACAGCATGGATTAAAGATAAATTGATTCTAGTAACTATCTTGATTACTCGTTCAGTCATGTAAAATAAAAAATTAATTTGTATTTTACTAGCCCTCTCTTTTATTATAAGTATATACAAAATGAGAGAAGTGATTTAAAACTGATAAATTATTGCAGCTTTAATTTCTATGCAAAATAAAGTAAACAAGTTGGGGAAGAGAGAGATGTATTACCAATCTATTATCTATTATATATATATATATATATATATAAAAGTTGAGCAAATAAAATTTTCTCCTTAATTTTAGGAGAAATGATCTTCGCTCCTTATTTGGTGGAAATGCTTTAATAACCATTATAATAATAAAAGCTGGGGTGAATTACTGAATTGTATAAGTGAATACTGGGCATAAAAGTCTTTTAGTATTTTGTTCTTTTGATATTCTCATTCAGTTGCACAACACACATAAACTATTTGTACATAATTAATGATATTAGTAATTGAATACTCTATTTGTACATATATAGAATATAGAACTTAGACCTTGGCCTCCTACTCTCTTGGCTCATCATCACTTGAGTTTTTCAAAAGATATCTATTCAATTGAACAACATCTTCAGTATCAAGACACTGTCTCTTGCAAAGTCCGGGCCAAATGGGGTTGTGCAACTCATCCCTGAAGCATTGCTCAAAATGTATCATAAATTATATGTTAATGTTTCTATTTGCTGCAATCTTGATCGTATGATACGTTTCTATACGTATGATTCTAGTTATAATTTAATTTTCTGGTGAGAAGAACAAAAATAATGAACGAATGAGGAAGTCATAAGAACTTGGACCCAATATGGAAAAAGTATATAATTTTCTTCTCTTGATTTTCTAATTTTGTCGATGGACACTCTAATTAATGTTTCTTTCTGTCATTTTTCCCACAATTTACAGCAAACAAACAAACACAGTAGATATGCAAGATTTGGTTGTTGATTACGTTAGGGTAAATAATGGGATAAACAATTTCAACCGCACATGAAAAAATAAACCAGATGAGTCATTGGATCGAATAAACACTGATCCATCTAATACCAACCCCTTTTTTTTTCTCTTTTTTTGAAGTCGTTGGCAACCTCACCGTCAAACCACACCTTCCGGGCTTAAGCGGAGTAGGTAAACTTTCTGGCTATTCCAGGCTCTTACAAGAAACGCACTTTCGGAATTCGAACCTAGGACCTAAAGGTGAGATCTTGAGCCCTACACCACCAACTTACGCCCTTGGTGGCTAGGTGGTGTAAGGCTCAGGATTTCATCTGCTCAAGAAGTTTTCCAAGGGTTTTAGGAGTCCTTGCCTCTTCAGCTTTTCAAACACCTTTGACAAAGGTCTACCAAAATTGGAGAATCGCCTGTTTCTAATAGCGGCGACCTCGGAAGGAGCGAGCCTGGTCCCTGAAGGCCCTCCAATGGTCTTTCTATTATGGCCGTAAAACTTTATGTTCTCGGCTTCCTCTTCCTCGATATCCATGACAGTTTCTCTTAATTGTTGAAAGTCACTAATCATGGAGGTCACCCTCCTCAGTTTGTTATAAATGGAGGGCTCGATGTCCTTAATGATCATCTTAATCTGGTCCTTCTCCGAGGGCCGTGTCTGCATCTTCAAGAGCTGACTTCTCCAGCGATCCACAGTCTTTGAAGTTCTCTTCTAACTTTTGCTTTGTGTTTTCTAGGTCATGGAGCGACAAGTCTATCTCCATGTCCGTGACATATTGGTTCAGAAAGGCCTCCGCTAATGCCCTCCAGTCATCCATGACCTTTCTCTCCAAGCTATGATACCATACTACGAGCGCCCCTTCCAGTGAGATCTCGAACATCTTCTGTACCTGGCGCTTTGACAAACCCACTGAACTCATCACTGAAACATATTGTCGGAGATGGACCCTATGATCTCCGTTTCCGTTGAACTTGGCCATGTCAGGCATCTTAAACTGGGGAGGCAGTTGTTCTTCGAAAGTCATCGCATCATAGTCTAATAGATCTTCATGTTTTCCCTTCATCTTTCCTTGCGGGTAACTGACTCTACTTGTTCTCTGAGTTTCTGTAATTCTGTCTGACGCCCGACTATCCTTCCCGAGACATATTCAGCCATGTCATCATCAAAAACAAGGATTTATTTGCTCACCCTATTTGGGGGCTCCTCACGCATTCCATCCCCGTTATTCTCTATTCCTACTGTGTGGGGTGCTGTCAGACTAGCTACAGCGTTGATCAAAGCTTGTAGTTTCTTGGTAATTTTGGTGATGTTGGTCTCCAATTGATCCATGCGGGAATCTTCACTGCCTGATGCATCCATGTTTGCTAACCTCTTCTTGACAAGTATTCTTTCTTCCCTAACCAAACGGATATCTATGATGGCTTTTAAGACAAAGGGGGTTAACATGATGCGTGTATGCATGAGATGCATGTGGTTATCAAAACAGCATATACCATTCCGACCTTATTCCTCCCACACCCGTGGTAAGTCCATTTCTGCCCTAGGTATGGCTCATTTTTGCACCAATGTGGGGTACACAAAATCGTTCTCTCCTACGCTACAGGGTGAACCTTGTCTACCTCAGTCCCTTTTCATCAGTAAAAGACAAAGACCGCCCATCTACAAGATTGACTAAGCCTATTATGGGGATCGTGTCATTGTCTAGAAATGAAGAATTGGCCCCTCAGTAATCACGGTTGTGGCGGGGACAGACTTGGTATCCAAAAGTATACAAATATGCCATAACAAGGCGTACCCTTCCTGGATGAAAGCCAGTGCTGATATCGAACTCTTGCATCTGGCATATTCGGATCATGTTTGGACCTTCTAAGCCCATCAAGGTTTTCATACAAGTTGGCCCGTTATCATTTTAAAGCATTCAATCAGATTATCACGAGGTATAAACTTATCCCAGTTGAAAATGTCCAACAGGTTTACACTTTTGTGATAAGGTGGCTAAATAACTTCAAATGATAGGGGGCCCAAACACAAGGTGGCCCATCGTCATTTTTGAAAACTTTTGGCCAATCATCATAAAATACAAACTCGTCATAGTTTAAGTGGCCCAACAAGTTCGTATCATATGACGAGAAGTCCAAATGGATCCAAATGATAATGGGCCCACACACAAGCATGGGGGTAGCTTCTATAGGACACATAACTATGGTTCGTATGTGGGCTTACAAGGGTATGGATAAGCTCTCATCGGCGAAGGGTTGCACACAACTAGGTCTCTCCACACAAGGGTTCGAGTGACCAAGTGAGCACGTCTTTTTTATACCCTAAGGTATGTGACAACGAGTGATGGTTATCATCACATAACGATCCGCCGCCTTCAGTGAAAGCGACCTCGCGATACATGACGCCATCGGGGTAAGAAGGGTATGCAAAAAAATATGAGACTTGGTCAACCAAAGCCAAAGCCACGGACACGACAAGGCATTATTTATGGGTCGATTCTCTATCCCCAGTGGAGTCACCATCTGTAGGAGCGAAGTGAGATTTACCGCTATGCGTATGATGTTCGGCGACCATAACACTGTTGGGCTCGCAGCCCGTATAGAGTACGGATTAGCCCGTGGGGGTACTAAACTGGAGAATAAAGAAGTCACCACCCATTGTGAATTGGGAAAGATTTAAGGCCGCACTCACCCCTTGCAAGGGAAGACCTCAAACCGTTGGGTTCAGACTGGTCTCTTACTTATGCTAGTATAATAGATGGGTTCACACAATGGTATAGCCAAGTCTTAATGCAATTCATGCATAAAAGCGAATAAAAAATATAATAACACACCCAACCAAAATAACAATCGCAATAACGTAGTTCCAAAGCATATTAAATTGAGAAAGTGCGATAATGAAAATTATAATGAACAATCAAAAGCAGGAAAAAGAGTCAATAATAAATGTAAATAATTAATCACACACGCATAATGTAAAATGAATAACTAAAGAGGTAAAAATGCATAAAATATAATGAGAAATGGGTCGACGCATGTATGAGTAATTCCCGAGTGGCACGTGGAGTTGTTTCCCAAGTACAAACCCTACTACCGTCCATTCGGATTCGGCTACGAAATTTACGTTTGGGTTTCCATCCGATATACCACAAGGTATAATGACACACATAATCATCAATGCAACATGAACGGACAAAAAAATAGGCACGAGATAATATGACAATGCATATACGTATAATCATCAACATGACCAAACATGAGCAAAATAAAAGTAAAATAATAAAATAACAATAAAAGTGAATAAATAGATAAATAAAAGATAAATAACGAAATGCCAAAGAAAGAAAAAAATGTGACCAGAAATTTGGCCGTCTTTGGTGTAGGACTTCGCATACCCGGCTGGACGTATCTCACGTCCAGCTAGGCATGCAGCGTCCAGAACTATAAAAATAAATATGGTAAGGGTGCCCTCAGGTCTTACCTTTTAAGTTGTTTTCTCGGAAGTACGTTAGGCCATCACCGGAAGGATCGCTAGTTCGCTGGTTCGTTGTTTCTGGTTGCTGTTTTGCTGTTTTCTAGTTTCTGTTTTGCTATTTTTGGTTGCTGTTTTGCTGTTGTTGTTTCATGGTTTTGGTTTTCTATTTCGGTGGTTGATTGGTTGTTTTCGATTTCTGGTTGTTTTGTTCTCGCTGTTTTGGTTGTTTTGTTCGTTGTTTTGGTTGTTTTCCTCGGTGGTTGGCTGGTTGGTTGTTTTCGGTGATGGCTATTTTTGGTGGCTGGTTGTTGTTTCGCTGGTTGGTGTCTCTAGTTCACGGTTTTCACTATTTTTTTGGATGTTGGTTTTTTCGTTGTTTTTCGTTAATTTTTGCTGGGTTTTTCTTTATTTTTGCTAGCTTTTTTTGTGTCTCTATTTTCGATAATGCTAGGGTTTTTTTTCTTTCAAATTGTCGTCCAAGAGCAGAAGAAAAGAGTCCTCCATTTGATGATGATTTGGTCCCTTTTTATAATGATTTGAAGGGATCTCGAAATGGGGAAACAAATCATGTTGATTTGGGGAATATATTCATCAAATTATTTTGGGAATACAATCTCATAAATTTGGTGATGAGGAGATCTCAAATCTTATTAAATTGGTAAGGATGGGATCCCAAAATCTCATTAAATTGGAAAGTATTGATGCTCTCATAACTAAAGAGATTTTGGAAGATTATGGGCCGATTGTGTAGGGTTTTGGGCCGTGTGGATGGGCTGAAGGGCCTTGGCTAAGGTTTGGGCTTGTGTGAGGCTAAGGTTTGAAGCAGAGGCTGACTGAACGAATCCGAGGCTGGCTAGTGAGTTCGAATCCGATGAGGTGCTAATTTTGGAGGTTTTCATTCCTTCCGGCATTCGTTTTTCTCAACTTCCGTAAGTTTTCAGGTAGTGCCTCCATATGAGGCTCATCATCGGGCTCATGCAAAAATACAATGTCTACACGCGGCCTGAAGGGTCAACAACAAAGGTTATTTTAATAAGTGAGGCAATAACATTTTGTTTGATGTACATGCAGAATATTGAAACTCAGTTTAATCGTCAGCCAAGAAACTATGATGAAGATGCAAGTAATCAGCGAGATATCACAGTGTTCCTTTAAAATTGCATACCGTTTGGAGCATTAGGTGTCAAATTACTAACATTCTGGGGGGTTCAACGTGCGTATTGGTTTATATTGAGTAATTACGATGAAGTGCAACCGTACTTAACGTAAGTCTTGTAGGTGCATAAGTGTTTTTTTATTGTCTTACATTAACGTAACTCATTTTTTGTAGGCAACACATTACCATGCTGCAATGTAGTAGTGACCACAACGTTGATGGAAGACACAAAAAAGAATTTCCTAAATTGTTTGAGGCAACTGTAAGCTCTAACATTGACTATTTATTTTTATCCCTAACAATCAATATTTAAGTTTGTTATATTAACACAAAAATATTATCATGTGTTAGATAAACAACCAAATGCAAAATGGTCAACTGGACTCGTCCGCTTCGTTAGTTGCATTGGCATAAGGGCCTCAAAACATGCTTACGAATACAGTGGATGCATTGTGAACGGAGTTAGATTTCATACCGAGTAGCGAGATGTTTCACATGTCACTCAAAATTATGGAATTGTAGTCCAGGAGAACACGGCCTAGATATTGTTGACTTATACGGAGTGTTACAATCAGTCATTGAGTTGATATACAGACCCAGACGACGTACCGTGCTATTGGAATGCAAGGTTTGACACAAATGCTAGAAAGAGGAGAATTCAATTTAATAATCGTCTAACGTCAATTAATGTTCAACGTTATTGGTACAAGAATGATCCATACATTTTTTGTATCCAAGAACGGTCTGTAATATATATATATCTAATCCAAACCTAGGAAATGGATGGATGGTGGTAGAAAAGTTACAACATAAGGGCATTTGGGACACGCATAAGAAATATAGTGTTGAAATTTCAGATGAAGCACAACAAGTCTCTGACAACTTTGAAGTTCCTGAACATATATTTCATTTACCAAATATCACAGTTACTGAAAATATCACGTTAACTCGAGAAAATACAGATGTGGAGATAATTCCTCATTCTTAAGTTAGCGTGGAAGCAGCAAATGAAGAAGAATTCGAAACTGAAGATGAGTTTGAGTCCAGTCAGGATCCTCAAATACCGAAGATAATAGTGACTAATCTAGTTAGTATATGATGGTTTGTGTGTGAATGTTTTTATTTATTATCATGGATGGTTGTTGTTGTTTTGAATTATTTCATCATGTTTGGTTGTTGTTGTTTTGAATTATTATTCATGGTTGAATGGTTGTTGTTGTTGTTGTTATTACTATTATTATTATCATATTATTATTATTATTAAGTCTAACATTTAGCGTCGAAAAGCTCAATCGACGCTAAATGTAAAAAAATTAAATTTCCCTCAAAAAAATTACCCTAATTTTTTGTTAGCTACCAATGTTTTAGCGTCGAATATTTTGATGCTAAAAGCAAAATATTTTGACGCTAAATGTCCCTTAAATCCCTAATTTACTTAGATATCTCATCTTCTGTCATCGATTGGTCTTAGCTCTCTCATCTTCCTGTCATCGAGTCTCAACCTCTATTCTCTCACTCAATCAACTCCCCCTCAATTTAGTTGCCATTCAACTCTCCCACTTGAGCTTCGCTCTCTCATCTTCCTATTTGTCTCGTAAACTCTCTGTGGTTAGTGTGTTATTGTTTTTTTTTTAAATTTCATTTTGCTCTCTCGTCTTCTTATTGTTGTTTGATGATAATGATAATGAGAAATGAAATTCATTAGTGCTTATGAATGTGTATGGACATCTGAAATGCATGTGTGTGTGTGATTGTGGCCAAAAGAATGGGTGACAAGTTGAAATGCATTTGTGTGTGTGGTTGTGGCCGAGAGAATGGGTTTGTTGATTATAAGCTTCATAATTTTTTTTTTCAAATTGAAGTTTGAAGCCTGCTGTTGAAATTGATTTGTTAATTTGAGGATTCTACAGTAATTTTATAAGCATGGATGATGGTTCAAGCTTAGAAGGGTGATATAACATGCGTTAGTTGTGAATTCAGTTGAAATTTCATAAGTTGTAAAAACGCTAAATGTTGGCCGAATCTATAGTGTTATAAGTTGTAAAAACTTGCTGTTGTTCTGGAATTTCCAGAACAGCAGCAATGCTGCTGTGCTGGAATTCCAGAATAGCAGGGAGCCTGCTGTGGTAAGTATCTTTTAGCGTCGAAAAAATCCATTACATTCTTTAAGATTTTATATCTGGGTTTCTAATTTCGTTCCGTTATTGGCTAAGGATCAATCGGTTAAGGGAGTTTTAGGCAATGTGCTTTACAGAAAGGGTCTTGTTATATTGTCTATTGAGTTACATAAATATATAAAAATTTTGGGTTTCCGTGTTAGTGAGGATTTGATTTTCGTTTTGATTGGTAGTTGGGGCAGTCTAGGATTGGCCAAGTAATGTGTTGATGTTTTTGGGCAGATTTCATTTTTGGGTATTAGTACTATTAGTACAAGGTTGTATAATGCGGTTATTGATGCATTAGTGAAATCCAATTCCATTGATTTGGCTTATTTGAAATTTCAACAAATGTCTTCGGACAATTGTAAACCAGATAGGTTTACATACAATATACTTATTCATGGAGTTTGTATAATTCGTGTGGTGGATGAAGCAGTTAGGTTAGTTAAACAGATGGAAGAATTGGGATATGTACCTAATGTTTTTACATACATAATCCTAATTGACGGGTTTTGTAATGCTAAGAGGGTAGATGAGGTTTTTATGATTCTAGAGTTAATGAAGGAGAATAATATTTCTCCAAATGATGCTACTGTTAGATCATTGGTTCATGGTATGTTTCATTGTTTGGACCCTCATAAAGGATTTGAGTTTCTAATAAGGTTTATGGAGAGTTAGGGAGGGGGATCGCTATTTGAATCATATGGTCAAGGATGTACTTGTATCAAATGTCTACTCATATAACATGGTAATTGATTGTTTCTGCAAGGTCAATATGATGGATATGGCTGCAAAGATTTTCAGAGAGATGAGAGATAGAGGTATTTCTTCTAATCTTGTCACTTTCAATACCCTAATTAATGGGCACTGTGAGGATGGAGAGATAAATAAAGCCCGTGAACTTTTGGTGATGCTTTTAGAATGTGGTTTTAAACCTGATAAATTCACTTTTACTTCGATAAAGAAACTTACAAGCGTTTTAGGTTGCACCTAAAAATGGTAATGTTGAGCTACAAATGTAGGTGATGACTATAAGAAATAAGTAACATATTTGTGCTTATATCACCCGTGTTGGATGTTTATAACAATTCACACACATCAAAAAAGCTGATTTGTGAATGCAATTTTGGGAACAGATGCACTTTCTCATGATGTTGTTATATCCTTATCACCAAAATCAGTATCATTTAAAAGTTTATATGGTTAAAGATATTTTGAGCAGTTCATGTGTAATAATAAAAGTTTATATGGTTATTAAAATATTGAAATTTCATGAGCATTATTATGATTATTTGTGTCATTGATAGTGTCGGAATCTTATTTTGCAGATGACACCGGGCAATCGCAGATGCACTAATGCGACTCCATCTATATCTGTAAGGACATATGCCCCTGCTGGGGTCTCTGCTAGCACAGGTGACTCCAGTACATCGAAGGGTCGAAGATGCACCCGTGGCCTGTGGTTGGTTAAGTACATTAAGGGTCACGGCCGTATCCGGATAGAGATATCAGATGATGGACAAAGACAACTCGGGCAATATAATTCAGCGTTTACTACAGCCGTAGGTGTTGTAGCTCGGTTTAAAGATCCCCAAAACTACGTTTCTGGGAGAAAAATACCGTGGGAGACGAAAATCAACCAACTCTTCCCTTCGCTACTTGTGAGTTTCCTTATAGTATTAAGTTTTTGATATTGTTTGTTAATTTGAAATTTTATTTTATTCTCATTTTTACTTGGTTGCTATTCCTGTAGGAGTGGTTCGACGTCGATCTGACCAAAGTTAATGTCCAATAATATCTTTACTACCACATGGGGAAAAATTATAAGGATTATTAGACAAAAGTCCTGAAACCAATATTCGACGAATATGGACTTTTGGATGCTCCACAACACAAGCCTGACTTTATAGAGGAGCAAGACTGGATATTCTTGTGTGAGCTTTGTTCTAGCGAGAAACAAGAGGTAAATTTTAAAATAAACATAAATTTATAATTCTCTTCATTTTTGGTACTTACAGTGTTGTTAAATGCAGAATAAATGTCACGCAAATGCGGAGAATCAAAGTCACTTGCGTTTTAACCACCGTGGAGGTTCCAAGCCATTTATCCAACATCGTGTCGAACATTCTGAGGTAAATATATCCTAAACTGTAATTTAACAGTTCATTATTCTTACTAATGTCGAATAATAGTACAATTATTTTGTGTTTTTAGCAGAGTAACACTTGTGAGGTGCAGTCATTTCCAGATTTTTTCCGAGTGACACACTACAATGAGAAGAAAAAATGGATCAATGAAGAAGTCGAACGCTGCTATGTAAGTTTAAGTTTTTAAAATAAAATTATTATTATTTTAAATTGATTTTTTGCTTTCAAATTCTAACATTAACTTATTTTTTTTTAAACAGAACGAAATGGTGGAGCTCCAACATCAAACTCATGAGACAGGGTCCGACCCGATACCAGATGAGCAGTTGTCGCAATTGGTTTTCAAGAACCAAACAACGTACAACGTCAGCCTTGGCACTTATAAGAAGCCGACGTCATCTGCACGCACTACTGTTTCTTCGAACACTGACTCGTGCCTTCGAGACCAGCTAGCCACCACCCAAGGCGAGCTGAAGAAGACTCAGGAGGAGCTACTACAGGTCAATGTGGACCACAAAAAGAAGATGCAGGAGTTCGACCAGCAGATACGAGTTTTCCGGGAGATGTTGGAGGGCTCACTCGGCCAGAGTGCATCCAGCTCGAGCGCCCCCATCACAGCAACAATAAATTTTATTTTCATTTGTATAAACATTCAAAACAGATAGTTTTAATATACTATGTATTTTTTTTAATAAATTTTCATTAAAATAATAAAATAATTATTAGAATATTTCATAATTGTGCTATTAATCGGTAATTATTTTTAGAAATAATAATATTTTTTAAAATATTAAATTGAATATTTCAGAGCAAAATTATGTAAAATAATAAATTTGTTTAAAAAATTATTTTTAGACTTTTAGCGTCGAAATTTTCGACGCTAAAAGTTTAATTGTTAGCGTCGAATACTTTCGTCGCCAACTATGTACTTTAGCGTCAAGAATTCTTCCTTTTCGTCGAAAGTAGTTGGACGCAAAGTAAGAGGTTTTAGCGTCGATAATTTGTATTTCGACGCTAACAATCTTTCTCGTCCACATTTTGGCGTCTAAGTTTAGCGTCGAACTATTGACTTTTTGCGTCGATTGTTTTCGACGCTAAAGGCCTTATTTTTTTAGTGGATGGATTCGTATTCGATTCTTTTATTAAATGAATTGAATACGAATATTCGTTTAGTCATGATATTATTTAAATCATAATTTACCATAGTTGATTTACATTAATTCTTCATAAATATATACATATAAAATATGTAATTAATATATTTATTAAAAATACCTCACCAAATATCGAAAATATTATTTTTTTTCTATGGTAATTAGCCATAATTTCCCGAATCTTAATTGAAAAATAACAATAATTAGTATAAGGAAATAATAAAACGAATCTTAAATGAATAAACGAATCCATGAGCTTAAATTCGTATTCGATTCGTTTAATAAACGAATCGAATCGAATTGACCAATTCATTAAAAGATCCCCTGCTGCAATTAGCTTATTGATATTTATTGAAAGACTAGAAAGCCAATTAGGTGCATGCATGCCATGCTAAATATGGCCCTGGTTTTATGAGGATTTGTAGCCGAAACTATTATGATGGCCTGGTCAATTATTAATTTATTATCCATTTGGATATAGGTTCGAAACCTGAATATAATATCTCATATGTTGGAACACATAACAACTTTTTTGTAAAATAATAAAAATAAGATGGTGTATATCAGGATCTTTCTCAGACCCTTTTTATAAGTGTTGTCTTGTACACCATATATAATTTTTTGTATAAAGCCGAAATTGCAGTGTTACCCGCAGGTTATGCGATGCTAAATATGTCTATGAAGCTTAAGCTAAGCTAAATAATTTCCATGTTTGTGTATGATGTGAAGTCCAGCAAGCATACACATGTCCAGCTTGTTGAGCACATGCAGAAACAACATCAAAGAGAAGCAACAAAAACACTTTCGGTGATTGCCTAAATTGAAGGAAATGAGTTGGCAAAAATGTGTGCTACAGTGCACGCGTTTTTGCCCTATAAATTGAAGCTTTCCAGTGAATGTATAGCATCCCAAAGTGTGTGTAAGCTCGAAGTAGAGAGCTTGAGAGTGTGTGAGGTTTTTTTTAAGTTTCTAGTTGTAAACTTGTGTAATCTATTCTTGTAGTAATAGAAATACAATTTGGTTTATCCTCAAATACACCCAAGAGTGATCGGTGATTCACAACAAGTGGTACCAGGAGCTTTGGTTCTTCATTGGGATCGAAAAACCGAAGAACGGAGTTCGGCTCGGAAAATTCGAGTTCCGGTAAAGTTGTCAAAAATCAACTTTGAGCACACCATCAGCTAGTTCACGTCGAGACGAGCACGGTGGTATTTTCCAGCGATCGATCCGACGTCCAGATTCGCCGCACGCGCCTCACAGAAGCAAGCCCACGCGCCTCCAGTCTCACCACGCGCCGCACGCGCCAGACGAAGGTTGAAGATGATAACGTGGCAGCCACGTCAGTGCCACGTCAGCGTCCAGTCAGCGCTACGTCAGCCTGCCACGTCATCACGCCACGTCATCTGCCATGTCACTTGCCACATCAGCCGCCACATCAGCAAAGCCGGTCCCACCTGCCACGTGACCGGCGTAAACACACACGTATAACGCAAGCGCACGTATCGTTCAAGTAGTATAAAAATATCGATCCCACGAGGACTTAATTCCTATTGTTGTTATTAATTATTGAATCTATTTATTTACAAATATCTAATTAAATTGAGAAGAGAATGATTGTTTAATTGGTTGAATGTGGTTTTGCACAATAAATAAATAAATAAAAAGACAAAAGAAAATACTAAGGAAAATAACAAAAGACACAAAGATCTAGGGTTGTGAATCCTTCTAATATCTTTTAAAAGATGAAGTGATTATTTTATGTTTGTGTAATAAATCAGTTTACTAACCTGGAACACTAAATTATGCAAAAGCCTCTGTCGATGGTCAGACGCAAATACCCAGTTTAACCCAATTGAACCATATGTCTATGTCAACCAAATTATCTGGATTCATTAAGTTTAAGTTCCAATTATGGTTACCCCCGCCCGACAGGTATGTGTCTATCCTGTAAGGAAATCTATTAAAGGGTTATCTATCCTTAAGGAAGATCGTGGGCTATTAAGTATAAGGCTGAAACCTAAAATCCCTATGTCTAGTTCATTTTAGATTTACCACATCAATCTTATTGGTGATCAGACAACAAGAAGCATTAAGCTTAAGACTTAATAAGTAAACCTTTAAATTACCCAACCTATAAAATAATTCCTTATAAACCGGAGATATTAGAATTCATCACAACCCCAGATAACTAACACATAACTAGGGCTAGTAAAAACTTAAAAGTAAAAGACATAAAGTAAAAATACTGAAAAGTAAAAGACATAAAGTAAAAGCTGAAAAGTAGAATAAAATAAAATGCTAAGGTAAAAGGAATTACTTTTACTATTTACTATTTTAGATATCTCTCATAAAATAATATATAAACTTGTGATAATATTACCAACCGACCAATCTGGCGGTATCTTTTATTAGTCAGGTTTAAACCAGATTAAAATGAATTACCAACCGACCAATCTGGCGGTATCCTTTTTAAGTCAATATTTTAAATAGTGAATATATTATTTTTAAGAGAGATTAATCTAAATAGTAACAGTAAAAGAATTACCTTTCACCTTAGTTAGGAAAGTTACCTTCTCATGGTGAATAGTAAAAACTGTAAAAAGTAAAAAAAAAAGTAAATTACTATATTAACAAAATGTAATTAAAATTATTTACAAAACTAAAAACTAAAAAAAAACTAAAAACTAAAAGAAACTAGAGAGAGAAACTCTCTCTTTACATAGAATAGAAGAGAGAGAGTGGTACAAAAAATTCTGAAATTTGAAGCTGAATTTATAGGCGCAGGTAAGCTTCCAGCGTCGCGACGCCAAGGCCTTTGGCGTCGCTACGCCAGCTTTTGTCGACGTGGCACGCTCTGGTTCATCGGTTTGCAGATTCTGGATAAGCTGATAAGGTGACACATGGCGAGGTTGTTGGGCTTCAATTATTGTGACACGTGGCGGCTTCTGATTGGTCGATGAGATTTTTATCCGCCACGTGTCAGATAAAGATTAGATACTCAATGATTGATGCTGACGTGGCGGTGACGTGGAGTGACGTGGCGACACGTGGGAAAGAGACTGTCGGCACCGTAGTATTGCGACACGTGGCACTTCCTGATTGGCTAATGATGACGTGGCGGTGAGGTGGCAGTTTGACTTGGTCAACCTGGTGATGTGGCTGATGACGTGGCAATGACGTGGAGTGACATGTGGCACACGTGGCGATGATGAATGTCGGCACCGTAGGATGCTGACACGTGGCATGGTGCATGTTAGCAGATCAGCTGTGATGGTGACACGTGGCACGGCGCACGTTAGCAAAGTCAAACTTTTCTCAGATTCTGATTTGGGAACCCGGCGCACGTTATGCGTCGCGACGCGAGAAATTTACTGAATTGCCATTTTGTCAATTTTTCTCTATTTTGGCCCCAAATTGTTTCCAATGCTTTCCCAACTTTATTTATCTGCAAAATAACACAAAACACATTAAAATGTTCACAAAACCCGAGAAACTATACAAAATATTAGGTTAAATGAGTAGGAAATAGTGGTATAAATACCACTCATCACCACGTCAGCACTGCAACGTCAGCGCCTGGTAAATTTCATTTAGCCCCCTGAAGTTTTGAAATTTATAGTTTTGCCCCATAACTTTTAGGAATTTACAAATCAACCCCTGTGTCGGATTTAGACCAATGAAGTGTCTATTCCACCATTTTCGACCGTTTCGGACGCAACGGTGACCTCACATTTTTGAAATTCAGACCCGATTTTAGTATATTCTCATTTTAAACTTTAAAACTTAAAATGGAGATGGAGGATTCACATTCTGGTGCAATGATTAAATTGGCTGCCACTAATTACTCCCTCTGGAGAGCTAGGATGATAGATTTTTTGCTTTGTAAAGATCTGTTTGATGTCATCGAGTTGAAGGGAGTGAAACCAGAGTCTGTTAAGGAGTATGACTGGAATAAACTCAACAACAGAACTTTGGGTCAGATTAGGCAGTGGATCGACCATAATGTCTTCCACCATGTAGCACAGGACACAGATGCTTATGAAATGTGGAGGAAATGGGAAGACATGTTCCAGGCCAAAACAGCTCGAAATAAAGCCTTAATCATGAGGCGTTTGGTGAACCTGAAGCTGTGGAGTGGAACTTCCATTGCAGAACACACCAACGAGTTTCAAAGCATGGTGAACCAATTGTCTGCAGTAGACATGCAACTGGCAGACGAATTTCAAGCCCTCTTGCTACTCAGTTCTCTTCCTGATAGCTGGGAGACTCTGGTGGTTACTCTCAGCAACTCAGTTCCAGGAGGCAAACTTACCATGTCTATGGTAAATGATGCATTGTCAAATGAAGAAGCCAGAAGAAAAGACGTGGGCTCAGATCAAACAGAAGCCCTTGTCTCGGAGCAACGAGGAAGACAACAGGAGAAACATCAAGGTGGGAGGAGAGGCAGAAGTAAAAGTAGGGGCAGATCCAAGGACGGGAAAAAGACATACAAGTGCTTCCACTGTGGCATAGAAGGCCACTTGAAGAAAAATTGCCGGAAACTGCAACGGGAGCAGGGACAAGGCAATAACCAGCCGAAGAAGAATGACGCGGAGACACTAGTAGTTACTACGGTGGATGTAGCCATATGCTCTGGCCAGGAAGAAGCATGCATTCACACCGCAACTCAGGATGTCGAGTGGGTGGTAGATACTGCAGCATCCTACCACGTCACTCCTCACAAGGATTTCTTCACAACATACAAAGTATGAGACTTTGGAGCAGTGAAGATGGGGAATACCAATTCTTCTCAGATAGAAGGAATTGGTGAAATACAGTTACGGACAAATGCAGGGTATACAATAACCCTGAAGGAAGTCAGACATGTTCCAGAACTTCTGCTCAACTTACTCTCGGGGGTAGCCCTTGAAAAACAGGGCTATGCTATCCACTTCAACAACGGCATTGGAGGATGATAAAAGGTGCCATGGTCATCGCCCGATGACACATCTGTGGAACCTTATACAAGACTCATGTGAAGATTTGTGCAGAAAGCCTAAATGTAGCTGAACGAGAGGCTTCTCAGAATCTGTGGCACCAGAGACTCGGTCACATGAGTGAAAGAGAGTTGTCTACCTTGACAAAGAAGGATCTAATCACTGTCTCCAAAAATACTGCACTGGATCCTTGCAATCATTGTCTATTCGGTAAGCAACACATAGTCTCTTTCAATTTCTCTTATACAAAGAAATCAGAGTTACTCAGTCTGGTGTACTCTGATATATGTGGTCCCTTGGAGGTAAACTCACTAAGCGGTAATAAATATTTTCTGACTTTTATTGACGATGCTTCTCGGAAAGTGTGGGTATATTTTCTGAAATCAAAGGATCATTTCCTGGACTATTTCAAACTGTTTCATGCCATGGTCGAGCGTGAAACAGGGAAGAAACTGAAGTGCCTTCGTACAGACAATGGAGGCGAATACACTTCCAGGGAGTTCGATGCCTACTGCGGAAGCCACGGTATTCGACACGAGAGGACTGTTCCACGCACCCCACAACACAATGGTGTCGCCGAAAGGATGAACCGCACCATTATGGAGAAAGTCAGAAGCATGATCAGTATGGCTAAGCTGCCAAAGCCATTCTGGGGAGAAGCTGTTCGTGCCGTCTGCTACCTGACCAATAGATCACCATCTGTACCGTTAAACTTCGAGATTCCGGAGAAAGTGTGGTTTGGTAAGAATCCCTCATATTCTCACCTCAGAATATTCAGATGTTTAGCATTTGCACATGTATCCAAGGAGCTCAGGCAGAAACTCGATGCAAGGACTACTCCATTCCGGATGGCTTTCTTTTCCTTTTTAAGCATGTAAGAGGTAATGTATTGCAAGCACTTGGGAACTAGCAAAAGGGTTTTAATTAAAAGGAAATTAATGAAAATATACTCAATAATATATATATATAGATATAAATATTAAAATTTTATCGATTAATCCACCTAAAAATTGTTAAGTATATCAAAGTATAGAAAATATTTATTTATTTTGTATTAAATGTATACATAATGTTTGATATAATTTATAATTTTTGAATTGATCAGTAAACAAATTTAATGATTTAGGTATTTTTATTTTTGGGTATATTTAATTTTAATTGGTCTTGTAATTATCAAACGTGGTTCGTGAAAGTGACAGATTTGTCTTAGTAGTAGTTGTGGCTCTAATGATTGTGAATTATGCCTTGACTGGGCTCTTAGAGCAGTAGGTTTTTGGATCGTAAAGAGGCCCAAACAGAACGGCTTGGCCTGTAATGTTAGATATACTTGTAAATTTGTATTGAAACTGCTCCAAAAGGTTCTTAAGATCTCATTACTCAGACTGGAGTTTTTTTAAGAAAATTTATTAAAAATTAATTGAATAAGTTCTTAAGGTAGGAGGGTTTTTTTTTTTTTTTTTTTTATTTTTTATTTTTTATAATAAGTATAAGAGAGTAGACAAGTCAAAATATAATTTTAATCCATTATCTTTCATAAGACTTGAATTGGAATGATAAGTTTCATCAAAATACTTCAAAACCAATTAGGGGAATGCATATAAAGATGTTTCACTCTCTGAAGTAAGATCCCTATTTAAGCTCCTATTTGATCAAGTACATATTGGTAACTTATTGTTAATAAAATATAACATATAATATATTGGAAATCAACATTTCAGTCAATTAAAGGTCTCTATTGGCACTACTGTCATCCCACACACACTTTGTTATTACACTAATTACGAACGTCAATGCCTAAGTGACTGAGTCTAACTCCACATGAAGTGAAGTGCAAATAATTTTGATGATCAAATATCAGTACTGCCTCCACTATTATATGCACCAGAAACCTGAAGCTTCAGAAACTCCAATTCCATCTCCAATTCAAAATTCTTCCTCTTCTCAGTCTCCAATTCCTTCTTCATCTTCTCAATAATTTGCATCAACTGATCCTCCCTGCTCATTTCCCCACCCAAGAGAAAAATCATATTCGAAACCTGCTGCCTCTGCTCATCCAAGCTCCTCCTCAGCGCCATTAAACCCCCCATCACTGTTTCATTATCAATTCCTCCAACACATTCAACTGGCTCTTGATCTTCATGAAGAACACCCATTTGGGTACTTCCCAAATTTGACTCCTCAGAGTACTCACTCTGTTGCTTTTGATGTTGATGATCCGGAATGATTGCTTCTCCTCCAAATCGAACCTGTTTCACCACGGCGTCGTATTGATCATCTCTCGATTCCGTTTTTAAAAATGGAAAAACAGGTTCCAGTTCAAATCCCTCTTCATTAAAATTCCACCCACTGATCCGCCTCTGTCTCACTGATGATGAATCATATTCAAAATCTTCATCTTCTTCATGATGATCAACAGCACTAATATTATTAATATTAATCTTGCTTTCTTTGAATCTATCTTCAACGCTGGGCAACCCATGCAACAAGTTCTTTACAAGAAACTCAACATCTTTACAGTTCTTGAAAAACGAATGCTTCAAAAGCTTCTCCGCGGAGGGTCTCTTTGAAGGATCTTGATCAAGACAAGAAGCCACCATTTCTTTAAAAGCCTTTGAGAACTTCTTGTTCTTGTTCTTGTCTTGTTTATTCTGTGTCTTTTCATAATCAGAGAATCGAAACCTCTTCGTAATCTTCATCAACAGAGATTTCGAAGGCGGAAGATGAGACAGGGGAGGCCTCCCATGAGCCAATTCAAGTGCTGTAATCCCAAACGACCAAATATCAGCCTTAAAACTGTAACCATTATGCGAGTGAATCACCTCCGGCGCCATCCAGTACGGCGTCCCCGCCACGTCAGTGAGCATGGCGCACCCGTGGTGGTGACCCGGCTCGTAAATCGTAGCCGAAACGCCGAAATCAGCAAGCTTGACACACCCATTTGAGTCGATAAGAATGTTACCGGCTTTAACATCTCTATGCACATGGCCTTGGTTGTGAAGATACGACAAGGCGTTTAGGGTTTCTTTAAGAACAATGGCAATGCATGGCTCCGGTAAGCCGTCGGGAAAACAAGACGAGATAATGGACTGTAAAGAGCCACATGACATGAAGGGCATGACGACCCACAAGCGGTGATCGACGGTGAAAGAACAGTGAGCGTTGAGGATGTTTGGGTGTGAGAGAAGAGACATGATCTTGGTCTCACGTCGGATGTTATCAAGATCGGCTCGTGATTGATCAAGATCAATGGCCTTGATTGCGACGACGGTTGAGTCCATGGGGACGCATATGGCTTTGTAAACTACTGCGCTAACGCCAATTCCGATCTCGTCGAGAATCTTGTAGGAGTTCGAGTTTAGTGGAAACTGAATCTTTTTGCATTGAATATCTTCTTGTTCGTGATGAGCAGCCATTGATGGTGGGGGGGTTTGTGAGAATCGTTGTTTCTTGAATTGTGGGTTTTAATATTTTGTTGAAAAAGAGAGCAATCTTGAAGAAGATAGGGGAAAAGATTATGGTTAGGGTTTTAGCTTTTGGGCGGTTTCCTTGTGAAGTTTGGAAAGCAAGAAAAGAAACTTGTAAGTAGTACTAGCGGTGATTTTATTTTTGGAGAATGAGACGATGCATGTGAATTGCAATCTTTTTATGTGTTGATGATAGAAAGATAAAGGGGATTCATCTTTAGGCATTATTTTGTGTTGTATATATGAAAGAGTATATTGGTACAGCCTGGCACATTGCACATTCAATTGAACAGCAAATGGTTCTTGCTCAATGTATCGAGTAAATTTGTTTCAAATGAATCTGTGATTGAAATCGTTTTAATTTGAGAAGTGATTGAATTGGTAACAGGAACAACCTCATTTCCCCTAATTTTTGAATTTGGGGTTGATCAGTTGTCATTATTATGTCTATATTTAATTCTCATTTATCTTGCATTTTGTGTATTATCTCGAGTTGTGTGAATATTTTGATGCACTTTGGTTATGTTTTGTAGGTCAAAATTATATTATGACTCAAGCGAACTTAACGAAGGGTGAATTGGTAAATTTGGAGCAAAATTGGGCCATATTCCAGAGTTCAACATGGGTGTCTTGATTCAGACTTAGGCATCGCGACGCTCTGTAGTGTAATTTTAAGGCAGAACCTAAAACTTGTTGCGCATTGCGACGTCCGATTAAAGCAAGCCAGCGTCGCGACTCCGAGACTTGCGCGTCGCGACACGGATGCATTTTCTGGTGCTTGAAGAACTCCAATTTCTTAAGAAGGAAAGCTCTCAGGACCTCCTATATAAACTTAAGTTCATCCTAAAACCTAAAAGAAGACTCAGAACATACTTTTGGAGCTCAAAGACATAGAAAAACACATAGAGTAATGCAAGAACGAGTGCTTCAACCGGTGTTGGAGATTGAAGCTGACATTTGCGACGAAAGTTATTTCTGTTCTTTTTCTCTAGTTTTATCTTTATGAGTTATTGTCTTGCACTAATGATTAGTTTGTGTTAATTGTATATTTTGTGTAACTAAATTATTAGTCTAGGGTTTAATGGATCTTAATCACTTGTTTAATTAATTTGAATATTTTTATTCTTTTGGGATTGTTATGTGGTTGATTATTATTCTTTGTGTCTAAATGCATGTTCTATTGCTTGATCACCAATAGAATAGTCTTGGTAAATTCTTAGAAACTCGACAGAGGAAATTTGGGTTAGCCGTGGGAATAATAACGTGTGATCTAATTCTTTTAATAAATTTTCGTGCATGATAGACATATACCTGCAGGGCATGCCTAGCCAATATTAGAACTTTGGGTTTGTTATGTGGTTGATTATTATTATCTGTGTCTAAATACATGTTCTATTTCTTGATCACCAATAGAATAGTCAAGGTAAATTCTTAGGAACTCGACCGAGGAAATTTGGGTTAGCCGTGAGAATAATAGCGTGTGATCTAATTCTATTAAATAGATTTATGTGCATGATATGTTGGAAAATTATGACCCATAGCATCACTATTTGTATAAAACATAGTGTTGTTGTACAAATTAACTATGTGCAAAGGAAATTGCTCTTTTACCATTTGTAATTGGATTACCGGGATATATATAAATGATAAAAATCCATATGATTAGTACCAGATTAATAAGATATGAGACAATATTAATCCACATAAGGTTTAATCATTAAATATCCTTAGTCGTAGTATTATCGAGACTGGACATCGATAATCCGGAATAGGCTAGTATTACACTTGTGCGTGTTATGGAAGCGTAACGGCATAGTTCTCATATATTTGGGTATTGGATACTTATGCAAGTGTAATAGGAGGTAGTATGACTATGTGTCTATGGGAATCCGAATCAGGGTAGGCGTATTTGGTCTTAACCTGAGACTTGCATCGCTAATACTTGCGACAATCAATATACTTTGGTTTTGGTCGTCTGGGGCTTTAACAGGTTCTGTGTACGTCTCTTCTGGGTATACTGAGAATCGTAGTGTATTGGATGTGATGTCAAGATGGAAGTATCACTTCAGTCATATGAAGATGATGATCACGTAAGATACAGAACTAGTACTCTTAAGTACTGCAGTCATCGGGATAATATGACTAGGTCATGATTATCCGATTATAGAGACTAGTTACCTGAGATCCGATATATGCTTCGTATGGGGCAGACACAATTCCAGCCATAGGCCTAGCATGTAATATCGATACTGGATCATAATACGCAATATTATGTATACTACGCCTAACAAAGATCTTGTATTTCGTAGAAGAATATTTCTGAAGAATTAGGTAGGCACGGTGTTTTGCTAGAAGCCAACCATGTCTTGTAAATCGGTAAGAACGTGGTACTGGGTACGCACGTGTTCGGATAGTTCGATGACCGTATTTAACATATCCAGTGATCTCTTGGGTCGCTTCCCGAAGATTCACCGTTGAGATATGACTCGAAAAGAATTAATCTGTGATTAATTATGAGAGAGAAAATTAATCTGGGATTAATTACGACAAGAATTAATCTCGGATTAATTAACAGAGAAAGAATTAATCTGTGATTAATTGCGTCGAGAATTTATCTGGGATTAAATTCGTCGGGAAGAGAGAACGCGGTTAATTTGGAATTAATCGGTTAAATAAATTTAATAGTGAAATTAGATTTTTCTATTTAATTTATTTATTTGGGCTAAAATAATATATCAGATATATTAATTGAAATTAGATTTCAACGCGGAATTAAAATTCGATTTTAATTCAAGCGAACGAATTAATTTAGAATTAATTCGTAAGCGAATTTCGTAATAATTCTGCAAGGCATAATTATTTAATTAAATTAGATTTAATTATGTCGCAACGGTAAATTCGTTTAGTTCAGAATTAAACGAACCCGGGCCCAAGAGAAGTTGCATGTTGGATTGCCCGACTTAAATTTTGAATTTAAAGTGGGGCCCACCAACTTACATCAAATGTCTACACAAGTTATGGAAGTTGTTATTTGGTTGAGAAAAGCTTAGATTGCTTTTTGCACACTCAAGCCAATTACAACACTCAACTTTAGTATATATTAATTTTGTCAACTTTGGAAGTAGATAGAGTTACTATTCACAACAAACACATTTTTCTCTCTTGCTCCTCTCCTTGGCCGATTCTTTGCTACTCTTGGAGGGTAATTTTTCTTTCATTTTTGTTCTTGCTAGCACATAAAGGAGTGAATCAATGTGATAGGGAAACTCACCCAAGGGTTTAGAACTTTATTCCAAGCTTGGAGCTTCATCTTCAACAAAGAAAAAGTCTTGAAATTCATCCAAGCAAAGTAAGTTTTTTCTGCAACTCCTCTTTGCTTTTCACACACAAATCACTCTTAGACGATCTTGGCATGTTCTAGGAACACTTACAATGGTATCCGAGCCTCCTAAGTTTGATTTGGAAATTTAGGGTTCATGACTTTAATTTGGGATTTTTGTGTTTGGAGCTTGATTTTCCTAAATTGGTTGTTTGGTTGAGGTTGGATGATGATGAATTGGATTTGTGCATCAATAGAATTGAGAAAAATTGATTGGATCAAAAATCCCCAATTCTTGAGCAATGGCCAAATGGAACCCATTAAAATGCTCATGGTGATTTTTGAATTTTGGCAAATTGGATATGTTAAAAGCATTAAATGAATATTGATTGTTGTTTTAATTAGATTGAAATCAAAATTGGATGTTATTTCATGTAATTACCGTGGGATATAAGCATGTATAGATTTCTTTTGCTTCAATTTGTGTTGGACATGAATTGGAAATGTTGAGTACGATTAATTGAATTTTTAGCATTTTGGAAATGTTAGATTAATTGATTAATTATATTAATTACACTTTAATTAAATTAATATGTAATTTGGAATAATGTGTTAATTTAATTTGTTGTAATTGGGCTTAATGGGCTTGGTTGGGCCAAGTTTGGTTTTGGACAATTGGGTTGGATCCAATTGGGCCTAAAACCATTTCCATAAAGTCCAAATATGACATTTGGGCCTTTAAAAATTTAATTGCGCCTAATGGGCCAAAATTGATTTTATGGCATAAGGGTGATTCCTTATTGGGCCTTGGAATATTGGGTTTGATCCATAATGGCCAAAGCCCATGCCTAAAGAATTAATTAAAAGCCCATTGGACTTTAATTAAAAAGTATTGGATACTAATTGGACCTTTGAGACCCATGTAGATTGGATTTGGAATCCAATTCTAAAAGGCACTTTTAAAAGTGTAATTATTTAATTTGAAATTAAATATGAATTAGTATTGAATATAATTTAAATTGGATTTAAAATTGTTGTTCGATATAATTCAAGAATACGTACTTTGAGTACTTATTCTTAAACGAGTTGGACTCGCGCAAATCAAATCGTTGTTTGAACATTGGATGATCATTAATTCAGAGATTAATTAATTAGATTAGATTGATTAAATAACATGCTTTGTGTGAATACTTGGATGTATGAATGAATAATGTATATCAGATGGATATTAGAAGGGTGAGGGCAATTTTGGAAATTATTGTAATAAATTTAGAATTTATTAAATTGGACCTGCGTGTCCAGCCTATTATCTCCTTATCTCATTGTATTTCTCTTCTCACCAATTCCACTCAATGTAAATGAGGTTTCTTTAGAAGTATTATGTAATTGGGTAGAAGTATGAATAGTGCTAGCGGGAGAGAGGAAATAGAGAGATTTGTTCTAGGAACAAAGTTTGTTATATATCCATCCGAATATCATTATTATTTTATTCGCGCCTTATTATGCTTTTAGAATGCATGCTTAAGGGTGATGATGAGACCTAATTAAAGATAATAAATTGGTTGCCAAATCGCGACAAAATCCTCATATAATATTAAACGTTTTTCCTTCCATTGAGTGATTCTCTCTCAAGATCCAAGATTGGCATTGGTTTGTTGGCTAAAGTCAATACCTTTGTCCATCGAGGATGTGTTTGAATCACGAAAGCTTTTTTCCATATCGTACGTCTTGGGTAAGTTGTGATTTTTTGGCCAAAGTCAAGGTCACTTCTTGTTCATCGACCTCGATTACGAAGCTTTCCCACTGTCAATGGGTCACGCTTAACTGGTTTCATTAAGCTTGTTGAGCCAAAGCCAAGGCTTAGTTGATTCAGAGGAAAAAAGGTTAGGCAATATATTGGATATATTGGCATATATTGGATATATGTTTCAGACTTAGAGGTCCACCTACTGGATCTAGGAATTGGATGCGATCCAATTGATCTTAGAGATCTACCTAGTTAAGTTTCATACAATTTGTTGGCCAAAGTCAAGGTTGTGTGTTATTTAACGGGATCCTAGCCCACTAGGAAACTAGGTTTCCCGAGTACTCCATAGAGGGTTAGAGGCTCGCCGAAAAATAGTGGGAGGCAAGTATTAAATTTGCAATTTCGTTTAAATACTTGCCAATACGTGCTCATTTCATTTTTCATCATTAAAAATTCTTATATATTAGTTGGACTAATATTCAATTGTTGTTTTAATTGAACAGTTGGACTGTATTCAAACTACTTCATTTACAGTTGATTATATAATTAGATTATAGTAATCAATACATTTGAATTTAACCAATCAAATTGTAGTTAATTATATAGTTAGACTATAGTAATCATTACATTAGATTGTACCCGAAATCATTGATTGGATAGTTGGACTATAGCAATCAAGATGACTTGAAAGATTTTCATCAAAGGACATAATCCTAGATGAAAAATGTCTTTTACGGCTTTAATTTTCATATTGGGAAATGAATCTCAAGATAGTCCTGGGAGTTGAGAAGTTACTATATTTGATAGAGCGACCTCTCGGGCCTAAGCCCAGAGTTGAGCAAATAGTAGAGCATAAGCTTTGGAAGACTCATCGTGATGATAACTTTATTTCTCAATCTGTTATGCTTGCCGCAAAGACTCATAATTTTGGTCGTCAGAACTAAGGATTAGATACTTATACAATGATGATGAAATTAAAGGATCTTTATAGATTTAACCTTAGATCTTAAAAGTACAAAAGAAGCTCTTACGCTCGCGTATGTTAGAGGGTACATCTGTCGAACACTAGATGTCGCAGATGATTACTGACATCAAACAGCTAGGTTAGCTGGACATTACCTAAGAGGTCGAGACTTCCATAGATTTGATCTTATAGTCTCTGCCCGAATGCTGGGGCGGGTTCATAATGAACCAAGAGAAAACTCTTCGAGAGTTAATGGCTATGCTCAAGGAGGCAGAGCCAGAACTTCCAAACGGGCAAGAAGCGCAAGACACATCTTACTTCGACATCTCAGAAGGCCAAGGCTTGGCCGAAGACTTCTGGGGGTGTGAAGCAAAAGGGGCAAAGGAAAAATCGTCACAGTCTTCTGGGAAGACAAATGATATATCCCAAGATGCCTGCCTAAACTGTGGAAAACAGGGTCACTGGAAGCGTGACTGCCGTATGGACAAGGCAGACATGAAGAAAATGAAGACGGGCAAGGCTCCGACTTCAGGTATGTTTGTCATAAACATATCCACTGCTAGTTTTAAAATTAGATTTTTTGATACTAGGTGTGGTACAAATATATGTACTGATGTGCGGGATCTGCTGATAAGCAGGATACTGGCTTCAGATGAGATCGACCTATGAGTCGGAAATGGGAAGAGAGTCGCTGTTTTGGCTGTGGGAACCTAAGTTTTGGAACTGCCCTTTGGGCATGTACTTAAATTAGGAAACTGTTATAATGTACCTAGTTTGACTAGAAACATTTCTCTATATCTAGTTTAACCCGTTGCGGGTATACCTTTATGTTCATGAACACTAAGTGTTTTTTTTATAAAAATGATATTGAGATATACACATTAGATGTGAATAACAGTACTTATATTTTGAATATAAACAAATCTCAAACATATAACATGACAAATAAATGGCTCAAACTGAATTAATCAGATGAGACTTATTTGTGGCATTGTTTTCTGGGACACATTAAACAAGACTCGTATATCCACACTTTCGAAGAGTGGATACTTGGACATATTTGATTCTAAATCATATGACGTCTATGAATCTTGTTTATTAGGTAAAGTGCCTAAAACGCCTTTTAGCGGTAAAGGATGTACGTGCCATCGATTTGTTAGCCCTCGTTCATAGTGACGTAAGTGAGCCCATGTCTAGCTAGGCTAGAGGTGGATATAAATACTTCGTAACCTTTACGGATGTGGCATCGCGTTACGATTATGTGTATCTTATGAAACACAAGTCAGGAACTTTTGAGTAATTCAAAGAGTTTCGACACGAAGTAAGAAAATAGATTGGTAAAAATATTAAAAACATTACGGTCGGACCATAATGTAAAACACTTAAACATATGAGTTTCAAGATTACTTGAAATAGTATGGTATTCTTTCACAGTGGACTCCTCCCTGTATACCTTAATTTGACGGTGTGTCCAAATAGAGAAACCGAACTTTGTTGGACATGGTAAGGTTAATAATGAGTCGCTCTAAGCTACCAATTTCCTTATGAGGATATGCATTAAACAGTGCAATACTTATTTTGAATAAGGTTCCATGAAAATCTGTTAGACAAACTTCATATTAGATATGAACATGAAAGAAACTGGGTTTCTCATTCCTGAAGATTTGGGAATGCTGGGCATATGTTTGGATGATACCAAACTGCAACCCAAATCAGATAAGTGCCCATTATGTAATAGGTTATCCTAGGGAAACCAAAGTATAGTACTTATACAACTCACAAGAGAACAATGCATTTGTTGCTCTCCATGCAGCTTTCCTAAAAGGAATTCCTATATGCAGTGATAAGTGAGAGGAAAGTAAAACTCGATGAAAATCAGAGTAATACTGTTCCAAGCACCGAGTCCTCACGAAACACCAACAGTTCATCAGGGATGAAACTATACCAATAATCTTCGAATACACAAGAACCGCGTTGGTCGGAGAGAGTCAGAAAACAACCAAAGAGGTATGGGTTTCTGATCTCACCTCATGTAGATGTCAATCTTATTGAGGAAGACGAATCGGCTACGTATGAGGAAGTGATACAAGGTATCGACTCCATTTATAGCAAAGTGCCATGAAGTCCGAAATGGATTCCATGTATACCAACTAAGTTTGGACACTGGTTGATGTACCAGAAGGCATTGTGCTTATTGATACTAAATGAGTCTTCAAGGAAGACATACATGGATGGCAACATACAAATATACACAACTAGGCTTGTACAGAAAAGGTATTGTCATCAACATGGTGTCGATTACGACGAAACCTTTTACCTGTTGCCATGATTAAATCCATTCGGATAATGCTTGCTATTGCTGCATATTTCATAATGAAATATGGCAGATGGTCGTCAAAATCGCTTTCCTTAACGGAAACCATTTGGAGGATGTTTACAATATCCTGACGGTTTTGTCGTGCTGAAACATGCAAATAAGGTTTGCAAGTTAAATCGATCCAATTATGGATTAAAGCAAGCATTGTGTTCTTGGAACCAACGTTTTGATGAGATCATAATGGTATATGATTTCATTCAAAACGAAAATGATTCTTGTGTATATAAGAAGGTCAATGGGAGTGCACTGGCAATGATTGTCCTATTCGTTGATGATGTATTGCTTCTAAGCAATGACATTCCTATTTTAACAATCGGTGAAAGCTTGGCTTTCATTAAAATTCTCCATGAAATACATGGGAGAAGCAGGCTTTATTCTAGGAATAAAGATCTATTGGGATAGATCTAGAAAGCTACTGACAACCCTCCCAAAGCTCGTACGTTTTTGAAATGTATTTGACCTGATGTCTCATATGCTTTGAGCATATGTAGACGCTATAAGTCCAATCCAGGTGATGGTCACTGAATTGATGTAAAAAACATCCTTGAGTATCTTAGACGAACTAATGATGCATTCTTAAGCTATGGAGGAGAAGAAATTGAGGTGACTAGGTTCACCGCTGTAAGTTTCCAAACAGACAAAGACGACTTTAAGTCGCAATAAGGGTACATATTTAGTTTGAATAACGAATTCCAAGCATGATATTGTTGCCAAATAAATAATAAAACGGAACATTGCTACAGCTGAGGCAACAAAAGAAGCATTTTGGATCCATATAATCCTAATTGGATTAGGTGTAGTTCTGTTAGCAGCTGAGCTAGGCTATAGCACAGGCTACGGAACCGCGGCCTCATCAACGATCCAAGTATATACTTCGACTATTTCATCCGATTTGTCATATCATACATCATGGCGATGTGATGATCGAATAAAATGCATCAGATGATAACATTGCAAATTCGCTAACAAAAAATATTTATCAGCAGAAGTTTGAGCGACCCGTACATAGTTCAGGTGTAGGACACTTGAGTGATTGGCTATAGGCTAAGTGGGAGATTGTTGGACAATTATGACCAATAGCATCACTATTTGTAAAGAACATGGTGTTGTTGTACAAATTAACTATGTGACAAAGGAAATTGCTCTTTTATCATTTGTAATTGGATTACCGGGATATATATAAATGATAAAAGTCCATATGATTAGTACCAGATTAATAAGATATGAGACAGTATTAATCCACGTAAGGTTTAATCATCAAATATCCATAGTCGTAGTATTATCGAGACTGGACATCGATAATGTGAAATATGCTAGTGTTATGGAAGCGTAACGACATAGTTCTCATATATTTGGGTATTGGATACTCATGCAAGTGTAATAGAAAGTTCTATTTAACGATGGTACGGAAACAGCTTCGCTTTGGATAGACCCCTCAGAATCCCATTGGTTGTATGACTATGTGTCTATGGGAATCCGAATCAGGGTAGGTGTATTTGGTCTTAACCTGAGACTTGCATCGCTAATACTTGTGACAATCAGTATACTTTGGTTTTGGTCGTCCGGGGCTTTAACAGGTTCTGTGTACGCCTCTTCTGGGTATACTGAGAATCGTAGTGTATTGGGTGTGATGTCAAGATGGAAGTATCACTCCAGTCATATAGAGATGATGATCACGTAGGATACGAAACTAGTACTTTTAAGTACTGCAGTCATCGGGATAATATGACTAGGTCATGATTATCCGATTATAGAAACTAGTTACTTGAGATCCGATATATGCTTCGTATGGGGCAGACACAATTTCAGCCCTAGGCCTAGCATGTAATATCGATACTAGATCGTAATACGCAATACTATATATATTACGCCTGAAAAATATCTTGTATTTCGTAGAAGAATATTTCTCGAGAATTTGGTAGGCACAGTGCTTTGCTAGAAGCCAACCATGTCTTGTAAATCGGTAAGAACATGGTACTGGGTACGCACGTGTTCGGATAGTCCGATGACCGTATTTACTGCCAACATATCCATGGATCTCTTGGGTCGCTTCCCAAAGATTCACCGTTGAGATATGACTCGAACAGAATTAATCTGGGATTAATTATGAGGAGAAAATTAATTTGGGATTAATTACGGCAAGAATTAATCTGAGATTAATTAACAGAGAAAGAATTAATATGGGTTTAATTGCGTCGAGAATTTATCTGGGATTAAATTCGTCGAGAAGAGAGAACGCGGTTAATTTGGAATTAATCGGTAAAATATATTTAATAGTGAAATTGGATTTTTCTATTTAATTTATTTATTTGGGCTACAATAATATATCAGATATATTAATTGAAATTAGATTTCAACGCGGAATTAAAATTGGATTTTAATTCAAGCGAACGAATTAATTTAGAATTAATTCGTAAGTGACTTTCGTAATAATTGTGCGAGGTATAATTATTTAATTAAGTTAGATTTAATTATGTCGCAATGATAAATTCGTTTCGTTCGGAATTAAATGAACCTGGGCCCAAGCGAAGTTGCTTGTTGGATTACCGGACTTAAATTTTGAATTTAAGTAGGGCCCACCAACTTACATCAAATGTCTACACAAGTGATGGAAGTTCTTATTTGGTTGAGAAAAGCTTAGATTGCTTTTTGCACACTCAAGCCAATTACAACACTCAACTTTAGTATATATTAATTTTGTCAACTTTGGAAGTAGATAGAGTTACTATTCACAGCAAACACATTTTTCTCTCTTCCTCATCTCCTTGGCCGATTCTTTGCTACTCTTGGAGGGCAATTTTTTTCTTTCATTTTTGTTCTTGCTAGCACATAAAGAAGTGAATCAAGGTGATAGGGAAACTCACCCAAGGGTTTAGAACTCTATTCCAAGCTTGAAGCTATATCTTCAACAAAGAAAAAGTCTTGAAATTCATCCAAGCAAAGTAAGTTTTTTCCGCAACTCCTTTTTGCTTTTCACACACAAATCACTCTTAGACGATCTTGGCATTTTCTAGGAACACTTACATGATAGACATATATATGCAGGGCATGCGTAGCCAATATTAGAACTTGATCTTAATGGATTTGGTCTAAGTTAGTTAACATAGACATGTAGTTAATTAGTTTAATCAGAATATTTCTACCTGACCATCGAAGAGAATTTAGCATTCTAGATTAATAATTCATAACAAATCAATTGAATGAAAAGTGTTAGGATTGGTGCTCGGAGTGCCATTTCGGATCGTTATTATGTCCGATTTATGAATACGAGCAATTCCATTTTCCATAATATTTCTTATTTAGTGGTAGCACCTCTTGTTTTTTATACACATATTCGATCTAATTATGATTAGATATCTAATTACGATAAGATTGAAACTAAATTTGGTTTAGTGATACGTGTATATTAGACAATGACCCTAGGATTTACAATGTAGTACACAATTACAACGTAGTTTGTAATTGACATTGGGAAGCGTACTATAAGATGTATATCCTTAAATAAAGTTCCTGGTCAAGATTTACTAACACGGGTCGGTTAGTAAAATCCACTGAGACCAGTACATGTCGTATATCGTGACTAGGTCCGATGGTTTATCCCAATGAACCATGAATCTTGGGAGACTCGTATAGACATATATGTGTTTATTTGATAAACACTAAACAACTCACTGGAGATTTCCTAATAGATGGTACACCAACGTCAATAAGAATCTTCTCGAGTTGAGCGAGCATAGTGGTCATTCGACTTGAGATACCACAGTGGATATATGAGCTATCCTCCATATTTTGATGGCAGTCACGTCATCGATCAATTTAGATCAGACCTCCGCATGTTCGTTGGGTGTGGACTGATGCTAATTATATCCTGTGCGTATCAAGATAGAATCTGTCAGTTCTGTGTACAGGGCATAGGTATCCTCACGTGATTACGATCTAGTAAATCCATGGTCGTGGTATAACTTCGAAAATCACTTCCGAGTGTTATTTAAAGATCATAAATTGAAAGTCGATTATATTATACCTAAATGATTTGACATTTTTATCTATATCATAGGTATAATATGGATAGCTTGTGACAGAGAGATTATACGTTTGCAATGACCTCGACTTGCATAGTTTAGCAAGATTATCTGTGGTAGTCAAAATTCATGAGTGGGTGAATTATGGACATGAAATTAGATTTCCTAATGGATAAACCTAAACTTAGAGAGTCCCATTGTTGGACAATTATGACCCATAACGTCACTATTTATACATATCATGGTGTTGTTGTACAAATTAACTATGTGACAAGGAGATTGCACTCTTATCATTTGTGATTAGATCACTTAGATGTATAAATGATAGAAGGTCCCTATGATTAGTTCCTGGATTGAGATGATATGAGACAGTATCAGTCCACGAAGGATTAATCATTAAATAATCCCTAGTCGTAGTATTATCGAGATTGGACATCGATAATGCGGAATAGACTAGTATTACACTTGTGCGCATTATGGGAGCACAACAACATAGTTCTCATAAATTTAGGTATTGGATACTCATGCAAGTGTAATAGGAGGTTGTGTTTTACCGATGGTACGGAAAACAGCTTCGCTCTAGATAGACCCCTCAGAATTCCATTGGTAGTATGACTATGTGTCTATGGAAGTCCGAAATCAGGGTAGGTGTATTTAGTCTTAACTTGAGACTTGCACCGCTAATACTTGCGACAATCAATATGCTTTGGTTTTGGTCGTCCAGGGCTTTAACTGGTTCTGTGTACGCCTCTGCTGGGTATATTGAGAATCGTAATGTATTGGGTGTGATGTCAAGACGGAAGTATCACTCCAGTCATAGTGGAGATGATGTCACGTAGGATACGGAACTAGTACTCTTAAGTACTGCAGTCATCGAGATGATATGACTAGGTCATGATCATCCGATTATAGAGACTAGTTACCAGACATCTGACATGTGCTTCGTACGGGGCAGACACAATCCAGCCCCAGGCCTAGCACGTGACATTAGATACTGGATCACAATACGCAATACTACGTATACTACGCTTGACATAGATTATATATTCCAGTAAGAATATTTCTGGAGAATTGGGTAGGCACGGTGCTTTGCTAGAAGCCAACCATGTCTTGTAAATTGGTAAGCATGTGGTACGAGGTATGCACGTATTCGGATAATCCGATGACCGTATTTACTGCCAACATATCCAGGGATCTCTTGGGTCGCTTCCCAAAGATTCACCGATGACAGTTGACTCAAATTAGAATTAATCTGGGATTAATTAAGAGAGAATTAATTTGGGATTAATTAAGATGGAGAAAATTAATCTGGGATTAATTGAGGTATTATTTAATCTGGGATTAAATGTGTTCGGAAGAGAGAGAACGCGATTAATTTGGAATTAATCGGTAGAATAAATTTAATAGTTAAATTTGATTTTTCTATTTAATTTATTCGTATGGGCTAAAATTAATATATCGGATATATTAATATGAATTGGATTTCATTACGAAATTAAAGTTGGACTTTAATACGAGTGAACAAATTTATTTAGAATTAATTCGTAAACGACATTCGTAATATATTTACGAGGCGTCATCATTTAATTAAATTAGATTTAATTATTTAGCGATTGAAATTCGTTTAATCGGATTAAACGAATCCGAGCCGCGGCAAACATTCGTAGAGTCCATTTGAATTTTGAATTCAAATGTGGGGCCCACTTCACATGTGGTAGTTGGGAGGGTAATTGGCATTTATGCCAAGCCACCAACTTTCCAACCACCTTGGAATGGTTTTGGTGAAACCATTTACCAAACTACCTTGTTTAGGTAAAAGGGTAAATTGGTTTTACCTAAAGACATCTCTCTCTCTCTCATTAGAACACACTTGAACAAAACTAAAACCCTAGAATACTCCTCCATGGGCGTGAATGGCCTTCTCTCATCTCTTTGATTTTGTTGCAAAATCAACAAAGCTAGCACTTCATGGAATCAACTAAGGTGATAGGGAAACCAACTCAAAGCTTGGAATCATCAAAGGAAGGATCTTGGAGATCTTCATTCAAACAACTCAAAGCTTGGAATCATCAAAGGAAAGATCTTGGAAACCAACTCAAAGCTTGGAATCAACAAAGGAAAGATCTTGGAGATCTTCTTCTCAAAATTTTAAGAGCTCAAATCCATTCAATGTAATTAATTCCGCAACTTATAATGAATTTATGAACATCTTTTCTTGCTTATTAGATCATTGGCATGATCTAGGAACACTAACACCCACAATATGAAGTGTACTCGTTGAGCACTTAGGCAACGCGTTATGAATAATATAGATTATTCATAATACTTCATCGGATTAAATGAGTTAATTCGAATCTTTTAATCGGTTAAACGAAAATACATGCTTTAGAGCAATTTTGGTCAATCGTAATTATTGTGTATTTGTATCTGATACATAATTTGATTAGATACACATTAATTAATTATCAAATGAGGTTTTGACACCTGCCATTAATATATGTATTTGTTATTTAATATAAATAAAATACATATATAATAATAATTATATTATTTAATTTTTTAGATATTTAAATGTTAAATATTTGAATAATTAAATAATAATTATATTACATAAATGTTATGCAATATGTTTAATTATTATTGATACATGTGGCATGTTTTAATTAAGCTTTAACTGTGTAAATTTGATTTGTCCAAGTTAAAGCTTATCCTATCTTTATTTTAATTTAATGAAATTAAAATAAAAAATGGACCAAAATGCCCTCATTGTGTCGGTTATGGGATTTGTAAATAGAAGTTTTTTTTCTTCATTCTTCTTCCTCCATGGCCGAAAATGCACAAAAAGAAAAGCTCTGAAGTTGGTTTGAAGAAACCATGAAGAAAGTGAAGGAAAAATCAAGAAAAGCTTAAGGATAATTGGAGATTAAAGGTAATCTTTATCATTCTTGAGTTTAGAAAGTTATTTTTCTTGTTCTTGTGTTCCTAGAATAGTTCTAGGGTTTCTTTACTTGTTGAAAATTAGGGCTTTTGGTTTTGGTGGATGGATTTGGATGCATATAGCATGTGTGAAGTAGATTTGGGTAATATTATTGTAATATTTATCCAATTTGATCATTTGATGATATGTTGCCATTCTAGAGTGTTATGAACACTCTTTTAATTCCTAGAATTTTTCTTGGGTGGTTCATGTGTGGTGACTTTGATTGGTGTTTTGATTAATTGGATTAATCTTGAAAAGTTGGATTAAAGCATGACAAATTGATAATTATTGCTTCTGGATCAGATCTGGAAATACTGTTCATATGGTGATGAAAATAATGTCTTATGAATGTTTTGGATGTGTTTTGGGTGTTGGAACAATTTTTGAAAATTGTTTCAGAGTTGAAATAAGCGGAAATGGTGAAAAACGGCGTTATCGGGTGACTTTTGAGCCAACAGGGTGACGGCTGTCCAAACAGTGAATTTCTCACTCTTTGGGCAGCCCATTAACTTCCCTAACAGTATTGGGGCTGACCTGGGCAGCCCTCATAGGTATTGGGTAGTCGGTTCGGTCAAAAATACGTTTTATGCCATTTTGCGGAAAACCATTTTCGTAAAAGTTTCGATATGTTTCATATATTTTTATGTCACTATTTGATATTGAATAAATGTGTTTAGGTGAAATATGAATGAATTATTCATATTAGATATTGAATAATTCATTCGGTAATTTAAAAAGTTTTAAAATTACGATTTCGCCCGAACAACGCTTCCGCCGCGCCCTTCGCCCAAAACCCCAACAAAAATGGTATCAGAGCATGTATGATGCTTCATCCATTACATTAGTCATGCTTGATATATGATATGTAATTAGGGATGGCAACAGGCCGGGCTTGGCCCGGACCCGATTTTTTAATTATAAAAAATTATAAAAAAATTATAATATATAAATATATATATTTTATAAATAAAAATATTTAATTATTAATTTTAAGTCCGGGCCCGATTTTTGTATTATAAAAAATTATAAATATAAAAAATTTATTATATAAATATATATATATTTTATAAATTAAAATATTTAATTTTTTTTTATTTTAAGCCCGGGTTTGTTGGGTGGAGCCCGGCCAGGGCTTTTTGGGTGGAGCCCGGCCCGGGCCTGAGCCAGACATTCATTTTGAAGCCCAGCCCGGGCTTTTCTCACCCCGGGCCGGGCCCGGACTTTTTTGCCATGTATATATGTAATCCAATTTTAATATTCACATATGCATGTAATCTATATGTTTCTTGACTTTTCGGTTCTACGCTAACGAAAACGTAACGGACATTTAATGGTTAAATTGAGTTATGTTTTCTAAGGTAGAATTGAGTTCTTTAGAGAATGATTTAGATTAAAATTTTGCATTTGATGTGGAGCAATGCTTCCTTGAGGAATATCCCCGCTTAAAATAAGGCTGTAAAGTAACGTGTATTGGATGCATGTTTCTTGGTCCGTCTTGTCAATACGGTTTATGGGTAACTTTCTATGGCTGCATCCGAGATCGTGCCAAAGCAGTGAGGGTGTAGTTGATAGAATTTTATCCATGCCGGTTGTATATTGCTACTAGAGAAATTCAAGTGAAAGTGGAAATCCTGAACGTGCTAAAGCTATCAGGACTACATCGGTAGCTTGGGTTTGTCATTGGCAAGTGAAGCCTTGATACGCCTTCGTGTGAACGTGCCAAAGCTGTCATAACGAGAAACGGTCAGGACCAAAATTAGGAGTCACTAGTGAGTGATTGACAATGAGTTGTCTACCTAATGAATATACGTAGGCGAGATCGTGCCAAAGTTGTGAGTCGAAATATATTCATGGGATCCTACTCTCACTATGGAATTCGATTTAATTATTGAATTCCCGTTCTCTGTTAGGGATTACGGTATTACGTAAAGTAGTGGGAGACACTGCTGAGTTAAAATTCCATAACGAAGACAGTGTGTAATTTTATGGAATTTGCTGCTTTTATTTTCCTTTATTCTATATTGTTTATAGAATTATACTTCTAATCCACTGCATAGCATATTACTTGAATATGTTTTTTGACTTTACTTATGGTTGCGTATTTCTAGAATAGGTTCTAGAATGACAGTAGACTTAGATATTGTTAGATTAGTTCAAACCATCGGGAACTGTTGTTCCGATTTTCTTGAAAAATCAAGATGGTTAGTGTAACATCCCGGGTTATTTTAGAATATTAGCATGAATTTTATTTTTCGCGTGTGGGGTCGCGTCCGAACGTGAGGATTATATTTATGGTAAAATAGAAATAATTTCAAGAAAATAGTTATTGGATAATATTAATTTAAACTAGAGGGATTAATTTGAGATTTGCCTTACAAATATTAATAATTCCTAGATCTTTCTACACACACGTGACACACATACACACTAAATTAATTAAAAAACTTCACACACAGTTAGTTACGGCGGGGGAGACCAGAAGAAGCAAGAAAATTCGAGAGGAAGAAAAAAGAAAACAGAAAAGAAATAGAAAGAAGAGAGAAGGAAAGAAAGAAGTAGACAGAGACCGAGAGAGGGAATGAGAGAGAGAGGGGGACGTCTGGCTTTCTCCCTGGCCGCCGGTGAGTCTCCGGCGTGGTGATGGTAGACAGAAGCAGCGAGCAGAAAGAGAGAGCAGAGGCAGTGAATAGTGCGTTGCATTCAGCCAGTCACCAGGTCTTGGGAGTATCAGAGTCTAGTTGAATAAGCGTAGTTGTAAAAGCAATTGAGTTGTATAGTATAGTTGTAAAAGTTTTTGTTTATACGTATTTCCGGGCATGAAGCCCAATTATATTTTGTCTTGAGTTGTTTATGTAAGTGATATATTGTGTTGGGCTCTATAGGTTGTATTGAGGTGCTAGACTTTGATCCAGGTTGTATGACTTTTAGCAGAGGTCTTGCCGAATTTTCATCAGAGTCAGAGGCTTATGGAGTCAGGATTAGCCTGTCTCCTGCCGGTAGCATCATGGCTTAGGCGGGATGTTACAGTTTGTGACTTAGTTACTAAGTCACGATTAGTTATCTAAATAGATATCTATTTTGGATATAGTTATCTTGAAAGAATAGTTTTTTATGCAGTAAGAATTGACTTGAATTAGTTCATGTCTCGAGATTCTTGACTGACATTAGGAAAACCCCATTAGTATTTGTTTATCTTATAATGTCGTTTCTTGGCTTTAGTGACTTTTAGAAGTCACGTGTCTGACACAGTTTGCTAATCAATTATTTGCAATTTCTATGAATAATTGAAGGCAAATTACAAAGCTAAAGAAAGGAAATGCGTATAGTTGTGTATAGAGAATATCGATTCTCACAATATGACAACTGTAGGTATTAGATACCAGATCTCCTGTCTAGTTATTTAAAATAAAGTTTAATAACTGTTTTGATATTTGATATCAGAACTTGTGACTATTGGATAGTTACTTGTTCTATATAAACAGTTGTTACATATTTTAATACGACTAGTAGTGTCATTGATATAAAGATAAACATTAAGAAAAATATTCGGTTAACTAAATAACTTAGAACCGTGCTTTATGAGTTTTTATCACATAAGTATTAGATGCTTGTTCCTTATGGTAAATGATGGTCTGATACGAGATCACACCATATATCCTTATCCATTTAATGAATATTGTAACCAGGATGTGATTAAATCTCATTTAACCAATGATTGTCATTGGACTACAAATTTATTAAACTAATACATTAGATGTATGTAGTTTAATGAATTAGAAATTGCCTTAGATAGTTTTCTTTACTCCATAACTTAGTTAATGAATTGTCATGACTTAGTTGCGTGTTTCTAAAAGAATATATATTGAACGTCTTGAATGGTTTGAGAACTTTCAATATGTTTCTGATGAAACGTGGATAGAATTTTTTGAATGGTTCAAAGATATTCTATTTGAAGTGTTGAAAATTATATTTTAAAATTCATCGTGAGTCTCTGAACTTTTCAAAGATGTTTGATATGATCAAATATATGAATTTATGGCAATTAGTTCTAAAGTTATTTAATGAATGTGATTCTTACTCAATATTAAACTTCCATGATTCCATCTTAATGGAATTTTTCAGTGGGAGTAATTGAATCTTATATGATTTGATTCGTTGATATTGAGTGTTACCGAATTATTTTTCAATACTCTTGGGGATATGCTCCAGTTACATTATTTCATCCTTTTAATTATTGTTCCATTAGTTTCTACAATTACGTATATGATATGTATAAGTAGAAAATTCGAATCTTGAAAAGTTTGAGATTTGAATCTTTCTTTTATATAATGGTTATATAATTGAAAATACTTGCGCCTCAGAGGTACAAGTAAAAGTTTATCATTTATTCTATTTAATAGAATATTATATTCTATTTGATAGAATATCTTTTCTACGATCTCGAGTAATAAAATTGTATTATTAGTTAATGTGTAACATCAGATGTTAACGATTGTAGAAAAGACTTGACTTATTGAAGTCAAATGTGAGAGTGATAAACTGTAATGGAACTACATAATTAATTAGATGAAATGACTCTACGATATCTTCCGTATAAGTTTAATATGATGTCAGAATCATTTACAAAAGTATTTGATACTTAATGGTTCTGTTGTTTTCTTATCGAAGAAAATTATCCTATAACTTATATTGGGAGCGATATTTGATATCGATTTCGGAAGTTAGCATTGAACCATAGATCTAGAATTGTTCGTAGCTTACTACGATCAAGTTTTGAACTTGATTAAGCTTTCGTTATGAATCGTTCATAAAATGTGCAACTTTTTTGCGCAGCAAAAGTAAAGTGAGCTTGATAGAGTTTTGACCTTTATAGTATGACAGTGAGAAAAGTTATACTCAGTGATCTATTGTAGATTCTGAGAAAACTTGTCTCTAGTCGCACTAATTGAATAATTAAGGATCTGTTGTTTAATGTTGATGTTAAACTATATATTTTGGCTAAAGAATGCAAAGTGACGTTCCTGAATGTTTTCTTCGAATGAGAAATCCGTTGTGGTTTCTTTGTTCGAAGAGTTCATTCTAGAATGGCCCTAGAGTTTGTATTCTGCTAAGATCACAGTTTGATATACTAGCTTATAGAGCCTATTGTAGACTCAGATAAGTTTTTCGAAAAACTGTGTTATCTAATTTTGATATAGTCAGATTGTCTTATTTTTATCAAAGCATAAAGAATACATATTTGATAGTAGGGTCAGTGGGAGCGTACAAATTTCTTTCTAGTATTATATATCCTAACGACATTATCATTATTAATGTAATAATGAAATGTTTGTAAGGTAAAATGTTTACTTAAGTCTTCTTTTCTCCGTGTAAGCAGTGAGAGTAGTATTTGTTATATTTGATACAAAGTTTTATATGATATAAAACTAAGAGACTTGTGATATACTCCCATTAGTCGCGTATTAGATATGATCTAATAAAGGACACAGTAAGACTATCTGTATGACAGTTAGTATAACTGTTTGACAGTTAACGTGTCTTTTTTATATATATAGTATTCATCTTTCGTAAAAGATGATTCATTTGTCGAAAGAGAGATTGATTGGAATGTCTAGTCAATCTTATGCATCATAGGATGATGGCGTAATGAATACTATATTATGTGCGATTAAAGATATCAATTTAATTGTAAATTGTTACGAGTTATTTTGATATGCTGCAGACCATATGATGGGTCTTGAATCATGTTCTTTGTTATCTTAGAGATATTAAGAATGAGTTTCTTATTCATGGAGAATTTAGTCTGCAACCATAATGTCAGATTATTTTTGAGTCTAATTATGACATTAGATGGTCTATGTCATATAAAGTCAGAAAAGATACAGTGGGAGTGTCACGATTGATTCTATTATATTAGTGGAATTCGTTGCAACTTATGAAGTATTGACTTATGAAGTTGCATAGTGACCATATAGATTAGAAGTTTTCATATTAGTGTAGTGCTTGCGGTTGTCTCATAGAATTTGGATTTGATCTCTAAATACATAGACAACTCAGTAGCTATAGCATAATACTGATATAGCGTCAGAGTCATATTAATGTGGAATTTGGATTCTACAAAATATGAATGATGCTGGCTAAGGAAAACGATTGAGTTTGTTGGACAGACTCAATTTGTTAAAGCGGGTTTACTTGTTGTTGCCTACCTCTTGAGTGCTAGGTGAGCTCTTGAGGGCATGAGTATGTGATATACATTGAGATGTGTAGATGATACCGTGGATTGACACTAGAGCAAGTGGAAGAAATTGTTAGGATTGGTGCTCGGAGTGCCAATTCAGATTGTATTTATGTCCGATTCATGAATACGAGCAATTCCATTTTCCATAATATTACTTATTTAGTGGTAGCACCTCTTGTTTTTTATACACATATTCGATCTAATTATGATTAGATATCTAATTACGATTAGATTGAAACTAAATCTAGTTTAGTGATACATGTATATTAGACAAAGACCCTAGGATTTACAATGTAGTGCGCAGTTACAACGTAGTTTGTAATTGACATTGGGAAGCGCACTATAAGATGTATATCCTTAAATAAAGTTCCTGGTCAAGATTTACTAACACGGGTTGGTTAGTAAAATTCGCTGAGACCAATACATGTCGTATATCATGATTTGGTCCGATGGTTTATCCCAATGAACCATGAGTCTCGGGAGACTCGTATAGACATGTAGGTGTTAATTTTATAAACACTGAACGACTCACTGAAGATTTCCTAATAGATGGTACACCAACGTCAATAGAAATCTTTCTCGAGTTTAGCGAGCATATTGGTCATTCGACTTGAGATACCACAGTGGATATATGAGTTATCGTCCACACTTTGATGGCAGTCATGTCACCGATCTATTTAGATCAAACCTCCGCCTGTTCGTTGGGTTTGGACTGATGCCCATGATATCATGTGCATATCAAGATAGAATCCGCCAGTCCTGTGTATAGGGCATATGTATCCTCACGTGTTTGTGATCTAGTAAATCCATGGCCGTGGTATAACTTCGGAAATCAGTTCCGAGTGTTATTTAGAGATCGTAAATTGAAAGTCGACTATATTATACCAAAAGGATTTGACATTTTTATCTATATCCTAGGTATAATATGGATAGCCTGTGACAGAGGGATTATACGTATGCAATGACCTCGACTTACATAGTTTAGCGAGATTATATGTGGTCGTCATAATTCATGAGTGGGTGAATTATGGACACGAAATTGGATTTCCTGACGGATAAACCTAAACTTAGAGAGTCTCATAATATGAAGTGTACTCGTTGAGCACTTGGGAAACGCGTTAGGAATAATACAGATTATTCATAATACTTCATCAGATTAAATAAGTTAATTCGAATCGTTTAATCGGTTAAACGAAAGCACATGTTTTAGAGCAATTTTGGTCAATTGTAATTATTGTGTATTTGTATCTGATACATAATTTGATTAGATACACATTAATTAATTATCAAATGAGGTTTGGACACATGCCATTAATATATATATATTTGTTATTTAATGTAAATAAAATACATATATAATAATAATTATATTAATTAATTGTTTAGATATTTAAATGTTAAACATTTGAATAATTAAATAATAATCATATTACATAAATGTTATGCAATATGTTTAATTATTATTGATACATGTGGCATGTTTTAATTAAGTTTTAATTGTGCAAATTTGATTTATCCAAGTTAAAGCTTATCCTATCTTTATTTTAATTTAATGAAATTAAATACAAATGGACCAAAATGCCCTCCTTGTGTCGGTCATGGGATTTTTAAAGTAGAAAAATTTGTTTTCTTCATTCTTCTTCCTCCATGGACGAAAATGAACAAAAAGAAAAGCTCCCAAGTTGGTTTGAAGAAACCATGAAGAAAGTGAAGGAAAAATCAAGAAAAGCTTAAGGATAATTGGAGATTAAAGGTAATCTTTATCATTCTTGAGTTTAGAAAGTTTTTTTTCTTGTTCTTGTGTTCCTAGAATAGTTCTAGGGTTTCTTACTTGTTGAAAATTGGGGCTTTTGGGTTTGGTGGATGTAATTGGATGCATATAACATGTGTGAAGTAGATTTGGGTAATATTATTGTAATATTTATCCAATTTGATCATTTGATGATATGTTGCCATTCTAGAGTGTTATGACCACTCTTGTAATGCCTAGAATTGTTCTTGGGTGGTTCACGTGTGGTGACTTTGATTGGTGTTTTGATTAATTGGATTAATCTTGAAAAGTTGGATTAAAGCATGAAAAATTGATAATTATTGCTTCTGGATAAGATCTGGAAATACTATTTATATGGTGATGAAAATAATGTCTTATGAATATATTGGATGTGTTTTGGGTGTTGGAACAATTTCCGGAAATTATTTTGGAGTTGAAATAAGCGAAAACGGCAAAAAACGACGTTACCGGGTGACTTTTGAGCCAACCGGGTGACGGCTGTCCAAACAGTGAATTTCTCACTGTTTGGGCTGCCCATGAACTTCCCTAACACTATTGGGACTGACATGGGCTGCCCTAATGTGTATTGGGTAGTCGGTTCGGTCAAAAACCATTTTCGTAAAAATTTCGCGACGTTTCATATATATTTATGTCGCTATTTGATATCGAATAAATATGTTTAGGTAAAATATGAATGAATTATTCATATTAGATATTGAATAATTCATTCGGTAATTTAAAAATTTTAAATTTACGATTTCGCCCGAACAGCGCTTCCGCCGCGCCCTTCGCCTTAAACCCCAACAAAAAGTCCATGAACCCATTATTTGCAGGCTTAGGTGAAGTTACAACCTTAGGTTCTTTTATCATATAAGGTTTTCCCAAAAGTTGTTATTTGTCATTTACTTACTTTTTAGTTAATTAAATTAGTCAAATCTCTTTCTCAACCATTTATCTAGATTTAGTTGAGTAGGTTTAGTTTTAGTGTTAATAAGAAAAATAATTAGTCTATGTGGGTATGATATTCGACTTTTAGTCACTATATTACTAGAGCGATGCACGCACTTACGTGTGGTAGTAAAATTACGATCAAGTTTTTGACGCCGTTACCGGGGACTTATTTTATTTTTCTTATTTAACATTAGGACAACATTATACTTCATTAGCTAAACACCCCTCTCTTTTTCCTTTTTATCTTTATTTTTTATTTTTCTTTGATTTCGAGCCTCATGAACGATCAACAGCCTGAACCACTAGGCTTAACAGAGCCAATTCCAATTCGGGACAAGCCGATACCGATCATAGATAGACTTATATCATGTATTGTCACACCTCATTTTCAGACCAACGCTTGGGATATCAAGATATTTATCCAAATGGTACAATAATCAGTGCAATTTGGGGTGGCATGAATGATGATCCCAATGCCCACATACGCAAATTCCTGGAAGTCTACAGTACATTCAATTATAACAGAGCGGCAGAAGAGGTAGTTCGCCTACGTGTGTTCCCGTACTCATTGAAAGATAGAGCTAAGGGATGGCTCTAGTCACTACTAGCAATGTATATCACTGCATAGGCTGACTTGGCCATGAAGTTCCTTGTCAAGTATTTTTCTCCCACCAGAACAACAAAGTTATGTAATGATATCATATCATTCACGAAATATGATTTAGAGTCCTTATACAATGCATGAGGGAGGTATAAAGACCTGCTGAGAAAATATTCACACCATAAGATAGCAAAATGGATGCTAGTCCAGACCTTCTACAACGGGCTCAACGGGATGATGAAAACTAAGTAGATACGGCGGTGGAGGTGCCTTAATAGCCAAATATGAGAATATAGCGTGGACACTGCTAGAAGAGATGGCCAATAATAATTTATTGTGGCCAACATAGAGAATTATGCATCAACGAGCAATAAGAGTCCACGAGTCGGGGCCCAACACAGCCATGAATGCCCATATAAAGCGAATCCACAAGTACCTTGAAGTATTTAGCATGCAAGCTGTGAATAGCGTATGAGCCTCAAGTGTAGGATGTAGAAGACCATAAAATGAAGAGCCATATACTCCATATGACAAGTCTGTTAACTATGTTTGCAACTACAACAGACAAGGCCACAATATTTACTCTAATAGCTACAACAATGGGTGGATTGAACATCCCAACTTTCGGTGGAAAAATAACCAAGGGGCGGGACCATCAGATAGATCATAATTCGAATAGAAGAATAGAGAGGACAATCAAGAAGGCAAACCATCCTTGGAAGAGCTACTGATACAGATGAAAAATTAAAAAAGAAAATGCTCATAGAGCATAGCATATAAATGGCAAGAACATTGCAAGATTGGAAGCCTTGGTACAAAGTCAAGCAAACACCCATCAAATCCAAACAACCTCACTTCGAACACTGGAAACCCAAATTGGACAGCTTGCCATTAATCAAAGCTAAAGGCCATAAAGAGCTTTCCCAAGAAACACAGAAGTCAACCCTAGAAGAGAAGAGAAAGAGTTATGTAATGCCATCACGGTCAGCCATGAGGAAACACAAGTAGAAGAACCATCCATGGAAGAGATAATGATACAGATGACGAATCAAAATAATATGTTCACAGAGTAGAGCATAGAAAATGCCAAGAAAACTGCAAGATTGGAAGCCTTAGTATAGAGTCAAGAAAACACCCTTCAAAGACAAATAGCCTCACTTCGAGCACTGGAAACCCAAATTGGACAACTTTCCATTAATCAAAGCTAAAGACCACAATGAGCTTTCCCAAGAAAATCATAAGCCAATACTAGAAGAGAAGGGAAAGAGTTCTGTAATGCCATCATGGTCAGCCATTAGGAAACATAAGTACAAGAGCCAACCAAAACCGCCACACCAACGAAGCAGACACCCAAAATAAGTACACTGTATTTTGAACCATAACCTCCATTCCCGACAAGGCTCTTGTCAAAAAAGGAATTGGAGGAATACACAGACAAGCAGACAAAGAGAAGTGCAACTTCACAAGTGGGCAAAACTATCAAGGAAGAACAACTTACAGATGACAACTGCAACTAAATGTAAGGATTTAGGCATCTTCACAATAGCTTTAACTATTGCGGATTTCGAGTCTAAGGCACTATGTGATTTAGGGTTGAGAATAAATTTAAAGCCTCTACCGATGGCGAAGAGATTGAGGTATCTGTTGGAGTTGGTGCTTGAAGCGTCAATTCGGATAATGTAACATCCCCAATCCGGGAGATATTACCGATAGGGAATATACCATACTATTCCTTTGAGCCTCTGACTATCTAACTATGAACAACACTATTACTCTTTTCTTAAACTTAATCTCATATATGAACCATTGCCCAAACCATGGCTAAGAATATACAATAGTATACACATATCTAAAACTCAACATTACTTATCTAAATAATTCTTTACATGAGCACCTATACACAACTTATTATACAATTATCTGAAACTTGACAATACCAAACTTAACTGAACTCTATCTCTGACTAGACCTGGTGGACCAAACCCTATAGTGACTACCATCGGTATCCATCCCCTTGAGCTCGTCCTCTAGGAATACCTGCAAAACAAGGAAACTGGGAGTGGGGGGGTTAGATCATTTGAACGATCTAAGTAAGTGGACAATTAAAACAAAAACTGATGTACTTTTAAGAAAACTCTTTGTTCTAAATCCCAAAACAGTTACTAGAAACCATCTTTTGCTGAAAACTCTTTTCTTTTCTGAAAATACAACAATTCCTGTAAAACGTTTCTGAAAACGTTTTCCTGTCTGCAAAACTCGGAGTTTTTTTTATGTAAATCTAATTTTTCTTTCTGAAACCCTTTTATAAAACTTTCATTTCTGAAAAATGCATCTTAGAAAACCCTTTTCTTTGAAAACCTGGCACTGAAATCTGTCTCTGAAAACTGTTTCTAAAATATCCATTTCTAAAAAACCTGACGCATGGGGGCGTTACGTATCGCCGTCCCCCATACGCTTAACTAGTGGTCTTAGGGGCATTACGTATCGCCTTCCCCCAAGCCACTGAACTAGAGCCAGGAGAGCGGATCTATGCTACTGCCTGACCGTGAACTAGGATCTAGGGGCATCTGACATCCCTAGTCTTGAACTAGGATATGGGGGCATTACGTATCACCGTCCCCCCAATCCTCTACATGTGCACATGTCTACCCGTCAATTCCATAAGTCAGAGCTGAAGTGGGTTTTTTCCCATGCCTCCAAAATCATTAATACTCATGCTTTAAAATCTCAACATTTCTCAAACCTTCTCATTCATGAAATAACTGAAAATAAATTTGGCTAATGCCCTAAAACATTTAAAAGTAAGTCTCGATCAATAACAAGTAAATAAAAATCAACTTTGAGAAAAAGATATTCACTCAGTGGTTTAGAATCTGGCTGGAATTGTTTACTTTGTCGAAGGAAACTACGGTTCCTGCGATGATCTATAATTGATAAACTAGATTAAAAAATGGACTGATTAATACATTACGAAATCAGGCCAAATTTATCTATTTAAGTACTTGCCATTATTTCAATGCATATCATGTGTATATCATGATGTATTGTATATATACTAGCTGATTCGAGACCCTTAGGGTGGCCTTTAATACGCTAGGGTGAAGCTGAAATGAATAAAAACTATTTTGGGGAAATTCCGACTTCTCATCGCGACGTAGAGCCTTGCGCGTCACGACACTCACAATTCCAGAAACACATGTATGGAAATTTCCAGTGCGCATCGCGCGGTATGTAACGTCGTGACGCTAGGCCAAAATTGAGGGGCTAAAATCAACTTTTTCATGTCTAATTGCCCAAATACACTTCCACACTTCCATACTATAACTTTTACACAAACAACTCTTTAAACCTCCATATTCACACATCCTATACCATCATCAAAGCAACCCTTAAATCTCTTAAATTTCAATTTATTCAAAATCTAAGATTTCCATAAATTTGACATTTTCTTAATACAATTATTTGTTGGGGTTTTGGGCCAAATACCCGGGTTACGCAGCGAAAAGCGGGTAAATACAATTTTCCCATTTCTTTAATTTTTCTTAAGTAATTAAAATAAACTTATTCAATTTAATCACTCAAAACTCAAGAACATAAACTTTTAACCCTGAAATCATAATTTCAGTAAATTACCATAAGACCCCAAAACTTTATATTTTCATCATTTTAGTCCTAGATTGTTCAAAACAAGCTTAGGTGATTTCCAATCACAAATAAAATGATTTGTAGATCAATTATACATGAAAAATAGAATTCTGAAAAATTTTCCAGATTTTTCAGTAATTACGGAAATACTCCAAAACTTTGCATTTTGATCATTTTAGTCCTAATTTGTCAAATACATAATTATGTAATTCCAAATCACTACCAAAATGATCTATACATGTCTTATACATGAAAATACAAATTACAATTCAAGAAACCAATTTTTCCTAAATTGCCGAGAGGTCCCTTAAGTTTCCAAGAATTACACTTTAGTCCAAATTGGTTCAAAACCATTCAAGATCAATCCAATCAACACAAAAATTAATATGCATCATATATACATCATTAATTAACACATATATGAAAAGCCTCAAATTTGGAGTTGGTTATGAACCCTTATTTCTCAAAATTGTCCAATTGGCCAATTAACAACAAATTAATAAAATTCAACACTTTAATTCAATCCTTACTACACCAAACAAGTCTTACCACCATGAAATAACTCAAGAACAATTCTAGGTCATTTATGAGTGGCTAAGCAACTGTAGAATGGCTACCAAGTTATCAAATAACCAAAAGTAAGCTTAATAACACTTAATAAGCTTCCTTTACAAAATACACATGCTAACACCTTTGATTCATGCTTCAAACAAACTTATTACAAACCCAAGAGAATAGAGAAAATATGGCAACATCATATGTTGAAGTCTAAAGGCATAAAAATAATTTTCAAGGTTTTCTTCACAAATCCCCTATAGCAATTAGGTTTTTCTCTCAACTCTCATTTTTGTAATATATTTTTGAAGCCAAAAGTAAAGCAAAAATGAAAAAACTCAAAGCTTTAAACAAAGGGCATGACCGACTTTAGAGGGCAAAAATGGAATTTTGATTTTTACAAATTTAATCAATATTAAATATGCCAAAAATCAAGTTGTCATCCATTTTAATTAATATATGCACAAATGTACCAATTACATTTTGCCATATTAAAGTTAAAAGATATTTATATTTAATTAATCTAATTATTTAATAATTAAATAATTAGATAATTACAAATATAAATATCCAAATATATGTATAATATTTACATTAAATATTCCATAATACATATATTTGAGACAAGTGTCATATACTTTATTTGACAATTAATTAATGTGGATTTAATAAAATCAAGCATTTAAATCAAATACACATTAATTAGGAAAAAGCCGGAAAAATCCTTAAAGCGTGTATTTATCGTTTAACCGTTAAACGATCTATAAATAATCAATATTATTTACAAAAGTAGCCCTAGTGTTCTATGAGTATGTTTCATTAGTGAGACTCTCTATATTTAGGCATATCCGTCATGAAATCTAATTTCTTATCCATAATCTACCCACCCGTAAATAATGACGACCACTGATAAACTCGCTGAATCATACAGGTCGAGGTCATCGCATACATATAATCCCTCCATCACAGGTATTCAGATTATCCCAGAGATATAGATAAAAATGTCAAATCTATATAGGTATAATCTCGTCGACGATTCTATTAGCATTCTCTTAATAACAATCAGAACTAACTTCTACAGTGTACCACGAGCCCATAGATTTAACATATTGCTAATTGCATATTGAATACTTATGCTATGTACACAGAACTGACAGATCCTATCTTGATACGCACAAAATATCATGAGGATCAGTCCACACCTAACGAACATGCGGAGGTCTGATCTAAATAAATCGGTGACGTGACTGCCATTAAAGTGTGGACGATAGCTCATACATCTACAGTGGTATCTCAAGTCGAAGGACCACTATGCTCACTCAACCCGAGAAGATTCTTATTGACATTGGTGTACCATCTATTAGGAAATCTTTGATGAGTCGTTCAATGTTTATCTACTATAAACACCTACACGTCTATACGAGTCTCCCCAGACCAAGTCTCGATATACGACATGTACTGGTCTCAGCAGATTTTACTAACCGACCTGTGTTAGTAAATCTTGACCAGGAAATTGATTTGATAATATACTTATAGTAGTGACTCTTCCCAATGTCAATTACAAACTAGTTTGTAACTGTGCACTACATTATATTTTATCGAGTCTTTGTCTAATATATACATATCACTAAATCCTATTTAAATAAGTAATATTATGGAAAAATGAATGTTCGTATTCATGAATCAGACATGAATACGATCTGGATTGGTACTCTGAGCACCAACCCCAATAATTTCTCCCACTTGCTCTAGTGCCAATCCACGGTATCATTTACACATCTAAATATGTATCACATACGCATGGTCATCAAATCTGACCTTTCACTAAAGAGGTAGGCAACAACAAGTAAGTCCGCTATAACATATTGAGTTTGTCTAACAAACCTAAAATGTTTCCTTTAACTTGCATCATTCATATTTTGTATAACCTAAGTTATACATGAAAATGACTCAAATGCAATATCAATATTGTGCTATAACTATAGAATTGTCCAAGTATTTAAGGATCAGGTCCAAAATACTATGCACACAACCGCAAGCACAACACCAATATCAAAACTTCTAATTTATATGGTCACATTGTAACTTTATAAGTCAATACTTCATAAATTATAATTAATTCTACTTACATAGTAAAATCATTCGTGACACTCCCACTGTATCTTTTCTGACTTTTTATGATGTAGTCCATCTAACATCATAATTAGAGTCAAACTAATCAGACCCTCGTGGTTGTAGACTATATTCTCCATGAATAAGAAACTCATTCTTAATATCTCAAAGATAACAAAGAACATGTTTCAGACACATCATATGGTCTATAGCGTATCAAAATAGTTCATAACAATTACGATTAAATTATTATCTTTTAGTCATACATAATATAGTATTCATTATGCCATCATTCTATGATGCATAAGATTGACTAGACATTCTAATCAATTTCTCTTTCGACAAAGGAATCATCTTTTATGAATGATGAATACTATATAAAAAAGACACACTAACTGTCAAACAGTTATACTAACTGTCAAATAGATGGTCTTGCTGTGTCATTTATTAGATCATATCTAATGCACGACTAATGGGAGTATCTCATATGTCTCTTAGTTTTATATCATATATGAAACTTTATATCAAATATAACAAAGACTACTCTCACTGCTTTCACGGAGAAAATAAGACTTAGGTAAAACTTTTACCTTATAAACATTTCATTATTACATTAATAATGATAATGTCGTTAGGATATATAACACTAGAAAGAAATATGTACTCTCCCACTTACCCTACTAACATATATGTATTTTCTATGCTTTGATAAAATCAGACAATCTGACTGTTATCAAAATTAGAAAACACATATTTCCGGAAAGCTTATATGAGTCTACAATAGGCTCTATAAACTAGTATATCAAACTGTGATCTTAGCAGAATACAAACTCCAGGGCCATTCTAGAATGAACTCTTCAAACAAAGAAATCACAATGGATCTCTTATTCGAAGAAACCATTCAGGAACGCCACTTTGCATTCTTTTTCCAAAATACATAGTTTAATATCAACATTAACCAACAGATCTTTAATTGTTCAATTAGTACGACTCGAGACAAGTTTCCTTAAAATATATGATAGATTACTGAGTATAACCTTTTCTCATTGTCATATTATAAAGGTCAAACCTTTAATAAGCTCACTTTACTTTTGTTGCGCAAACAATTTACACATTTTATGAATGATTCATAACGAAAGCTTAATCAAGTTCGAAACTTGATCATAGTAAGCTACGAACAATCTTAGATATATGGTTCAATGTTAATTTTCGAAAATGATATCAAATATCGCTCCCACTATAAGTTATATGATAATTTTCTTCGATAGGAAAACAACAGAACCATTAAGTATCAAATACTTCGCAAATGATTCTAACATCCTATTGTACTTATACGGAAGATGTCCTAGGGTCTTTTCATCTTATTAATTATGTAGTTCCATTTATAATTTATCACTCTCACTTTTTACTTCAATAAGTCAAGTCTTTTTTACAATCGTTAACATCTAATGTTATACACCAAATAATAAAATAATTTTATTACTCGGGATCGTAGAAAGGATATTCCACCAAATAGAATACAATATTCTATTAAATAGAATAAATGATAAACTTTTGCTCGTACCTCCGAGGCGCAAGTATTTTTCTATTATATAACCATTATACAAAAGAAATATTCAAATCTCAAACCTTTCAAAATTTCGAATTTTCTACTTATACATATCATATACGTAACTGTAGAAACTAATGGAACCTTAATTAAAAGGACATATTAGTGTTACTGGAGCATATCTCCAAGAGTATTGAAACTAATTCGGTAACACTCAATATCAAACGAATCAAATCATATAAGATTCGATTTCTCCCACTGAACAATTCCATCACGATGGAATGATAGAAGAATAATATTGAGTAAGAATCACATTGATTAAATAACCTTAGAACTAATTGCCATAAATTCATATGCTTGATCATATCAAACATCCTTGAACAATTCAAAGACTCATGATAAATTTTAATGATATAGTTTTCAAAACTTCGAATCGAATATCTTTGAACCAGTCAAAATATTCTATTCGCGTTTCATCAGAAACATATTAAAAGTTCTAGAGCCATTCAAGACGTTCAATATGTATTCTTTTAGAAACACGTAACTAAGTCATAACAATTCATTATCTAAGTTATGAAGCAAAGAAAACTATCAAGGTAATTTCTAATTCATGAAACTATATACATATAATGTATTAGTTTAATAAATATGTGGTCCAATGACGATCATTGGTTAAATAAGATTTAATCACTTCCTGAATACAATATTCATTAAATGGATAGAGATATGTGGTGTGATCTCATATCAGACCATCATTTTCCTATACAGAATAAGCATTTAATGCTTATGTGATAAAATCTCATAAAGAACTGTTCTAAGTTATTTAATTAACCAAATATATTTATCTCTACATCAATGACACTACTAGTCGTTTTAAAATATGTAACAACTGTTTATAAAGAACAAGTAACTATCCAATAGTCACAAGTTCTGATATCAAATATCAAAACAAACATTAAACAATATTTTAAATAACTAGACGGGAGATCCAATATCCAATACCTACAGTTGTAGTATTGTAAAAATTGATATTTCGTATACACAACTATACGCATCTCATTTCTTTAGCTTTATAATTTTCCTTCAACTATTCACAACAATTGCAAATAATTGATTAGCAAACTATGTCAAACACATTGTTGGGGTTTTATGGGGGAGTATCGGTAACGCAGCGGAATAGTGGAAAATCAAAATTTTCCGATTTCAAAATTTTTCTCGGATCAATTAAATAAACTTATTTTTTTAATTATCCAATTATCAAATTCTGAAAAATTACACAAGAGATCAAATTTCTTGGTAATTACCGAATTGCCCCAAAACTTTGTAAATTGATTATTTTAGCCCAAAAATTATCAAATATAATTTTGGATGATTCTAAATCATTTCTAAAATATTTTTCAACACATCTAATGCATCAAAATCAGATTTAAGACAAATCCCCAAATTTTGAGTAATTGTTGTGAGCACCCCAAATTTTCAAGTAATTGCATTTTGGTCCCTTTTGTTCAAAACATGCCAAGATCAAATCCAATCAACCCAAAAATTTTACATGCATCATATTCATACCATAATACATTACATATATGAAAAGTCCCAAATGTGGAGTGGGTTATGAACCCTAATTTTTCAATTTCATCAAATTGTCCAATTTCACCAAATTTACAAAATCCAACACTTTAATCCATTCAATACTTCACCAATCTAGCCTCATCACTTTGCAACAACTCTAGAACAATTCTAGGTCACCAAAGAGTGGCTTACCAACTCTAGAATGGCAACTTGATTTTCCAAAAATCAAAAGTAACGCTTTGAAACCATTTCAAGCTTACTTACATGCATCAATCTTTCATCAAAGTTCACAACCAAAATAAACACAAACTATAAGAATAGATAAAACACTAAAGCAACACAAAATGATGCTAAGCATGTTAGAAATAATTTTCATGCTGAAGACTTTGAAGAAAAATTTACAAAAACATGATTTTTCCAAGCTTTCTTCTTTAGGCCTTCAAGCTTTTCTCTCATATTCTTTTATGTTTATTGGGTATCTAATGAACTTGTTAAACCCTAAAAGTGAAACAAAACAATATATACCTTCACCAAAATGAGCCTTGGCCGAATTTGATGTATTATAAAATATCTAGATATTATTTTTTGTATCATTTAAAGTTTCTTTAATCAACTTGCAACTTGAATCATTACAACTTTAATGAAATTAAACAAGTCAATAAAAGCAACTAAAAAATATAACAATTATATTTGTTTAAGGTGTTGGCCGAAATTTACAATAAATGAAAGGAAATTGATATTTCATTTTTAACAATTTAAAATAAATATCCAAGGAAGTCAAATCCAATTTGACAACATTTTCCTTTAATGTAAAGTCAAAAATTTACACTAATAATCATTTCTTAACTTTAACATTTGGTGAGATATTTATATTTTAATTATATTAATCATTTAACAATTACATAATTAAATAATTAATTAAATACAAATATCTCAAATATATGTATTATATTTACTTTAAATATCTCAAATACATATATTAATGATATATGTCAAATACCTTTATTTGACAATTTATTAATGTGTATTTAATAATATCATATATCAAATACAAATTCACATTAATTAGGAAATGACGGTTCGGCCCGTTCGCATGTATTTTTTCGTTTAACGTTTAAACGATTTATAAATAATCACAATTATTCATAAAAGTTGCCCTAGTGCTATACGAGTTTATTTCATTAGTGAGACTCTCTAGATTCAGGTATATCCGTCACAAAATCCAATTTCGTGTCCATAATTTAACCACCCGTAAATTACGACGACCACGGATAAACTAGCTGAATCATACAGGTAGAGGTCATTACATACGTATAATCCCTCCGTCACAAGTATCCGGATAATCCTAGAGATATAGATGTAAACGTCAAATCTGTAACATCCCAGATTTTCGGGATCGTTCTAGAAGATTTCCGGACGGACGTTTTAGTCACGGATCGTGAAAAAAAATTAAAAATAAGAGTTTAAGGGAAGTTATATGAGTTGGAATAATGGATTATGAATTTTAGTCGCGTTGGAAAACGCGTGGGATCAAAAGTCGGTTACGCGATTTTCGTATAATGCGTAAAGTTTCTGGTTTTGAACACGAGTAGGGAAAACGAACTCCGATCGAGCTGATTTTTGGACCATCGGACGCGTTTCTTCTATACGAACAACTTTCATGTTGAACACTTTTCGAGAATCGCATCAGAAGGGCTCCGAAATTGCGAGCTTCTAAAAGGTTCTAGAACAGGGACTGTTTTGTAATTTTCCCAGGGACTAAATGATATTTTCCAGCCAAGTATATAAAGCCCTAAGGTTTTAATAAATTGCAAAATGGCAAATCCCTTACTCTTTCCTCCACCCGACCCCTGCAACTGTTTTGGGGAAATCTTGGTCGCGCCGGCCACTTTCCGGCCACAGACGGCCGGCGCGACGGTCGGAACTGAAGCGCCCGGCCACCGTGCATATGTGGGTGGCCGGCGGCGACTCAGAATCGCCGGCAAACGGCGGGAATGAGGAAGAAAAGGGCGCGGTGGTGGGTATGGTGGATCTGGCTCGTCGGTTCGTTTCACGGCCCGAGCTACCTAACAAATCGAAGCCCTCGACGAGTACTACAAGTGTACGGAGACGGATTTGCCGAACAGCGGCCGGAATTACGCGAAACGAGGAGAAAAGCGTCGGTGAACAGTAAACCCATTTTGAACAGTAGCTCCGATCGGAATTCCGATCACACCAGCGCGTTCGTATGGCCGTCGGGAGTCCGAATATGGCCTCGGAATTTCGGTACGACCTTCCGATCAAAATCTCATATTTTAAAGTATGTCGTTTTATATTCGGATGTTTTCGGTAGTTTCGTAAATTAGCGAATTGCATGTTTATGAATTGGATATGTCTTAGTATGTTAAAACGATGAATGTGGTAGAATCCGGGGTGAATCAGATGAGTTATGGTCGATCCGGTAGATTTAGCGAGATTCCGGTAAAACGACATTTCTCGCGCGATTGAGCATAAATGATCGTAAATTTAGTTATGATGTAATTATGGTATTGCGAGGGTAATTGAGTAATTTTGGTTTAGTTCGGAGGGTCCGAGACCCTTCCGTAGCGTTTGCGGAAACTTTTCCGCAAGTTTTGCCGCAAACGCGTAAAATGAGAATTTGACCCTTCTTTTTATTTCAGAATAGCAATTGACCATGTATTAGAGTAACAAGTCTAGATTGTAGTATCAGAGTCGATTCGGGTGTTCCGGGGAAAGTCCGTAGTTTATCGTAGATGAGTTGAAAGTTCCGCAAATAGCGGTTCTGACAGATGTTGTGATTTGTTTTGGCAGATCGGACCCGAATTACGGGCGTTCGCCCAGCCAGGTAAGTAACTCATGCTTTGTTTACTTAAGAAGTTATCGTTGAACAAAAGTAGAACTATAATAAGGTTATATAAATAACACTTTTTAAGAAACTAATATTTGTATATATATATGTGTATATAAAGATGATCGTAGGAGACAGAAGCTAGTGGACTGGTATAGATAAGAGTAAGCAATCATATGTAGGAATATAAGTTAAAGATAAACAGAAGTATTCAGAAGTAAAGAGAAATGTACAGAGGTATGAACCGGTTTATGTATACACAGATGGAGCAAGTGAATGATTGTTATAGTTATGAATATAATCTAATTAAACCTGGGTATGGGGGGTTTGTAGAAAACTACACCCTAGGGAATGGGATCACAGTTATAAGTGAAATATTCATATATGAATTAATGTTACGAATGAAAGACTTTATTTTATGTACTGAATAAGAATCTTAGTAAGCATGAGTAAATGAAAACTAGTGACTAATGTTGCATGTATATAAAATGATAGAAAGCATAAAGATGTAGGATATGTTGGTGTATATCTATAAAAGATTATGATTCGAGATGCTTGGGTTCAATCGATAGTTCGAGGATAGTGAATTAGCTTAAGAACTAAGATATTGGAACATGTGTACATTGGGTGTAGTAGCTTAGAAGCGATAGTATAAAGGAACAAGTATAAATTAGTATGTATCTGAGTTGATGCGTTTGGGTATGTATGGGTACAAATGTAGGGTTTCACACAAGAACGAGCATAAATATGCATGTATTAAGCAACATAAGTATTGAGGTACGTATATAAGATAAATAGTTGGTATATTGCCGAAGGAGGTAAGTAATTGGTGTAGGGTAAGTACGTATTTTGCGTAGCAGTATTTTGATGAATGCTTAAATGAACTTGAAGTTGATGTGCATATGAATATATGTAAATGAATTTATGAACTGAGAAATTGATGGTTGTAATTATGTGATGCTTGTTGCATTACAACAGTTTTGATGACGTAAGTATGCATAACTGTGAAAATTATGATATTAGATTCATGTTTGGTTAGTGAAAGTGTATGACCAGGTATATATACATATATGGCATTACAAGAAGACATAGTTAGTATAGTAAGAAACATGTGGATACATATGCATATACATATATATTGTGTTGAGATTTCCAGCCGTAGATCAAAGTTATGAATGTTTTTCCTTTTAGAATTCAGAGTGTTTTAAACATATGTTTTCGAAAGCTTGAAAGAACTGTATTTCAAAAAAAAAAAATGATTCTTCCAGTTTTGAGATTTTGATGAGCCTGAGTTTTCTGATTTTCGGGGCATGAGGTAAAAAACTCACCCCAGTATGCAACTTCAGATACAGCTGGAATTGACGGATACAGATAGCATGTGCACATGTTGAGGACTGAGGGGACGCTCTCAGATCCTCCCAGATGGGCTAGGGAGACGGCGAGATATAACGCCCCTAGACCCCCAGATTATGAGACAGTAGTGGCATGCTTTGGGGGACGGCGATACGTAACGCCCCAAAGTCATGGATTTGCACTTCTGCCTCCAGATAGGCGTATTGGGGGGACGGACGATACGTAACGCCTCCATGCGCCAGTTTTTCTACAGATACCCAGATACTAGTTTTCAAAAATGAGTTTTGAAAACATCAGATTTTTCAGAAAATGGTTTTCTGAAATACAAAACCCAGAAAAAGTTTCAGTTATGGTTTTCAGATATGGATTATAGTTCTGAGATATAGTTCAGTTTTCAAATACGGGTTTCAGTTTCAAATACAGTTTTCAGTTTCCAGTTACAGTTTTCCAAAAGAGCTTTCAGAAGGGTTTTCAGAAAGTATTTGCTAAATACTTAGTATGTTAAGTGTATCAAGTTTTCTAGTCTTGCATAAACTTCATGTATTCAAGTAACTTCACTTGGGTTGCTTATAGTGATTTCTATGTTTAGAAGTACTAGTACCTTCGCAAGTAAGTTTTTCAGAAAAAGATTTTAAGGTAACAGTTCATAAAAGCATGACATACTTCATCAACAGATGTGCATGGTTAATATAGATATGTGACATGTTTATGTAGAAGTGCCTCATCGTAAGATTTTGATGCCGATAACATGATCTTATATAAAGATACATATTTATATATATATATATTTAATGATGATTATGAGTTGTATATTTCCTTAGAAAGAACATTTCGAAACATTGATAGTCCGGGAGGTAATGATAACGTATTCATGTGATGTTGAAGCTAGAATCTAGTTTATAAGACAGTAAATGATGGTTGTTTGATAGAAAAGATAATTTAAACTCCGATTTGATGATATTTCAAGATAATGAAAGAGAGAAAGTTGTTATAAGTGTCTGCATCAGATTATTAAAGAGTACAAAAGTAGGTCAAGAAAAGAATCAGAGTAGCACAGTAAAAGTATAATGGACTTCAGTTTGCTAGATAATGAAGTAAAACATGATGAGTTATAAGGAGTGTAATAATCAGAAGTTAGTTTATGCATGTGTGTTCAGATCAAAAGACCAGTAACTAGAAATATGGTATCTAAATGGATAAAAGAATCATACAGTTATATCTGTTTTGTAAATCTCTGCATGATTACTTACTGAGTCAATATGACTCACATCTTTCAGTTGCAATTTTGCAGGATAGTAGCTGTAGTTCGGTGAAGACTTTGAAGACGGTGGATCGCCCCATTTGCAGTCAAGAGAGTCATGGGTTGAGTATGGGTCCTCACGGCCCTTTGTAAAGTTTTTGTATTTGCATCTCATTTGTATAAGTCATGTAATGGTATAGTTTCAATTGGATTCTGGCCGGAGGCCAAGTAGTTTATATTTTGTTCTTTGAGTTCAGGCCTGAGGCCGAGATTGTTGTGTTTCTTGGTGTATGTGGATGCTGGCTACAGGCCAGGTTGCATGATGTTACGAATACATCATGCCGAAATTTCGGTAGATTCAGAGGCTTATGGAGATGGGTTTAGCCTGTCTCCTGCCGGTAGCATCCTGGCCTAGGCGGGATGTTACAAAATCTCTATAGGTATTATCTCGTCGACGTTTCTATTAGCAATCTATAAATAACATTCGGAACTCACTTCCGAAGTATACTATGGCCATAGATTTAATTGATTGCTAATTACATATGGACTACCTATGCTCTGTACACAGAACTGACATATCCTATCTTGACACACACAGGATATCCTGAGGATCAGTCCACACCCAACGAACATGCGGAGGTCTGATCTAAATAGATCGGTGATGTGACTGCCATCTAAGTATGAATGATGTCTCATACATCCACATTGGTATCTCAAATCAAAGGACCACTATGCTACTCAACCCGAGAAGATTATTATTGACGTTGGTGTACTATCTATTAAGAATCTTCGGTGAGTCGTTCAGTGTTTATCCATTATAAACACCTACACATCTATACGAGTCTCCCCAGACTCATGGTTCATTGGGATAAACCATCGGACCAAGTCTCGATATATGACATGTACTGGTCTCAACGGATTTGACTAACCGTCCCGTGTTAGTGAATCTTGACCAAGAACAATATTTGATAATATACATTTAGCAGTGACACTTCCCAATGTCAATTACAAACTAACTTTGTAACTGTGTACTGCATTATATATTATCGGGCCTTTGTCTAATATATACATATCACTAAACCACATTTAATTTCAATCTAATCGTAATCAGATCGAATACGTATATAAAAACAAGAGGTGCAACCATAAATAAGTAATATTAGGGTAAATGGATTGTTCGTATTCATGAATCAGACATAAATACGGAGCGGATTGGCGCTCTGAGTACCAACCCCAACAATTTCTCCAACTTGCTCTTGTGCCAACCCACGATATCATATACACATCTCAATGTGTATCGTATACTATTGGCTATCAAAAGCTCACATATCACTTAAGAGGAAGGCAACAAGAAGTAGGTCCGCTATAACATATTGAGTTTGTCAGACAAACTCCATTGTTTCTCATAGACAACATCATTCATATTTTGTAGAATCTAAATTATACATAAATATGACTCTGATGCTACATCAGTATTGTGTTACAGCTACTGAGTTGTCCAAGTATTTAGGGATCAAAACTAAAATACTATGAAGACAACCGAAAGCACAACATCAATACAAAACTTCTAATTTATAAGGTCACTATGCAACTTCATAAGTCAATACTTCATAAGTTGCATCTAATTCCACTGAAACAGTAGAATCATGCGTGACACTCCCACTGCAACTTTCCGACTCTTTATGACATAGACAATCTAGCGTCATAATTAGACAAAAAACTAATCTGACCCAAAAGATTATAGACTAAATGGTCCATGAATTAAGAAACTCGTTCTTAATATCTCAAAGATCACAAAGAACATGTTTCAAGATCCATCCTATGGTCTATAGGATATCAAAATAACTCGTAACAATTACGACTAAATCGATATCTACAATCGTACATAATAAAGTATTTATTATGTCATCATCGAATGATACATAAGATTGATTAGACATTCTAATCAATATCTCTTTCGAAAAAGGAATCATCCTTTACGAATGATGAATACTTTAGATAAGACACACATTAACTGTCAAACAGTTATACTAACTGTCATACAGATAACCTTGTTGTGTCTTTTATTAGATCATATCTAAAGCACGACTAATAGGAGTATCTCACAAGTCTCCAAGTTTGATATCATATATAAAACTTTATATTATATATAACAGGGAGTACTCCCATTGTTTTCACGGAGTAAAGAAGACTTAGGTAAACCTTTTACCTCACAAACATCTCATTATTACTATAATAATGATAATGTTGTTAGGATATATAACACTAGAAAGTAATTTGTACGCTCCCACTAACCTTTCAATTACACATGTATTCTCTATACTTTGACAAGTTCAGACAATCTGAATGATATAAAAAATAGAGAACACGGATTTCCGGAAGACTTATCCGAGTCTACAATAGGCTCTATAAGCTAGCACACTAAACTGTGATCTCAGCAGAACACAAACTATAGGGCCATTCCAGAACGAACTCTTCAAACAAAGAAACCACAACTGATCTCTTATCTGAATAAGTCATTAAAAAACGTCACTTTGCATTCTTTAGCTAAAATGTACAGTTTAATATCAACATTAACCAATATATCTTTAATTGTTCAATTAGTGTGACTAGAGACAAGTTTCCTCAGAATCTACAATAGATTGCTGAGTATAACTTTTCTCAATGTCATACTATAAAGGTCAAACCTTTAATAAGCTCACACTGCTTTTCCTACGCAAACAATTAGCACAAATCATGAAGTAATTCATAATTAAAGCTTAATCAAGTTCAAAACTTGATTGTAGTAAGCTATGAACAATCTTAGATCTATGGTTCAATGGTGAACTTCCAGAATTGATATCAAATATCACTTCTATTATAAGTTATAGGATAATTTTCTTCAATAAGAATACAACAGAACCATTAAGTATCAAATACTCGTAAATGATTATGTTATCCTATTGGACTTGTACGGAAAATGTATAAGGGTTGTTTCATCTTATTAATTACGTAGTTCCATTTATAATTTATCATTCTCACATTTGACTTCAATAAGTCAAGTCTTTTCTAAAATGGTTAACATATGATGTTACACACCAAGTAATAAAATAATTTTATTACTTAGGATCATAAGAAAGATATTCTATCAAATAGAATACAATATTTTATAAAATAGAATAAGTGATAAACTTTTACTTATAATTCCAAGGTGTAAGTAATTTCCATTACATAACTATTATATAAAAGAAAGATTCAAATCTCAAACTTTTCAATATTCAGATTTTCTACCTATACATATCATAAATGTAACTATAGAAATTAATGGAACTTAAATTAAAAATATGAACTAGTGTTACTCGAGCATATCCCCAAGAGTATTGAAACTAATTCGATAACATTCAATATCAAACGAATCAAATCATATAAGATTCGACTGCTCCCACTACTCAATTCCATCAAGATGGAATCGTGGAAGAATAATATTGAATAAGAATCATATTCACTGAATAACCTTAGAACTAATTGCTTTAAATTCATATGTTTGATCGTATCAAAGATCTTTGAACAATTCAAAGACATGTAATGAATTTTAAGGATAGAGTTCTCAAAAAACTTCAGATTGAATATATTTGAACAATTCAAAAATGTTCAATCTACGTTTCATCAGAACAGATTGAAAGTTCTTGATACTTTCAAGACGTTCAATAATTAAATCGAATTCCATAATGGGAAGAGGACCCCGTGAATATATTTCAGCTCACAGCAGAGGCACAGTCTCGCCTACGTATATTCATCAGGTAGACAACTCATTTTTCAATCACTCACTAGTGACTCCTGGGTTTCCGGTCTTGGTCGTTTCTCTTTATGACTGCTAAGGCAGGCCCACAAGGAGACGTACCAAGGTTACACTCGTCAATGATAAACTCAAGCTACTTGCGTAACCCTGACAACTAGGGCACGTTCAGGATTCCACTTTTGTTTAAATTTATCTAGTATCTACTATACATCCGGCATAAATAAATCTCTATCGGCTACACCCTCAAAGCAGAGGCACGATCTGTTGGGTTTTCTAGGTCTAACCAAGATCAAATTAAGCTATGAAAAGTGCGAATACATCAAAGTAAAGTTACGGAAATACTCACTTTGATCGGCTTTCCGATGCGAAGAACACAAAAATTTTGCTCCATGGATGAAGCTCTCGGCCAAGCCCTCCTTTTGTGCTCCTTGTGTTTCGGTCAAGATCCTCCATGGTGGTCCTTCAAGCTCCAAGCTTTAAGTGTGATTCCATGCTCATGAATAGGTTTCCCTATCACCTTTGTAAGACCCCTTGGATGTGCTAGCATCTTGGAAAAATTTGCCACAAATCTTCCTTTGCTTCTTCTATCTCTCGGCCATGAGAGAAAATTTGAGAGGAAATGGCTTCTTAGCCGTGAATGGAGAGAGAAGAGGGAAAAGAAAAATGTGTGTTGTGTATTTGGTTTTTGATTTCAAAAATCAAATACCAAAAATCAATTTCCATTTTTCAAAATTCAAAATTTTAGTACAAGACTTTAAAGTCTTCAACCAACCCCATCAATCACAAAAAGTGACAAGCATCACATCACTCAAAGTTGATGTGACTTACATCACAAGAATGACTAATGATGTGAGGCGTGATGTGACTTGTGGGCCCCACTTGATTCAAAATACGAGTGGGCCCGCAAACACTCTCGGGCTCGGGTTTGCTAATTCTAAATTAACGAATTTTCCGTTGCGACATAATTAAATCAAATTTAATAAAATAATTATGCCTAGCAAAATTACTGTTCACGTCACTAGCGAATTAATTCTAAATTAACTCGTTCGCCCGAATTAAAATCTAATTTTAATTCCGTGTCGAAATCTAATTTCGTTTAATATATCGAATATATTATTTTATCGATTAATTCCAAGTTAATCATTCTCTCTCTTTAATTAATATTTTATCCCAGATAAAATATCTCCGTAATTAATCCTAGATTTATTTTCTCTCTCTATTAATTAATCCGAGATTAATTATGTACGAGTCATACATCATCAGTGAATCTTCGGGAAGTGACCCATGAGATCCCCGGATATGTTGACAGAAAATCTGGTCATCGGACTATCCGAACACGTACGTACCTAATATTACGTTTTTATCGATTTACAAGACATGGTTGGCTTCTAGCAAAGCACCGTGTCTACCCAATTCTCCAGAAATATTCTTAAAGGAATATGTAATCTATATCAGGCGTAGTATACGTAGTATTGCGTATTGCGATCCAGTATCAGATGTCACATGCTAGGACTGGGGCTGGAATTGTGCCTGCCCCGTACGAAACATATATAAGATCTCTGGTTACTAGTCTCTACATGACCATCATATTATCCTGATAGCTGCAGCATATAAGAGCACCACTTCCGTATCCTACGTGACCATCATCTCCATATGACTGAAGTGATACTTCCATCTTGACATCACATCCAATACACTACGATTCTCACTATACCCAGAAGAGGCGTACACAGAACCTGTTAAAGCCCTGGACGACCAAAACCAAAGTATATTGATTGTCGCAAGTATTAGCGATGCAAGTCTCAGGTTAAGACCAAATACACCTACCCTGATTCGGACTTCCATAGACACATAGTCATATTACCAATGGAATTCCGAGGGGTCTATCCATAGCGAAGCTGTTTCCGTACTATCGGTAAATACAACATTCTATTACACTTGCATGAGTATCCAATACCCAAATATATGAGAACTATGTTGTTATGCTCCCACAACGCACACAAATGCAATACTAGTCTATTCCGTATTATCGATGTCCAATCTCGATAATACTACGACTAGGACTGTCTCATATCTTATTAATCCAGAACTAATCATATGGATTTTTATCATTTATATATCCCGGTAATCCAATTACAAATGATAAAAGAGTAATTTCCTTTGTCACATAGGTAATTTGTACAACAACACCATGTTCTGTACAAATAGTGATGCTCTGGGTCATAATTGTCCAACACGATCTCGGATGTAGTCACAGAAAAATATTCATAAACCGTATTGATAAGACGGACCAAGAAACAAGTATTCAAAATACTAGTTACTTTAAAACCTTATTAAGTGGGGATATTCCATAAAGTATCATACACTTTAAATTTAATCAAATTTAAAGAAAGCATACATGTATCAAGTAAAGATAAGAAAAAATATTAGATTTTAAAGGGCTAATCATATTAAGGTGTCCAGAATCAGACTCACTCTGATACCATTTTGTTGGGGTTTTATGGGGGAATATCGATAACGCAGCGGAATAGTGGAAAAACAAATTTGGAGTGGGTTATTTACATGCATCATATTCATACCACAATTCATTACATATATGAAAAGCCCCAAATTTGGAGTGGGTTATGAACCATAATTTTTCAATTTCATCAAATTGTCCAATTTCACCAAATTTACAAAATCCAACACTTTAATCCATTCAATACTTCACCAATCTAGCCTCATCACTTTGGAACAACTCTAGAACAATTCTAGGTCACCAAGGACTGGCTTACCAACTCTATAATGGCCACTTGATTTTCCAAAAATCAAAAGTAAAGCTTTGAAACCATTTCAAGCTTACTTACATGCATCAATATTTCATCAAAGTTCACAACCAAAATAAACACAAACTATAAGAAGAGAGACAACACCAAAGCAACACAAAATGATGCTAAGCATGTTAGAAACAATTTTTATGTTGAAGACTTTTAAGAAAAACTTACAAAAACATGATTTTTCCAAGCTTTCTTCTTTAGGCGTTCAAGCTTTTCTCTCATCTTCTTTTATGTTTAATTGGTATCTAATGAACTTGTTAAACCCTAAAAGTGAAACAAAACAATATATACCTTCACCAAAAGGAGCCTTGGCCGAATTTAATGTAGTATAAAATATCTAGATATTATTTTTTGTTTCATTTAAAGTTTCTTTAATCAACTAGCAATATGAATCATTACAACTTTAATGAAATTCAAGAAGTCAATAAAAGCAACTCAAAAATATAACAATTATATTTGTTTAAGGTGTTGGCCGAAATTTACAATAAATGAAAGGAAATTGATATTTCAGTTTTACTAATTTAAAATAAATATCCAAGGAAGTCAAATCCAATTTGACAACATTTTCCTTTAATGTAAAGTCAAACATTTACACTAATAATCATTTCCTAACTTTATCATTTGGTGAGATATTTATATTTTAATTATATTAATCATTTAACAATTAAATAATTAAATAATTAATTAAATACAAATATCTCAAATATTTGTATTATATTTACTTTAAATATCTCAAAAACATATATTAATGATATATGTCAAATACCTTTATTTGACAATTTATTAATGTGTATTTAATAATATCATATATTAAATACAAATACACATTAATTAGGAAATGACGGTTCGGCCCGTTCGCATGTATTTTTTCGTTTAACGTTTAAATGATTTATAAATAATCACAATTATTCATAAAAGTTGCCATAGTGCTCTACGAGTATATTTCATTAGTGAGACTCTCTAGATTCAGGTATATCCGTCACAAAATCCAATTTCGTGTCCATAATTTACCCACCCGTAAATTATGACGACCACAGATAAACTAGCTGAATCATACATGTAGAGGTCATTGCATACGTATAATCCCTCCGTCACAGGTATCCGGATAATCCCAGAGATATAGATGTAAACGTCAAAACTCTATAGGTATTATCCCGTTGATGTTTCTATTAGAAATCTATAAATAACATTCAGAACTCACTTCCGAAGTATACTATGGCCATAGATTTAATTGATTGCTAATTACATATGGACTACCTATGCTCTGTACACAGAACTAACAGATCCTATCTTGACACACACAGGATATCCTGAGGATCGGTCCATACCCAACGAACAGGCGGAGGTCTGATCTAAATAGATCGGTGACGTAACTGCAATCTAAGTGTGGAGGATATCTCATACATCCACAATGGTATCTCAAGTCGAAGGACTACTATGCTACTCAACCCGAGAAGATTCTTATTGAAGTTAGTGTACTATCTATTAAGAATCTTCGGTGAGTCGTTCAATGTGTATCCACTATAAATAGCTACACGTCTATACGAGTCTCCCTAGACTCATAGTTCATTGGGATAAACCATCAGACCTAGTCTCGATATATGACATGTACTGGTCTCAAAGGATTTGACTAACTGACCCGTGTTAGTGAATCTTGACCAGGAACAGTATTTGATAATATACATTTAGCAGTGACACTTCCCAATTTCAATTACAAACTAACTTTGTAACTGTGTACTGCATTTTATATCTTTGTCTAATATATACATATCACTAAACCACAATTAGTTTCAATCTAATCGTAATCATATCGAATATGTAAATAAAAACAAGAGGTGCAACCATAAATAAGTAATATTATGGAAAAATGGATTGTTCATATTCATGAATCAGACATAAATACGCAGCGGAAAGCGGGAAAATCAAATTTTCCCATTTCTTTAATTTGTCTTGAGTAATTAAAATAAAATTATTCATTTTAATCACTCAATACTCAAAAATAGAAACTTTTAACCCAGAAATCATAATTTCAGTAAATTACCATAAGACCCCAAAACTTTCCATTTTCATCATTTTAGTCCTAGATTGTTCAAAACAAGCTTAGGTGATTTGCAATCACAACTAAAATGATTTGTACATCAAACATACATGAAAAATAGAATTCTGAAAAATTTTCCAGATTTTTCAGTAATTACGGAAATGCCCTAAAACTTTACATATATACATCATTTTAGTCATAATCTGTCAAATACATAATTAGGTGATTCCAAATCACTACCAAAATGATGTATACATGTCCTATACATGAAAATACAAACTAAATTTCAAGAAACTAATTTGTCCTAAATTGCCGAGAGGTCCCTCAAGTTTCCAAGAATTGCACTTTAGTCCAAATTGGTTCAAAACCATTCAAAATCAAGTCCAATCAACATTAAAATAAATATGCATCATATATACATCATTTATTAACACATATATGAAAAGCCCCAAATTTGGAGTGGGTTATGAACCCTAATTTCTCAAAATTATCCAATTGGCCAATTAACAACAAATTAATAAAATTCAACATTTTAATTCAATCTTTACTACACCAAACAAGTCTTACCACCATGAAATAACTCAAGAACAATTCTACGTCATTTATGAGTGGCTAAGCAACTGTAGAATGGCTACCAAGTTATCAAATAACCAAAAGTAAGCTTAATAACACTTAATAAGCTTCCTTTACAAAATACACATGCTAACACCTTTGATTCATGCTTCAAACAAACTTATTACAAACCCAAGAGAATAGAGAAAACATGGCAACATCATATGTTGAAGTCTAAAGGCATAAAAATAATTTTCAAGTAAAGAAAAGTATGAAATTCCCTTAATTTTCAAGGTTTTCTTCACAAATCCCCTCTAGCACTTAGGTTTTTCTCTCAACTCTCCTTTTTGTAATATGTTTTTGAAGCCAAAAGTAAAGCAAAAATGAAAAAACTCAAAGCTTTAAACAAAGGGCATGACCGACTTTAGAGGGCAAAAATGGAATTTTGATTTTTATAAATTTAATCAATATTAAATATGCCAAAAATCAAGTTTTCATCCATTTTAATTAATATATGCACAAATGTACCAATTACATTTTGCCATATTAAAGTTAAAAGATATTTATATTTAATTAATCTAATTATTTAGATAATTACAAATATAAATATCCAAATATATGTATAATATTTACATTAAATATTTCATAATACATATATTCGAGACAAGTGTCAAATACTTTATTTGACAATTAATTAATGTGGATTTAATAAAATCAATCATTTAAATCAAATACACATTAATTAGGAAAAAGCTGGAAAAATCCTTAAAGCGTGTATTTATCGTTTAACCGTTAAACGATCTATAAATAATAAATATTATTTACAAAAGTAGCTTTAGTTCTCTACGAGTATGTTTCATTAGTGATACTTTCTAGATTCAGGCATATCCATCACGAAATCCAATTTCATGTCCATAATCTAACCACCCGTATATTACGATGACCAGATAAACTCGCTGAATCATACAGGTCGAGGTCATCGCACATGTATAATCCCTTTGTTACAGATATTCGGATTATCCCAGAGATATAGATAAAAATGTCAAATCTCTATAGGTATAATCTCATCGACGATTATATTAGCAATCTTTTAATAACACTCAGAACTTACTTCTACAGTGTACCACAGACCCATGGATTTAACAGATTGCTAATTGCACATTGAATACCTATGCTCTGTACAGAGAACTGGCGGATCCTATCTTGATACGTACAAGATATCATGAGGATCAGTCCACACCCAACGAACAGGCGGAGGTCTGATTTAAATAGATCGATGACGTGATTGCCATCAAAGTGTGGAGGATACCTCATATTGTCATACATCTACAGTGGTATCTCAAGTTGAAGGACCACTATGCTCACTCAACCCGAGAAGATTCCTATTGACGTTGGTGTACCATCCATTAGGAAATCTTTGATGAGTCGTTCAGTGTTTATCCACTATAAACACCTACACGTCAGTACGAGTCTCCCCAAACTCATGGTTCATTGGGATAAACCATCAAACCAAGTCTCGATATACGACGTGTACTAGTCTCATTGGATTTTACTAACCAACCCGTGTTAGTAAATCTTGACCATGAACTTTATTTGATAATATACTTCTAGTAGTGACACTTCCCAATGTCAATTAAAACTACTTTGTAACTGTGCACTACATTATATATTATCGGGTCTTTGTCTAATATATACATATCACTAAATCCTATTCAGTTTCAATCTAATCGTAATTAGATCGAATATGTATATAAAGCAAGAAGTATTACCATAAATAAGTAATATTATGGAAAAATGAATTGTTCGTATTCATGAATCGGACATAAATACGATCCAGATTAGCACTCTAAGCACCAACCCCAACATTAGTTTCCTAGTTTATTGTTCACCTAAATGCAATCCCTAATATTCCAAAAACAATAACATAGAAGTAGTTAATCAAAACCCAACAATTCAAGTTTTGGGTCAAGATTTCTTACCTTAACTCATTGGATTTCTTTCACCGATCAAGCGTTCTAAGCTTGTTATTCCTCTTCTTGATTTGTTGTGTGTTGATTTCCATATGCTCCCTCTTTAGTTTGGGTGAAAGAATGACTTATCCTCCTCATTTCCCTTCTTTCTTCTCTCTTCTCCCTTCCCCACGTTTCTTCTTATTTTCTTTCTCTTTTTGAAGATGAAGAATATTACCCTTTTATATACTTGGGGCTATTAACTCATTTCCTTCTTCTTGACTTGTTTAGTCTTTTCTAGAGAAGTCTATGGAGTTTTAGGGATATTTAGAGTCATTGGGCAATAATGAAAAAAATTTGGGCTTGGGTTTGAAGAGTAATTTCTTATTTATGCCTTATTTCCGTAACTGTGCAAAATATCTGATTAAATTACCAAATTAGACCTAGTTCTTATCTGACTCTGGAAAACTATTCAACAAGGAAGTTGTAGCTATCGGTCTTATATTTTCGATGATATAAAATTCATAAAAATCAGAGTTCGTATGAGAAAGTTATGGCCTAAATACCATAAGTTATCCGTAATAGAACATCATATCACCTCGTATTGGAATCTCGAAGATCTTGCCGACTATTCCCCAAAGTCATTTCATGAGGGTATTTATGTCCAAACATAATTTATATTATGTGATACTCATCCCACATCGTAACAGTAGTTGAGATTCCCGGTCGTTATAAATTCTCCCCCCTTAAATAGGATTCGTCCTCAAATCCTTTCTAATATCGAGCTTGGTACTACAACCACTGGGAATTTATTGTCTCGATATACCTTATTTGGTTTACATAGCTGAAAGATTAATTCTTTGAAGTTCTCTTTAGAACCCTCCATTCTCATATAGAAACGTAGTTCATATAAATTACACACTATTTATTCAGAGATGTATTCCTTCACGGAATTTGTTATCCTTAAATAGTATTCATCTCTTATTTTCCCCTTGACGACGTCATAGCAAGATATAACCTCATTTCTTAAGGTCTGAACTCTTGTTCTTTTTGAACTGGTATCCGGGGGTTACTTCTTTCTATGATTGTCTTATACTTTTTTTTTTCTTTTCTTTAAGGCTTAGTACTTCTTTAAGACTTTTTGGATAACTATTTATTCTATATTTGTATTTACGAAAGTATATTTAACTTGTAATATCCCAAATGATCTGGTTGTATTCATGCTAATTTGGGTTTATCCACGGCTGTTCTACGGGGATTGCTTATTTTCATCTTTTATCTCTCTTGCTAGGTTATTACCGACTCTTAGATATCGATTGGCTTTTACAATTCCTTGTAGTTATCATATCCATATTATACTTTGTACCATAGTCAATAACCTTTTGTTTTCCTCGATTTTAAATATTCCTCAAGTTCCCCACTTCCTTTTATAATATAACTCCCTTAATAGTCTTACTAAGTGTATCCTTAGTTTCTTTCTCATCCACGACTTTCCATGTTGAAGGGTGAGTACATCTCTTGTCGTTAGGTTTCTTCTCATTCTACCATAACTTTGGAACAAAATATACAAAGATAATTTGTGCTGTTAAAAAAAACAATCGTCCCAATACATTTCTAGTTCTATTTTCTCAGTTTGAGCTTGGCATTTATTCTCTTAGTTTGACTACTTAACTGTCTATTTCCTTATTGCTAACTTTCGATTACTTACGGGCTTTAACTTCTAGGTTCTGTTGCCTTCATCTTTATATTCGTTGCTAATATAATCTGATTGTTCTTCATTGAAACCACATTGTTTCCTTAAACTTCTTGTACTTAAAATTTCTTTCTTGTTATTCCCATAGTTTCATCTTAGTTTATTTGGGCATCTATATGTTGTTCCTCCATAATTCTGTTTCTAGCCATATTTTCTCTTATTACATTGCATGGAAATTTATAAGTTACACTTGCTACCTTCCTTTCTTTTTTAATCTTATTTCGACGTTTATAAAACTTGATATTCCATAGTACTACTAAACTTAACTATGTAAAGTTTATTCTTGTATTTGTATACCTTCGTCATCATCTATTTAATATCTTTTCCATTGTTGTCTTACTAGAACAGTTCTATCTCCAAGTATTTTACTTATCTTTTTATCTTCTTTTTCTACTTTATTCTATACCTGGAACTTCTGCGGTCTATTTCTCTGTTTCCTGGTTCAAAAGGGTATCGTCCTTTATATGATACTAGCCGTGTCTTTCACTGATTCTTTGGAAATTCCATTATTTCCTAACTAATACTTTATCCTTTAATCGTCTTGTATAGAACATATTTCTTCTATATCTTTTACTTAGCATCATTTTCTCATTCCACTCCATTCTTGTACTATATCAATAGATTTTATGTTTCAGTCCTACTTTTTCTGTACGTCCATAGATTTCTAGGAATATCTTTAAGGTAACTACTGAGGTTCATCTTTACAGCTGTTGTCTATCGAGGGTTGGGATGGAGGGGCTTGGTCCTGAAACTTTTCCAGTTGTGCCGATCTTGCTAACTACCCCTACCATACTTGCATGTCTTACTCATCTATAAGCCTGAGACTCTCATATTTACTAGTGTCGGCTTCCCCACTAAAATATTTCTACTAGATACTATCTAAATTGTCTCATGTTTCAACTTCACTCTTGATTCGCTTGATTTCTATCGATCATACTACTTTTTATTATAAATCTTCTCTAGGGTCATGCCCTCTATACTAATCTACCATGTCGCCTCTGTACTCTTTCATATTAGTTCATATTGTTTAACCACCTTAAGTTGTTATTCTCTCTCTGAGTTTTATTTTACTCCATTTTCTATTCCTCCTTATGAAACTTACCCCACTACAAAATTTCCTTCTCATCTCGATTCCTTGAACTCCTTACATATTTATTCCTCTGGAAAAGTTCATCAACTTCGATTGCTTAGGACATCTCTACCAAACACTTTTGCTTTAAGTGCTATTCTGCATCTAATTCTTCATTCTCAATACAATAAGACTCTCTATAATTATATACTTTATTCCTGGGTGTCGTTCTCTCTCTGGTCCATTCGTACTTTTGAGTTCTTACTCCCTTAAGGTTTCGACTTTAACGATGGCTTCTAATTTTTGGTTCGACTTACTATGACTTCGAACTATTTTATTTCATGCTTCATTCCTATGTTCTGTTGGACTTATTGATTTGTCCATCTCGTGATTTTTTTTTGTCAAACGCTCATCTTTACTAGTTCTCCTCCTTATCGAGCTCTAAGTAAATGGGTGTGTAGATATATTTCATAGGGATATGTGAATACACATTTCTGTTGTCTACTAATTGTTCCATTAGTAGCTACATTGACTATTTTATTTCTTTAAGTTCCTTAATATTTATCAATCAACCCAAAATCTTCTTCTACTTACTGTCCTCAAGCTACGTTGTCTTTGCCACAATACTTGTTGAATTTCTTATTACTAACTGTATCTTCTTGATTTATTTCTATATTCTATCTATTAGATTTTGATGGTTTTACCGAGGCTAGTAGTCATTCGTCTTATGAGTTTCATTCTAGATCTAATTTCTTATTATAGATCACGGCTATGGTATTTTGTCCTACTGTCCGTACTGGTACTTTTGCTAACTTTGTAGTGTATTCAATTCTCATGGGTCTGCTCTTTTTTAAATTTACATGGGTTCCCACTGGTATTGGTCTAATTTATAGGTTCTTACTAGTACTGTGAACTTGTTCATCCTGGCTTAGGTCGAGTTCTTATCTGTATGATCTTAGAAGTCTCATTGGTCTCTTCTGGGTAAGCCATCCTTCCCAATTTCACTATTTCTGTCTTAGAGTTTTAACGTTATGCGAACTGAGTTTTAGCACTGTTATCTCTTTCTATGCTGACACAAGCTGGAATAATCATTATACGTCTCTACGGGTGTCGCCATTTCTTGTTTTGGCATTCTATGTCATGATGGCGCCTATTATTTATGTGGGGTATGTAAGAGATAAACTCTTGCAAGACAACTTATTCAACCAATATTACTAAGGGGTGATAATCTGGGTAGCTTAGGGTCGCATCTGTGTCGGGTTTTTCGGGATAAGGTAACTAATTGCCTCCACTTACTGCCTCTATTTGCTTTCTTTTGGGTCTGGGTTTGGGACTTGTAATTTATTCTCCCTTTTTGACATCTAGATCTATCGAGGCTCCCATGTCTAATTATGATTTATTACCGCTCTTATACTTCTAACTATCATTATCTTTAAACTTTTACTGTCTATCTTCATAACTTGCCTTGGGATATTTCGAAAATGAACCAGGGTAACTACGGAAGGAATTTCAAAGAATATAGTTACTTCATAAGAAGGATATTCGAATAGTTCATGAATTATTACTAACATGTCTATAGAACTTTGAGGACGTACTCGAGGATCTGATACTGGAGATGTAATACCTCGCATACTAGTACCTCGGGCATACTACGTATACAAGACCCCAACACTCTACCCACTGCAATCACTGACTCACTGACCATGCTCTGATACCATCTTTGTAACATCCCCAATCCGGGAGATGCTACCGACAGGGAATAGACCGTATTATTCCCTTGAGCCTCTGACTATCTAACTATGAACAACACTGTTACTCTTTTCTTAAACATAATCTCATATACGGACCATTGCCCAAACCATGACTAAGAATATACAATAGTACACACACATCTAAAACTCAATATTACTTATCTTAACAATTCTTTACGTAAGCACCTGTACACAACTTATTATACAATTATCTGAAACTTGACTATACCAATTTTAACTGAACTCTATCTCTGACTGGACCCGGTGGACAAAGCCCTCTAGTGACTGCCATCAATATCCATCCCCTCGAGCTCGTCCTCCAGGAATACCTGCAAAACAAGGAAACTAGGAGTGGGGGGTTAGATCGTTTGAACGATCTAAGTGAGTGGACAATTAAAATACAAATTGATGTACATTTAAAAAAACTCTTGGTTCTAAATTCCAAAATTGTTAATAGAAACTATCTTTTGCTGAAAACACTTTTCTTTTCTGAAAATACAACAATTCTTGCAAAATTTTTCTAAAAACGTTTTCTTGTCTGCGAAACTCTAAGTCTTTTATGTAAATCAAAATTTTCATTATGAAACTCTTTTATAAAACTTTCATTTCTGAAAACTGCATTTTAGAAAACCCTTTTCTTTGAAAACCTAGCACTGAAATCTGTCTATGAAAACTCTTTCTAAAATATCTGTTTCTGAAAAACCTGACGTATGGGGGCGTTACGTATCACCGTCCCCCATACACTTAACTAGTGGTCTTATGGGTATTACGTATCACCTTCCCCCAAGCCACTGAACTAGAGCCAAGTGTGTGAATCTATACTACATGTGCACATGTCTACCCGTCAATTCCATAAGTCAGAGCTGATGTGGGTTTTTTCGCCATGCCTCCAAAATCATTGATACTCATGCTTTAAAATCTCAACATTTCTCAAACCTTCTCATTCATGAAATAATTGAAAATAAATTTGGCTAACGCCCTAAAACATTTAAAAGTAAGTCTCGATCAATAACAAGTAAATAAAAATCAACTTTGAGAAAAAGATATCCACTCACTGGTTTAGAATCTCGCTGGCATTGTTTACTTTGCCGAAGGAAACTACGGTTCATACGATCATCTATAATTGATAAACTAGATTAGAAAATGGACTGAGAAATACATTACGGAATCATGCTGAATTTATCTATTTAAGTACTTGCCATTACTTCAATGCATATCATGCGTACATCATGATGTAATGTATATATACGAGCTGATTCGAGACCCTTAGGATGGCCGCTAATACGCTAGGGTGAAACTAAAATGAAAAAAACTATTGTGGGGAAATTCTGACTTCTCATCGCGATGCAGGGCCTTGCACGTCATGACGCTCACAATTCCAGAAATGCAGGTATGAAAATTTCCAGTGTGCGAATCCAGAAACGAATCTGCATAAATCCAAAGTACGTGTCGCAACGCGTGGTGTGTAGCATCACGACGCTAGGCCAAAATTCAAGGCCTAAAATCAACTTTTTCATGTCTAATTGCCCAAATACACTTCCACACTTCCATACTACAACTTTTACATAAACAACTCTTTAAACCTCTATATTCACACATCATATAACATCATCAAATCAACTCTTAAATATTTTAAAAATCTATTCAAAATCTAAGATTTCCATAAATTGGACATTTTCTTAATATAATTAGTTTCCAAGTTTATTGTTCACCTAAACACAATCCCTAACATGCCAATAACACTAACATAGCATTAGTTAATCAAAACCCCACAATTCAAGTTTTGGGTCAAGATTCCTCACCTCAACTCATTGGATTTCTTTCACCGATCAAGCCTTCTAAGCTTGCTATCCTCTTTTTGATTTGTTATGTGTTGATTTCCATATGCTTCTTCTTTAGTTTGGGTGAGAGAATGGCTTATCCTCCTCTTTTCCCTTCTTTCTTCTCTCTTCTTCCTTCCCCATGTTTCTTCTTCTTTTCTTTCTCCTTTTGAAGATGCAAGAATAATACCATTTATATATTTGGGGCTATTAACTCATTTTCTTCTTTTTGACTTGTTTAGTATTTTCTAGAGAAGTCTATGAGGTTTTAGGGATATTTAGAGTTATTGGGCCATAATTAAAAAAAAAGTTGGGCTTGAGTTTGAAGAGTAATTTCTTAATTAAGCCTTATTTTCGTTATTGTTCAAAATGTTTGAGCAAATCACCAAATTTGACTTAGTTCTTATTAGAATTTGGAAAAATGTTCAACATGAAAGTTGTAGATATCAGTCTTAGATTTTTGATGATATAAAATTCATAAAGAATCGGAGTTCATATGAGAAAGTTATGGCCTAAATACCATAAGCTATTCGTAATGGAACATCATATCACCTCGTATTGGAATCTCGAAGATTTTATCGAATATTCCCCAAAGTCATTTTCATGAGGGTATATTTATCCAAACATAAACATGATTTATATTATGTGATACTTGTCCTACAGCGTAACAGTAGTTGAGATTCCCAGTCGTTACGGATAATGTATAATACATTATTTTTTATTATTTATTAATAAAATAACTATATTTTCATTTCATACCTTATTGATGGTATTGTCATTATGCGTATTAGATTGATGTATAAATATGCTAAGAATGAAATTGACCTTAGAATAGTCTTATAGTAATATGGGACACTAGGTGGTCCGATATTGGGATAAGTATTACTGTTGTAAATTATTCTTAAAGTATAGATATATTCCTAGTCATTGGTTTTGGAATACGGTCGAATTCCTATAAGCTAAAAGACTAGCACATATCGTATATTAGAATTGGAGTTCCAATGGTTTAACCCGGTGTACCATGAGTTTTGGAAACTCGTATAGACGTATGGGTATTGGTTAGACCGAATAGACTTACAGGTGATTCCTAATAGTTAGAAGTACACACCACCGTCAATAGGTACCTCCTCGAGTCGAGTAGCATATGTAATATTTTGACTATATGATAACATTGATTTTTTGTGAGATCCTTCACACTCTAATGCCATGTATGTCAGAAACCTTTCATGGTCTGGCCTCTAGATGTTCGTTGGGTGTGGATCAATGCACTCAGTAATCAAGTGCGAAGCAAGATAGGATCCATCGACCCGTATGTGTAACATAAAGGGTTTAAGTATCCATGTGGGTAAAGTCACGATTCTAAAGACTTTGGCCAAAGCTGATCACCTAGGGTGGATCGCATCAGTTGTAAAGAATCGTGGAAATATCGACATAAGATGTGCGTCTTTGGAAACTTACCGGTATATTCTATGTTTCCAAACCACAACTCGGATAGCCTACAACAGAAGGATTTTTAAACATATGTGATGACCTCAACTTGTATAGATCAGAAATGTCATTCATGTTCTTCGCGAATTCGGAGGTGGCCAAATTGCGTACATATTAGCTAGGATTATATGACTAGCGTGTTTGAACTTAGAGAGTTTCAATATGAAGTGTACTCATTGAGCACTTGGGTAGCTGATTAATTTTGATAAAAGATAATATTCGATATTGTAATTATCAACTAAGATAATCAAGTGTTATTGGATAACATTGATTGTTTACTTTGACTAGTTGGATTAATTGGATTAATTTAATAATTACACAAAGGCTTAATTGTAAATTCATAATTATCTCTACCATTTGAGGTTATTATGGTAATTACAAATATGTAATTATAGGTGTATTTGGCTTGATTTAATTGGATTAAATCAAAGTGGTAGACAAAAGTGATTAGTCACACTTAATTATTCATATTTGGACAAATTGGATTAAACCCACCTAAAAGTTGATTAGAACTTTTATTAATTAAAAATTGCCTAAGTTTTGCTATAAATAGCAAGCTTTAAGAAGGTTTTAATTAAACTTAAGCTAAGCATAAACAAAATGAGCTTGAGAATGCTAAGCTAAATACAAGTAATTCTTGGAGAAATTAGCCTAAGTTAGAGAAGTATTTAGAGATGATTTGGAAGATCTCTACAACATTTCATCTAAGAAAAATCAAGATTGGATGTTGGAGTGAAGCTTTCTTGCATTGGAATCAAGATTGGATCTTGGAATGAAGCTTGCTAAACCTTGGAAGTTCTCCAAAAATTTCAACAAGGAGAATGAGATTGGATCTTTATATCAAGCTTACTAGGTAATGTTTAATCTTCTCCTAAGCTATGTTCTTCATTAGTGAGTTTTCATTAGTGAAACATATAGTGATGAATTATGTATTGGATGAATGATTACATAGCTTACAGTCGAAATTAGGCTAATAGATTGTGTTAGGATGTTTTAGAAGTATAAACACAATATGTTTGTAATTAGGTCAAAGATGTTCATGTTGGACATAGAACAATTAATAAGAGTTTGGAACTCTAGATTAAATCTTAGAGCTATGGCTACCATTCTAGAATCACTTGACCATATTTTGGTGACCTAGAATTATTTATGAGACATTTCATAGTGGGATTCTAAATTGGTTTGTGTTTTGATTTAAATAAATACATATATGTATTTAGAATATATGTATGTTCATTATATAACATGTTTTATGATTGGTTTTGATGTTAAAAATTTTTTTAAGGTGTATTGAAATGATAGGAGAAAATTGGAAGTTTTTAGGATTGATTTGAAGGTTGAAATTGCTCACTGCCCAGGTGAGCGTCTCGACTCTGACCCTACAGCGTCGCAACACTGAGCATCAGACCTATGAGCATCGCGACTCCCAACCTTCCGTGTCACGATGCTGAGACATTCAGCTTTTGGAGTTGCTCTCGTACTTTGGAGAATCTTGACTCCCCAGCCAGCGCATCACGACTCCAAGGGCTGACGAACACTAAAACTTCATTTTCTCCGTTTCGAAGTTTCCAGACTCCGATTTGGTCCTTGTTTTTTCATACGGACTCATATCGGAATGTATTTTTCATTAAAATATTTTAAAATATACCTATCCTTGATATCCTTGGGTTCGACCCACTTTCGCTGTGTGGGGCACTGATCCGACCCTAGGGGTTCCATAACTGTCCCAACAGAATGGTATCAGAAAAAGGCTTAACCACAGAACCCATGTTGTATGTTATACATGTATTTGAATCTACATCTCTATATTTTAATTTAATTATGCATAAGTCATATTGGATTTGCATTGCATGTTTTAAATTAAAATTTAAATTTTGACCCAAGTATGTTAATGACTTGATTGTCATAAATCTCCTATGATTAGGTGATTAATTTAATTAAGTAATAAAGTATTAATAATATTGGAGCATTATTAGATGGTTTGTCTCGTCAATACGGAGGTGAATGAGTTCTTACTACTTATATCCAATATCATCATTAGTGTGAGGGTATAAGTGCTCGGAACTTAGGTCGCTTCGATAAAATATTAGATATAGCATGATGGGTTAATGTAGTCACCCAATATCATCATTAGTGTGAGGGTGTACAAAAAAACTCATTAGGGCACATTGACAAGTATACACCTTGAACACGTCTTAATCCAATATCGTCATTACTGTGAGGATAAGAAACGGTTCATGACTAAACTAGGAGTCACATGAAGTGATTTACCTTGTAGATCTACCTAATGAGTTTATAAAGGCCAATATCATCATTAGTGTGAGGCTGGAGTAAATTTCATAGGATTCACTTCCTGCTATGAAATTTTGATAGTCAAATTTCTATTTTTCCGTTAAGGGAGATTGCAGAATTACGTAAAGTAGTGGGAGGGCACTAATAGATTTAAAATTTCATAATCAATTAGTATTTTTATATTGAAATGAATAATATACTGCTAGTGTTTAAATGTTGTCTTATAGATGGCTGCCACAAATCCATTAGCGTAACTTTTGGATAATGAGTCTTGAACTACTTAGAGTATGAGATGAACATCCGCCTGACTTGGAATCAGAATGATTGAGGTATGTTACACTTAATCCAATGTCTGTCGAATTTATTTCTAATTTGCTTAAACAGTACGAAGATGCACCAAATGCTTGGAGCATTATGAGAGAACTCAATGAGTTGTTCGAAGTGAATCAAGAAATTAAGATATATCGAAAGTCTATGGAATTGTTCAATGCTACGCTCAAGGATAAATGAGTGGTTAACATTCATGTTTGGAACATGATTGACCAGATCTGATATATGGAATGACAGGTTATTTAGATAGATGATTGGCTAGGTCAATATCTGATCTTGACTTTTTTACCCGGTACATATACTAGTTTTTTGATGCATTCGATACAAGCCACATATGAAGTGTTGGAGTTCTACGGTCCCAAGGATCGAATCAAAAGCAAGAAAATATGTGCAAATAACAACGACGAAGTTGCAGAATACTTACATCGAGCGGTTAAACGACGCGAGAGGCAATAAAAATTCTTTTTGCTCACTGGTTTCGGCCATTTGAGCTCCTTCGTCAAGCTCCAAGCTTCGTCGAACGATTCCCGGCTCATGGGTGGACTTCCCTATCACATTCGCATAACTTCGTAGTGTGCTAGCACTCCCAATTTTGCCACAAAATCGTGACTCTTGCTTCCCATTTCATCCTTGGTTCACTGCAGTGGACTACCAAAACAGAGGAGAAATTAGCCCTCTTGGGCTAGAGAGAGAGAGATGAGAGAAAAAGAGAAAAATTGTGTGGTTTGATTCCAAATTTGTGTATCTAATACACACATTTGAATTTCAAATTCATTTCATGTACATTTGGCTTTCAAAAAGTCAAGTAATAATGGCACCAACCACTTCTATCACTCCATCAATCCACCAATCAGTAAATAGTGTCTTGCATCAATCACTCAAAGTGAAAGACATCCATCACTTGATTGACGAATGATGTGACGCTAGTTGCGACTAGCGATTTGACGCTTGATTTGACTTGCGTGCCGCACTCGAATTCGAAATACGAATGCGCTCAAAAATAATCCCGGGCTCGGGTTCGCTAATTCCAAAATAACGAATTTTCCGTTACGACATAATTAAATCTAATTTAATTAAATAATCATGCCTAACATAATTATCATTCACGTCGCTAACGAATTAATTCTAAATTAATTCGTTCGCCCGAATTAAAATCTAATTTTAATTCCGCGTCGAAATCCAATTTCGTTTAATATATCGAATATATTAATTCTTCGATTAATTCCAAATTAATCGTTATCTCTCTTTAAATGATATTTTATCCCAAATAAAATATCTCCGCAATTAATCCCAGATTAATTTTCTCTCTCTTCTAATTAATCCCAGATTAATTAAGAGTGCGAGTCATACGTCACCGGTGAATCTTTGGGAAGCGACCCATGAGATCCCCGGATATGTTAGCAGTAAATTCGGTCGTCGGACTATCCGAACACGTAAGTACCAAGTACTACGTTTATACCGATTTACAAGACAAGGTTGGCCTCTAGCAAAACGCCATGCCTTCCCAATTCTCCAGAAACATCCTTACAGGAATAAAGGATCTATATCAGGTGTAGTATACGTAGTATTGTGTATGTCGATCCAGTATCGGATGATCACATGCTAGGCCTGAGGCTGGAATTGTGTCTGCCCCGTACGAAGCACATGTCGGATCTCTGGTAACTAGTCGCTATAATCGGATAAACATGACCTAGTCATAATTTCCCGATAGCTCGAGCATATAAGAGAACAAGTTTCGTATCCTATGTGACCATCATCTCCACTATGACTGGAGTGATACTTCCATCTCGACATCACACCCAACACACTACGATTCTCAATATACCCAGCATTGGCGTACACAGAACCTGTTAAAGCCCTGAACGACCGCAACCAAAGTATATTGATTGTCGCAAGTATTAGCGGTGCAAGTCTCAGGTTAAGACCAAATACACCTACCCTGATTTCGAACTTCCATAGACTCATAGTCATACTACCAATGGAATTCTGAGGGGGTCTATCCAGGGCGAAGCTGTTTCCCGTACAATCGGTAAAACACAACCTCCTATTACACTTGCATGAGTATCCTATACCCAAATATATGAGAACTATGCTGTTGTGCCCTCACAATGCGCACAAGTGTAATACTAGTATTTTACGTATTTATCGATGTCCAATCTCGATAATACTCTGACTAGGGATATTTAATGATTTATCCTTCGTGGACTGATACTGTTTCATATCATTCTCAGTCCAGGAACAAATCATATGGACCTCCTATCATTTATATATCTAGGTGATCTAATCACAAATGATAAGCGAGCAATCTCTTTTGTCACATAGTTAATTTGTATAACAACACCATGATCTGTACAAATAGTGACGCTATGGGTCATAATTGTCCAACAATCTCCCACTTGGCCTATAGACAGTCACTCGAGTGTCTTACACCCGAACTATGTACTGTTGACTCAAACTGCTGAGAAATGCTTTCGTCAGTGGATTTGCATGATTATCATCTGATGCGATTTATTCGATCATCACATCACCACGATGTATGATCCGAACGAATCAGATGAATATCGAAGTATTTATCTGGATCGTTGATGAGACCATTAATTCTTTAGCCTGTGCCCGCATTTGTTATATATTCGGTAACAGTATCTTGCTGGGAAGATTTCCAACTCACTGTTCCGTTATTCAAACTTTGTAGTACCGTTTGCGACTTATAGTTATTTTATCTGTTTATGAAACTTTCTACAGTGATCCCAGTCACTTCAAGTTATCCATCTCCACAGATTAAGACAACATCATTAGTTCTCTAAGAAACTAACGGATGTTATTAATATCAATCCAGTGACTATCACTTGGATTGGCCTGTTTGTGAATCCATATGCTCAAAGCGTATGAGACACCAGGTTGCATACATTTTTCAATGTACGATTTCACGGAGAGTTTTCGAAAGCCAAGCTTTCACCGATAGTTATTTTATGGGAATATCATTTCCAAGAAATGACTTATTATCATTATTTATAGGACAGTCACTGTTAGTGCGCTCCCACTAACCCTCTTATATACACAAGAATAATTTCATTTTGAATTAAATCATACTCCATTATGATTACATCAAAACGATAATTCCAAGAACATATGCTTGCTTCAATCCAAACATTGATCGAATAACCTGCAAACCTTGTTTGCTAGTTATTGTACGACAAAATCGACATGATGTTATAAACATCCTCCAAAAGGTTTCCTTTTCAGGAAAGCGATTTTCCCGTAAAGCTGACATATTTCACACATGAAACATGCAGCTTTAGCAAGCATTATCCAAATGGATTTACCATGGCAACAGGTAAAAGGTTGAATCATAATCAACACAATATTGATAACGATACCTTTCCGCTAAAAGCCTAGCTTTATATGTTGGTATGTTGCCATCCATGTACGTCTTCCTTGAAGACTTATAAAGTACCAATAGGCACAATGCCTTATGGTACATCAACTAGTATCTAAACTTGTTGATATACATGGAATCCATTTCGGATTATATGGCACTTTGCCATAATTAGGGAGTTGATACCTTGTATCACTTCCTCATACGTAGTCAGTTGGTATACCTCAATAAGATTGACATCTTTATGAGGTGAGATCAGAAACCCATACCCCAGGTTGTTTTCTGACTCTCTCCGACATACGTGGTTCTTGTGTAATTGAAGATTAATGATATAGTTTCATCCTTGATGAACTATTTGTGTTCCATTAGGAATTAGTGCCTTGAACAGTATTACTCTGATTTTCATCGAGTTATACTATCCTCCCACTTACCACTGCATATCGGTATTCCTCTTAGGAAAACTGCATGGTGAGCAACAATCTGATTGTTCTCTCGTGAGTTGTATAAGTACAATACTTTTGGTATCCCTAGGATAACCTACAATTGGCACTTATCCAATTTGGGTTCTAGTTTGGTATCATCCAAACATATGCCTAGCATACCCAAATTATCAGGAATGTGAAACCCGGTTTCTTTCCCATTCATATCTAATATGAAATCTGTCTAACAGATTTTAATGGAACCTTATTCTAAATAAGTTCTTGCACTATTTAAAGCTTATCCGTTGAAGGAAATGGTAGCTCAGAGCGACTCATGATTAACCTTATCATGTCCAACAAAATTTGGTTACTCAGTTCGGATACACCGTCAAACTGACGTGTTCCGGGAGGAGTCCTCATTTGAAAGAATACTTTGCTCTTTCAAGTATATTAGAAACTTATTGCTTAAGTATTTTCCATTATGGTCTTACCATGACGGTATAATACTTTAGCCGATCTGTTTGTCTATTTCGTGTCGAAACTTTAAAAGTTTCCGATTTGTGTTCTTCAAAAGAAACACATAACCATAACGCGAAGCTACATCCGTAAAGGTCATGAAATATTCATATCCATCTAGCCTATCTAGACATGGGCCCACTTGCTTCACTATGAACTAGGGCTAACAGATCGGTGACATTTACACTTTTACCAAGTAAAGGTGTTTTAGGCACATTGCCCAATAAACTAGATTCGTAGACTTTATTTGATTGGAATCAAAACAGTCCGAGTACCCACTCTTCAAAAGTGTGGATATACGAGTCTTGTTTCATCGTGTCCCAAACAACAATGCCACTTGTCAGTTTCTTCTGATCAAATCAGTTTGAGCTATTTGTTTGTCATGTTATATATTAGAGATTTATTTATATTCAAAATATAAATTCTGTTATTCACATCTAATGTGTTTTATCTCAATATTATCTTTATATAATAAAACACTTTAGTGTTTTAGAATATAAAGGTCAATCCGCAACAGATTAAACACTGATACAGAGATAATGTTTCTAGTCAAACTAGTTACATTATAACAGTTTCCAAATTTAGGCACACGCCCTAAGGGTAGTTCCTAAACTTAGGTATCTACGGTTAAAACAGTGACTTTCGTCCCGTTTCCAATTCACAGATAAATCTCAACTGAGGTCAGTATCCTGCTCACAGTAGATTCTGAACAACAGTATATATTTATGTATCACACTAAGTATCTAAAATCCAATTTTAATACTAGTAGTGAATATGTTTATGACAAACATATTTGAAGTCAGAGCCTTGCTCGTCTTCAATTCCTTCATGTCTGCTTTGTCCAAACGGCAGTCACGCTTCCGCGATCCCGTTTGCCACATTTTAGGCAGACATTTTGGGATATGTCATTTATCTTCCCAGAAGATTATAATGATTTTGCCTTTGCCCTTTTCAATATTGCAGAAGCCTTTGGCCAAGCCTTGGCCTTCTTAGAATATCGAAGTAAGGTACGCCTTGCGCTACTTGCCTATTGCAAAGTTTGACTTTATCTCCTTGAGGATAGTCATTAACTTTCCAAGAGTTTACTATTGCAATTTAGTATTTCTAAAATCTAAGTATAGATTTATGAAGATCCTTCAATTTCATTATCATACTTTAAGAATCTAATCCTTAGTTCTGATTCAGAAATTAAGGAGTTTACCACGACAAGCTTAATGGATTAAGCACTTAAGTTATCATCACATGATCTTCCAAAGATTATGTTCTACTGTTTGCTTAACTCCGGGCTTAGGCCTAATATGCTATTTTATCTAATAAAGTAACTTATTAGTTTCCAGGACCATCCTGAAATATTATTCCCAATTTGAAAATTAAACCATTTAAATACATTTTCCCCAGGATTATGTTTTAAATGTCAATCTTTCAATTTAATCTTGATTTTAATAGTCCAACTATTTAATCAACGATTAAGGTGCTATTTATTATAATGATTACAATAGTCCAACTATTTAATCAACTACTATTTAATAGATTAAAATCAATTATATTGATTACTATAATCCAATTATAAAATCAACTATAAATGAATAGTTTGAATATAGTCCAACTATTTATTAAAACAACATTTAAATATTAGTCCAACTAACATTTAATTTATTTGACGAATGATATTTGTTTTGAGCGCGTATGGCAAGTAATTAAACGAGTATTGCAAATTCAATTCTTGCCTCCCACTATTTTTCGGCGAGCCACTAACCCTCTGTCGAGTACTCGGGAAACCGTGTTTCCTAGTGGGCTAGGATCCCGTTAAATATCACACAATCTTGACTTTGGCTAACAAATTGTATGATAATTAACTAGGTAGATCTCTAAGATCGATTGGATCCAATCCAATTCCTAGATCCGGTAGGGGGATATCCAAGTCCGAAACATATATGTTATATATGCCAATACATCCAATGTATTACCTAACATTTTTCCTCTGAATCAACTAAGCCTTGGCTTTGGCACAACAAACTTAGTGATCCCAGTCAAGGGCGACCCATTGACCATGGAAAGCTTCATAATCAATGTCGATGGACAAGAAGTGGTCTTGACTTTGGCCAACAAACCACAACTTGGACAAGACACTGATATGGAACAAAGCCTTCGTGATTCAAACACATCCTCGACAGACAAAGGCCTTGACTTTGGCCAACAAACCAATGTCGTCTTAGTTCTTGAGTAAGAATCACTCAATGGAAGGAAAAACGCTTAATATTATTTTAGGGTTTTTCGCGTGCAAATTGGCAACCAATTTATTATCTTTGTTAAGGTCTCATCATCATACACCCTTAAACATGCATTCTAAACACATAATAAAGCACATATGAAAAATAATAATGATATGCGGATGGATACTTTACACAATTGATCCTAGATCAAATCTCTCACTTTCTCTCTCCCGCTAGCACAAATATTTCTTCTACCCGTTACACTACACTTCTAAAGAAACCTCATTTACATTGAGGGGAATAGGTGAGAAGAGAATACAAAGAATTGAGAGGTAATAGGCTGGACACGCAGGTCCAATTAATATTTCAAATTTATTACAATTTCTAAAATTGTCCCACCCATCTAATATCCATCCGATATACATTATTCATGCATCGCAACCATGTATTCACACAAGCATGTTATCAATCAATCTAATCAAATTAATTAATCTGATAATTAGTGATCATCCAATGTTCAAACAAGGATTTGATTTTGTTCGAGTCAAACTCGTTTTTGTGAATAAGTACTCAAAGTATGAATTCTCGAATTAAATTAAACTACAACATTAAATCCAATTTGATATGTATTTAATCCTAATTCACTATTTAATTCCAAATTAAATAACACATTTTATTAACGAACTTTTACGACTTAAATTCCAAATTTAATCGTTATGGGTCTCAAAGCCTAATTAACGTCCAACGTCAGTTTAATTAAAGTCCAATGGGCTTTTAATTAATTTCTTAAGGCGTGGACTTTTGGTCAACTCGGGTCAAACTGATAATCAAAGTCCAATCCGGGAATTACCCCATAAGCCTAGAAATCAATTTAGGCCCAATTAAACTTTAAAGGTTCATTAAGTCACATTTGGGCTTTATGGAAGCGGTTTTGGGCCCAATTGGATCCAATCCATTTGGCCTAAACCCAACTTGGTACAACCAAGCCCAATAAGCCCAATAACAACTTTAAAGGTTCAAATCCAATTTAAGCCCATTTAACCAAACACAAAAATTCCAAATTTAATGTTTAATTAAACTAAAGTGTATTAACATAATTAATCACTCAAATCAATATTTCCAAAATACAACTTTGTACAATTAATCATGGTCATTTTCATCATCACATGTCCAACACATTTTGATTAAAATCAAACCCATTTCATGCTATATATGTCTCGGCCAAGGGAGGGGATTTGTGTCCGATTCGAATTCAATCCAATTAATTCCATAATCGACATTAAATCACATTCCCGAATGATTCTAACTCATCCAATGAATCAAAAAATCAAAAATTACCAAGACCAAATATGGCATAACTCTCGGCCAAGCAAGAAATTTTGGGGAACAATGTTCCAAATCATTTTTCTTGAAATTGATCCAATCAAACTTCAAATAAACATGTTATAAGCATACTCAAACATCCAATTAATTCAAATCATGCTAAAACACATTTTACCCAAATTTTAAGCCCTAAATTCGTTTCATGCTTTTAACAACGCTCTGATACCATTGTTGGAGTTCTACGGTCCCAAGGATCGAATCAAAAGCAAGAAAACATGTGCGAATAACAACGACGAAGTTGCAGAATACTTACATCGAGCGGTTGAACGACGCGAGAGGCAAAAAAAATTATTATTGCTCGGCAGTGAGGGTGTGCAGCTCACTGGTTTCGGCCATTTGAGCTCCTTCATCAAGCTCCAAGCTTCGTCGAACGATTCCCGACTCATGGGTGGACTTCCCTATCACCTTCGCATGACTTCATAGTGTGCTAGCACTCCCCATTTTTCCACAAAATCGCGACTCTTGCTTCCCATTTCATCATTGGTTCACGGCAGTGGACTGCCAAAACATAAGAGAAATTAGCCCTCTTGGGTGAGAGAGAGAGAGATGAGAGAAGGAGAGAAAAATTGTGTGGTTTGATTCCAAATTTGTGTATCTAATACACACATTTGAATTTCAAATTCATTTAATGTACATTTGGCTGTCAAAAAGTCAAGTAATAATGGTACCAACCACTTCTATCACTCCATCAATCCATCAATCAGTGAATAGTGACTTGCGTCAATCACTCAAAGTGAAAGACATCCATCACTTGATTGACGAATGATGTGACGCTAGTTGCGACTAGCGATTTGATGCTTGATTTGACTTACGTGCCGCACTCGAATTCGAAATGGGATTGCGCTCGAAATAATCCCAGGCTCGGGTTCGCTAATTCAAAATTAACGAATTTTTCATTGCGACGTAATTAAATCTAATTTAATTAAATAATCATGCCTAGCATAGCTAACGAATTAATTCTAAATTAATTCGTTCACCCGAATTAAAATCTAATTTTAATTCCGCGTCGAAATCCAATTTCGTTTAATATATCGAATATATTAATTCTTCGATTAATTACAAATTAATCGTTATCTCTCTTTAAATGATACTCCGCAATTAATCCCAGATTAATTTTCTCTCTCTTCTAATTAATCCCAGATTAATTAAGACTGCGAGTCATACGTCATTGGTGAATCTTTGGGAAGCGACCCATGAGATCCCCAGATATGTTGGCAGTAAATTCGGTCGTTGGACTTTCCGAACACGTAAGTACCAAGTACTACGTTTATACTGATTTACAAGACAAGGTTGGCCTCTAGCAAAGCGCCATGCCTTCCCAATTCTCCGGAAACATCCTTACAGGAATAAAGGATCTATATCAGGCGTAGTATACATAGTATTGTGTATGTCGATCCAGTATCGGATGATCACGTGCTAGGCCGGAGGCTGGAATTGTGTCTGCCCCATACAAAACATATGTCGGATCTCTGGTAACTAGTCTCTATAATCTGATAAACATGACCTAGTCATAATATCCCGATAGCTCGAGCATATAAGAGAACGAGTTTCGTATCCTATGTGACCATCATCTCCACTATGATTGGAGTGATACTTCCATCTCGACATCACACCCAACACACTACGATTCTCAATATACCCAGCATTGGCGTACACAGAACCTGTTAAAGCCCTGGACGACCGCAACCGAAGTATATTGATTGTCACAAGTATTAGCGATGCAAGTCTCAGGTTAAGACTAAATACACCTACCCTGATTTCGGACTTCCATAGACACATAGTCATGCTACCAATGGAATTCTGAGGGGGTCTATCCATAGCGAAGCTGTTTCCCGTACCATCGGTAAAACACAACCTCCTATTACACTTGCATGAGTATCCTATACCCAAATATATGAGAACTATGTCGTTGTGCCCTCACAACGCGCACAAGTGTAATACTAGTCTTTTACGTATTTATCGATGTCCAATCTCGATAATACTCTGACTAGAGATATTTAATGATTTATCCTTCGTGGACTGATACTGTCTCATATCATTCTCAGTCCAGAAACAAATCATATGTACCTCCTATCATTTATATATCTAGGTGATCTAATCACAAATGATAAGAGAACAATCTCCTTTGTCACATAGTTAATTTGTACAACAACACCATGATCTGTACAAATAGTGACGCTATGGGTCATAATTGTCCAACATGAAGAACTTCATAATATGTTACGCTAGGCAGAACATGATTTGAATAATGGGAATCCTACTTTGTACCTCTATGATGGAGCAAGCTCTTCAAAGATTTTTAGGAAATATAAGAATATTACAATGTGATATAAGAAGAAAGATTCCAAGAAAAAAAAACTGCATGATCGCTTGTAGCTCGTGTGCATGTCTACACTACAAAAGGTCTGGATACTGGAAGAAATATATTCCAGAGATGAAAGGAAAAGCAGGAACTCTATGTACGCTTTGTATTTTTCCTATTATTGACATCTCATTAGCCTTAGATGCAAATAGTGGTTGGGTGTTAGACCCTGGAAGTCCTACTCATATTTGCAACTCCATAAGAGTTAAAAAGAAGGCTAAACATAGGAGAGATCCAGCTTAGAGTTGGCTATGGCAAGACATTGGATGTCAAAGTCATAGGAACAGTTGTTATAGATCTCCCAAATAAATGTAATTAGATTTACATGACTGTTTTTATATGCCCTCTCTTATCAGATAGATAATATCTTTACCAATATTAGATAAAGAATGATATAAAATAAACATTAAAGATGATACTTTATGTTTATTTGATTAAGATAATTGATGAATATTAAAAAATGCATATTTATTATACAATAAGTCAATCATTTTACACTTATAATTTAACTAATCCCCTTAAATTGACATATTTGTTAAATAATATTTTAAGTTATGTTTTGAGTGTTTTTATTGTGTTATTTTATGTTATTTGATAGGTAAAATACTACTCGGAAGCTCGACAGGACAAACCAGACTTGGAAAAGGGTAAAAACGGAAATTTAACTTTTGCGTCGCGACGCGCCTAATAAGACGAATACACCGCGGATCGAGCTATTCTCTCAACACATGTCCCCATCATGGCACTCGCGTCGCGACGCGCTGACCAAATTTTGCCTATAAATTGAAGCGTCCAGTAGAAGGAATTTTTATACTTTCTTTCCGGATTCCTCTATAGAATTTGGAGAGAGAGTGTCTTGTGTATTTATTTATTTAAAACTTTTTGTATTGTCTTTTTCTATCAGTAATAAAATTACGAGTATGTTTAATTACAAAATGAGTAGCTAATTTCTTTTCGCAGGGGTAATGGGTGAAGCTTTTATAATGAAAACTTAGATCAATCTCGCATACATTATAATAAATAAATTGTAATATAATGATTAAAACTTGATTTAGATCTAGATTAATTATTCACAATATTGGTTACCGCCTATATGGCTGGTTTTATCTTGCTACCGCCCATATGGCTAGTTTTATCTTGCCACCGCTTATATGACTGGTTTTATCTTGCTACCACCTATATGGATGGTTTTATATGATTTTGGAATAATTGAGTACCTTGGTAGGACTTGTTATAGACAAGTTGTATCACCGCATATATGGCTGGTTTTATACGGTATCACCGCCTTTATGGCTAGTTTTATGTTTTTGGCATACTTAGTACCTTGGCAGGACTAGTTTTTGACAGAAATGAATACCGCCTTTATGGCTGGTTCTATATATTGGCAAAATTAATTCTTGAGATAAATTAATTGGGTAACAATGGTAATTTATATATTATAATTAAGCGAGATTCTAGATTTGAAATATTAAAAGTGGATCCCCCAACTCCAGCATTTCATTTTATTACTACATTTTCACTTAAAAGTTTCCAACAAATCCAACAAATCAAACCATTTTCTGTTCGCTCTACTTATCATTCTATTTTACTAAATCTATTCCCTATGGATCAACCCCGGACTTACCGGGTAATTTATTACTTCGACACTCTTATACTTGGGAGTAAAAGACCAGTTTTTGAGCGTGTCAAGTTTTTGGCGCCTTTTCCGGGGAATCATTATTTAGTAGATAGAATAATTTTCTATTTCTATTTCTTTTTCTTATTTTTGTAGTTTACTTTTTTTTATCTTGTCATTTATTTCCTTTTTGAAAATATTGTATTTTTTTTGTTTTTAGGTTGCATGAGACACTGGTCTCGATCATCCATGGGAAGACTAGACAGAAAATCCCCATCACCTTCATCGTTCGTCAAAATGGCTGAAAACCAAATTGAAAAGCCACGTGCCCGAGTTGAAAACCCAGTTAATCAGGAAGAAAACGTGTCTCAGCACAGAGATCCTCATCATCCTAGGACACTCAGACAATTCATGAATCCCACTAGGACAAGATCATCATCTTGCATTATTTTTCCTCCAGAAGCAGCACATTTCAATTTTAAATCGAGTGTCATCAATCTGTTACCCACATTCCACGGTCTAGAATCAGAAAACCCTTATCAACACCTAGGAGAGTTCGAAGAGTTATCTAACACTTGCACATACCAAAATTGTAGTATGAATATAATTCGGTTAAAGTTTTTTCCCTTTTCTTTAAAGGAGAAAGCTAAAATTTGGCTACAAAACCTTATTTCAGGATCTATTAGAATATGAGATGATTTACAAGAGCAATTTTTGTTGGACAATTATGACCCATAGCATCACTATTTGTACAGATCATGGTGTTATTGTACAAATTTACTATGTGACAAAGGAAATTGCTCTTTTATCGTTTGTAATTAGATTACCGGGATATATAAATGATAAAAGTCCTTATGATTAGTTTCAGATTGAGATGATATGAGACAGTATCAATCCACGAAGGTTTAATCATTAAATAATCCCTAGTCGTAGTATTATCGAGATTAGAAATCGATAATGCAGAATAGACTAGTATTACACTTGTGCGCGTTGTGGGAGCATAATGACATAGTTCTCATATATTTGGGTATAGGATACTCATGCAAGTGTAATAGGAGGTTGTGTTTACCGATGGTACGGAAACAGCTTCGCTCTGGATAGACCCCTCGGAATTCCATTGGTAGTATGACTATGTGTCTATGAAAGTCCGAATCAGGGTAGGTGTATTTGGTCTTAACCTGAGACTTGCACCGCTAATGCTTGCGACAATCAATATAATTTGGTTTTGGTCATCCAGGGCTTTAACCGGTTCTGTGTACGCCTCTTCTGGGTATATTGAGAATCGTAGTGTATTGGGTGTGATGTCAAGATGGAAGTATCACACCAGTTATAGTGGAGATGATGATCACGTAGATATGGAACCGGTGCTCTTTTATGCTGCAGCTATCGGGATAATCTGACTAGGTCATGTTTTTCCGATTATAGAGACTAGTTACCAGAGATCCGATATGTGCTTCGTATGGGGCAGACACAATTCCAGCCCCAGGCCTAGCACGTGACATCCGATACTGGATCGTAATAAGCAATACTACGTATACTACGCCTGGTATAGATTACATATTCATTTAAGAATATTTCTGGAGAATTGGGCAGGCACGGTGCTTTGCTAGAAGCCAACCATGTCTTGTAAATCAGTAAAACATAGTACTAGGTACGTACGTGTTCGAATAGTCCGACGAAAATCGGATTTACTGCCAACATATCTGGGGATCTCATGGCTCGCTTCCCGAAGATTCACCGATAACGTATGACTCGCACATAATTAATCTATGATTAATTAGATGAGAGAGAAAATTAATCTAGGATTAATTGCGGAAATATTTTATCTGGGATAAAATATTATTTAAAGAGAGAGAACAATTAATTTGGAATTAATCGATAAAATAATATATTCGATATATTATACGAAATTTGATTTGGACGTTGAATTAAAATTAGATTTTAATTCGGACGAACGAGTTAATTTAGAATTAATTCGCTAGCGACGTGAATAGTAATTTTGCTAGGCACAATTATTTAATTAAATTTTATTTAATTACGTCGCAACGGAAAATTCGTTAATTTGGAATTAGCGAACTCGAGCCCGGGAGTGTTTGCGGGCCCACTCGCATTTCGAATTCAAGTGCGGCCCACAAGTCACATCACGCGTCACATTAATTGTCATTCAAGTGATGGATGTCTTGTCACTTTGAGTGATTGACAACTAGTCACTATTCATGAGTGATGTGAGTGGTTGGAAGGCTTAAATGCCATGTACCTTTTTTGGATTTGGAAATTCAAATTTTAGTATATCATTTAATTGATTTTAGAAATCAAACCTACCAACACAACTTCTCTTTCTCTCCCTCCCTCTCACGGCCAATGGCCAAATTTCTCTCATTTTCTTCCAAAATAACGAGAACAAGAAGAAGTAATAAGGAAGATTTGTGGCAAATCTTTCCAATGCTAGCACATAAAGAGTCATCCCAAGGTGATTGGGAAACAAACCCTTGAGCATGTAATCCATTCCCAAGCTTGGAGCTTGACATAAAATCTTGGAGCACATAGAGGAGCCATGGCCGAAAGTCACAATGATGGAGCAAATAAATTTTTTTGTTGTTCCTTACATCGCAAAAGCCGATCAAAGTGAGTATTCCGCAACTAACTTTGTTGTATTCACACATGTTTTACGCTTAAATCGATCTTGGTTTGACCTTAGAAACCCAACAATGGTATTAGAGCCATAATTTAAGCATGAAATTGATTAGGGTAAAATTTGGGTAAAAATGATTTGAGCATGTTTTGATGAAATTGATTGTTGATGTATGCTTGAATGATGATAACATGGTGTTATGCATGATCAATTTCATGAAAATTGGATTGGATCTATTTTTCCCCAAATCATTGGTTTGGCCGAAACTTATGTGTTACCCTAAGTCATGGTGATTTTTGTTTTTTTGAATCATTGGATGAGTTTGAAAGACTTGGGAATTGTTGATTTAGGATTTAATTGGATTAAAATCGAAATTGGACAATAAACCCTAATTGCCGTGACTTTGAAGCATGGAAAATGATATGATTTTTGATTCAATTGTGTTGGACATATGTTGATGATAATTAGCATGATTAATTAAGTAAATTGGTATTTTGGAAATTGTTGTAATAAATTTAGAATTTATTAATTGGACCTGCGTGTCCAGCCTATTACCTCTTGACTCTTTGTATTTCTCTTCTCCTCTATTCCCCTCAATGTAAATGAGGTTTCTTTAGAAGTGTTATGTAATTGGGTAGAAGTAATATTTGTGCTAGCGGGAGAGAGGAAATGAAGAGATTTGTTCTAGGAACAAAATGTGTTAAGTATCCATCTGCATATCATTATTATTTTATTTATACGCGCCTTATTATGTTTTTAGAATGCATGTTTAAGGGTGTATGATGATGAGACCTTAACAAAGATAATTAATTGGTTTCCAATTACGCGAAAAACCCTCAATACATATTAAGCGTTTTTCCTTCCATTGAATGATTCATTCTCAAGATCCAAGATTGGCACTGGTTTGTTGGCCAAAGTCAATACCTTTGTCCATCGCGGATGTGTTTGAATCATGAAGGCTTTGTTCCATATCAGTGTCTTGTCCAAGTTGTGATTTGTTGGCCAAAGTCAAGATCATTTCTTATCCATCGACATCGATTACGAAGCTTTCCAAGGTCAATGGGTCCCGCTTAACTGGAATCATTAAGTTTGTTGTGCCAAATCCAAGGCTTAAATGATTCAGAGGAAAAAGGTTAGGGAATATATTGGATATATTAGCATATATAAGATATATGTTTCGGACTTGGATGTCCACCTACTGGATCTAGGAATTGGATGAAATACAATTGATCTTAGAAATCTACCTAGTTAAATATCATACAATTTGTTGGCCAAAGTCAAGGTTGTGTGTTATTTAATGGGATCCTAACCCACTAGGAAACAAGGTTTCCCGAGTACTCAACAAAGGGTTAGAGGCTCGCCGAAAAATAGTGGGAGGCAAGTATTAAATTTGTAATTTCGTTTAGATACTTGCTTATACGCGCTCATTTCAATTTTTCGTCAATACATTTAAATATATTAGTTGGACTAATATTTAATCGTTGTTTTAAATAAAACAGTTGGACTGTATTCAAACTATTTCAAAATATAGTTGATTATATAATTGGATTATAGTAATCAATATATTTGAATTTAACCAATTAAATTATAGTTGATTATATAGTTAGACTATAGTAATCATTATATTAAATAATACCTGAAATAGTTGATTGGATAGTTGGACTATAGCAATCAAGATATCTGAAAGATTAGCGTTTAAAACATAATCATGGGTGAAAATATTTTTTAAACGACTTTAATTTTCAAATTGGGAATAAAATATCAGGATTGTTATGGGAACTGAGGAGTTACTTTATTTGATAGAGAAACATCTTGGGCCTAAGCCCGAAGTTGAGCAAATAGTAGAACATGATATTTGGAAGATTCATGTGATGATAACTTTAGTGCTCAATCCATTATACTCAATGCAATGACACTTTAATTTCGTCGTCAAATTAAGGATTAGATCCTTGTACCTTGATGATGAAATTAAAGATCTTCATAGATCTATTCTTAGATCTTAGAAGTACAAATTGCATAAGAAGCTCTTAAGCTCGTGTATGTCAGAGGGTACATCTGTCGAGCACTAGGTGTCGCAGATGATTGCTGACAACGATCAGCTAGGTTAGCTAGGCATTACCTACGTGACCGAGACTACCAAAGATTTGATCATATAGTCTCTACACGAAAGTTGGGGCAGGTTCATTGTGAACCAAGAGTAAACTCTTGGAGAGTTGATGGCTATGCTCAAGGAAGCACAGCCAGAGCTTCTAAAAGGGGCAAAGGCAAAATCATCACAGTCTTCTAGGAAGACAAAGGACATATCCCAAGATGTCTACCTAAACTGTGGCAAAAGGGGTCGCTTTATGCGTGACTGCCGTGTGGACAAGGCACACATGAAGGAAGTAAAAAGGGGCAAGGCTCCGACTTTAAATATGTTTGTCATTTACATGTTCGCTACTAGTATTAAAATTGGATTTTAGATACTGAGTGTGGTACATAAATATGTACTGGTGTGCAATATCTGCTTATTAGCAGGACACTGACTTCAGTTGAGATTTATCTGCGAAATGAAAACGGGAAGAGAGTCGATGTTTTAACCATAGAGACCTAAGTTTAGGAACTACCCTTCGGGTGTGTACTTAAATTAGGAAACTGTTACAATGTAACTAGTTTGACTAGAAACATTATCTCTGTATCAGGGTTTAACCCGTTACGGGTATACCTTTATATACTAGAACACTAAAGTGTTTTATTTTATAAAGATGATATTGAGATAAGCACATTAGATGTGAATAACAGTATTTATATTTTGAATATAAATAAATCTCAAACATATAACATGACAAACAAATAGCTCAAAATGAATTAATCAGTTGAGACTTATTAGTGGCATTGTTGTCTGGGACACATCAAATAAGACTCGTATATCCTCACTTTTGAAGAGTGGATACTAGGACAGATTTGATTCTATTCAAATAATGTCTACGAATCTAGTTTATTAGGCAAAGTGCCTAAAACACTTTTTACTTGGAAAAAGTGCAAGTGCCACCGATCTGTTAGCCCTCGTTCATAGTGACGTAAGTGGGCCCATGTCTAGCTAGGCTAGAGGTGGATATGAATACTTCGAAACCTTTACGGATGTGGCATCGCGTTATAGTTATGTTTTTCTTGTGAAACACAGATCAGAAACTTTTGATGAAATCAAAGAGTTTCGACATGAAGTAGACAAACAGATCGGCAAGAGTATTAAAACCATCACAGTTAGACCGTGGTGGAAAATACTTAAGCAATAAGTTTCTCAAATACTTGAAAGAGTATAGTATTCTTTCAATGAGGACTCCTCCCGGAACACGTCAATTTGACGGTGTATCCGAACAGAAAAACCGAATTTTGTTGGACATGATAAGGTTAATCATGAGTCGCTCTGAGCTACCATTTTCCTTCTAGGGATACGCATTAAACAGTGCAATACTTATTTTTAATAAGGTTCCATATTAGATATGAACAGGAAAGAAACCTGATTTTCTCATTCCTGTAGATTTGGGAATGCTGGGCATATGTTTGGATGATACCAAACTGAAACCCAAATCGGATAAGTGCTTAATTGTAGGTTATCCTAGGGAAACCAAAGTATAGTACTTATACAACTCACTAGAGAACAATGTAATTGTTGCTCGCCATGCGGTTTTCCTGAGAGGAATACCTATATGCAATGGTAAGTGGGAGGAAAGTAAAACTCGATGAAAATCGGAGTAATACTTTTCCAGGCACCGAACCTTAATGGAACATAAATAGTTCATCAGGGATGAAACTATACCAATAATCTTTGAATACACAAGAACCACGTAAGTCGGAGAGAGTCAGAAAACAACCTGGGAGGTATGGGTTTCTGATCTCACCTCATGAAGATGTCAATCTTATTGAGGAAGACGAACTGACTACGTATGAGGAAGTGATACAAGGTATCGACTCCCTATTATGGCAAAGTGCCATGATGTCCGAAATGGATTCCATGTAAACCAACCATGTTTGGACACCGGTTGATGTACCGGAAAGCATTGTGCCTATTGGTACTATATAAGTCTTCAAGAAAGACATACATGGAAGGCAACATACCAACATACTAAGCTAGGCTTGTAGCGAAAAGGTATCGTTATCAACATTGTGTCGATTACAAAGAAACCTTTTACTCATTGCTATGGTTAAATACATTTAGATAATGCTTGCTGATGCTGCATGTTTCATTTATGAAATATGGCAGCTGTAACGTCAAAATCACTTTCCTTAAACAGAAACCTTTTGGAGGATGTTTAAAACATCATGACGGTTTTATCTCAGCAAAATGAGCAAACAAGGTTTGCAAGTTAAATCGATCCATTTATGGATTAAAGCAAGCATTATGTTCTTGGAACTATATCGTTTTGATGTAATCATAATGGTGTATGATTTAATTCAAAAACGAATATGATTCTTGTGTATATAAGAGGGTTAGCGGGAGCACACTGACAGTGATTGTCCTAAATAATGATGATAAATCATTTCTTGGAAATGATATTCCCATAATAAAAATCGGTGAAAGCTTGGCTTTCATGAAAATTCTCCGTAGAATTCTTGAGAGAGACAACCTTTATTCTAGGAATAAGGATCTACTGGGATAGATCTAAAAGTTTTTGGCACTCTCCAAGTACTCATACATTGAAATAAATGTACGTGACCTGGTGTCTCATATGCTTTGAGGATATGGAGTCACAATCAGGCCAATCCAAGTGATAGTCACTGGATTGATGTTAAGAACATCCATAAGTATCTTAGATGAACTAAGGATGCTTTCTTAAATTATGGAGAATGAGAACTTGAAGTGACTGGGTTCACTACTGCAAGTTTCCAAACCGATAAAAATGACTATAAGTCGTAATAAGGGGTACTATAAAGTTTGAATAACGGAACAGTGAGCTAGAAATCTTCCAAGCAAGATACTATTGCCGAATAAACAACAAAAGCGGAATATTGCTGCAGCTGAGGTAGCAGTAGAAGCCATTTGGATCTTAATAATCATAATAAGATTAGGTATAGTTCTGTTAGCAGCTGAGCTAGGCTACAGAATAGGCTAAAGAATTAATGGTCTCATCAACGATCCGAGTATATACTTCAACTATTCATCTGATTCGTTGAGATCATACATCCTGGAGAAAAGCCTTTTCTCAGTAGAAGTTTGAGCGACCCGTACATAGTTCAAGTGTAGGATACTTGAGTGATTGGCTATAGGCCAAGTGGGAGATTGTTGGACAATTATGACCCATAGCATCACTATTTGTACAGATCATGGTGTTGTTGTACAAATTAACTATGTGACAAAGGAAATTGCTCTTTTATCATTTGTAATTAGATTACCGGGATATATAAATGATAAAAGTCCTTATTATTAGTTCCAGATTGAGATGATATGAGACAATATCAATCCAAAAAGTTTTAATCATTAAATAATCCATAGTCGTAGTATTATCGAGATTGGACATCGATAATGAGGAATAGACTATTATTACACTTGTGCGCGTTGTGGGAGCATAACGACATAGTTCTCATATATTTGGGTATAGGATACTCATGCAAGTGTAATAGGAGGTTGTGTTTACCGATGGTACGGAAACAGCTTCGCTCTGGATAGACCCCTCGAAATTCGATTGGTAGTATGACTATGTGTCTATGGAAGTCCGAATCAGGGTAGGTGTATTTGGTCTTAACCTGAGACTTGCACCGCTTATACTTGCGACAATGAATATACTTTGGTTTTGGTCGTCCAGGGCTTTAACCGGTTCTGTGTACGCCTCTTCTGGGTATATTGAGAATCGTAGTGTATTGGGTGTGATGTCAAGATGGAAGTATCACTCCAGTCATAGTGGAGATGATGATCACGTAGGATACGAAACTGGTGCTCTTTTATGCTGCAGCTATCGGGATAATATGTCTAGGTCATGTTTATCCGATTATAAAGACTTAGTTACCAGAGATCCGATATGTGCTTCGTACGGGGCATACATAATTCCAGCGCCAGGCCTAGCACGTGACATCCGATACTGGATCGCAATACGCATTACTACGTATACTACGTCTGGTATAGATTACATATTCCTTTAAGAATATTTCTGGAGAATTGGGCAGGCACGGTGCTTTGCTAGAAGCCAACCATGTCTTGTAAATCGATAAAACGTAGTACTAGTTACGTACTTGTTCGGATAGTCCGACGATCGGATTTACTGCCAACATATACGGAGATCTCATGTGTCACTTCCCGAAGATCCACCAATGACGTATGACTCACACACATAATTAATCTGGGATTAATTAGATGAGAGAGAAAATTAATCTAGGATTAATTACAGAAATATTTTATCTGGGATAAAATATTATTTAAAGAGAGAACGATTAATTTGGAATTAATCGATAAAATAATATATTCGATATATTATACGAAATTGGATTTCGACGCGGAATTAAAATTAGATTTTAATTCGGACGAACGAGTTAATTTAGAATTAATTCGCTAGCGACGTGAATAGTAATTTTGCTAGGCATAATTTTTTAAATAAATTTGATTTAATTAAGTCGCAACGGAAAATTTGTTAATTTGGAATTAGCGAACCCGAGCCCGTGAGTGTTTGCGGGCCCACTCACATTACGAATTCAAGTGCGGCCCACAAGTCACATCACGCGTCACATCACTTTTCATTCAAGTGATGGATGTCTTGTCACTTTGAGTGATTGACAACTAGTCACTATTTATGAGTGATGTGAGTGGTTGGAAGACTTAAATGCCATGTACCTTTTTTGGATTTGGAAATTCAAATTTTGGTATGTCATTTAATTGATTTTAGAAATCAAACCTACCAATACAACTTCTCTTTCTCTCTCTCCCTCTCACGGCCAAGGGCCAAATTTCTCTCATTTTCTTCCAAAATGCCGAGAACAAGAAGAAGTAATAAGGAAGATCTGTGGCAAATCTTTCTAATGCTAGCACATAAAGAGTCATCCCAAGGTAATAGGGAAACAAACCCTTGAGCATGGAATCCATTCCCAAGCTTGGAGCTTGACCGAAAATCTTGGAGCACATAGAGGAGCCATGGCCGAAAGTCACAAGAATGGAGCAAAGAAAATTTTTTGTTGTTCCTCGCATCGCAAAAGCCGATCAAAATGAGTATTCCGCAACTAACTTTGTTGTATTCACATATGTTTTACGTTTAAATTGATCTTGGTTTGACCTTAGAAACCTAACAGTTTCTTAAAAATTTCTTCCCCCTCACAAGACAAATTCCTTTAAGAGAAGAATCACAACATTCACACAAGAGTCAGGGGAAACACTTTACTAATATTGGGAGAGGTATAAAGAGATGTTAAACATTTGTCCACATTATGGGGTTTGAAACATGGAGGCTAGTTGCCCACTTCTACCAGGGTTTAACTCCCTAAGGTAGATAAGAAGTGGGGATGATGTGTAACGGTGAGTTCAGGGACAAAGATCCCGAATATGCACTAGATTACCTAGAGCACATAACAGAGAATACACAACAATGGATACAATTGGTACCTATAAGTCATCTGTGAAATCACAACCATATGGTAGAGGTATGTTTAACTTTAGGGAAGACTATGACTTTGCTTCCAAGTATGCATCTCTGTCTAAAAAAATTGAGGCTTTAGAAATGGGGAAGAGTGATCATGTCAAGTCAGTTCAGGAAGTCATATATCAAATCTGTAGTTCAAATTAACATGTCACAGAAGTTTACCCATCCTTACCAACCCTGAAAGAATGTCTCCATGACCAAGTCAGTTCAATAAACAATTCAACAGATCAAATCCAAACCCATACTCACAAACCTACAATTCTGGTTGGAGAAACCATCCAAACTTCAATTAGAGGAATGATAACCAAGCACAATCCTCACAAAAACCTCCCCAGGTTCACCAGAATTTCCGAAATTCCCAGAATTATTTACCATATGTCCCACCACCTAGGAAAACCATAGAGGATACCTTAAATGCATTCATGAAAAAATAGAAAGCCGTCAATAACCAAAATGCACAAACGATGAATGATTTAAGAGAAACCTTTGCTAAAATTATATCTGCATTAACCATTAATGAGAAAGGAAAGTTTTCTGTATAACCACAATCAAATCCCAAAAGTCATTTAAATTCTCACGAGGGTAGTTCTGGAAATCAACACTTAGACCAAGTCAAATATGTTATTACTCTTCGTAGTGGTAAGGACATCCACAAACCTATTCTTGAACCTCACAAAACTGAGAATAAAACAGATTCATAGGGTAAAGAATGGGTTGATGAACCATTACCAATCGTTGATAATAATAATTTGTCACATACACCTCCATTCCCTCAAGCATTAAAAACAAAGAAATTAAACCATTCCCCAGAAATTTATGAAATATTCAAACAGGTAAAGGTAAATATTCCTTTGTTAGATGCCACCCAACAGATACCATCTTATGCCAAATTTTTGAAAGATCTGTGCACCATTAAAAGAAAACATCAAGTAAGAAAGAAAGCTTTTCTAGCTGAACAGGAAAGTTTCATTCTTTCAACCAATAATGCATTAAAATACAAAGATCCTTGTTGTCCAACTATTTCTTGCATTATTGGAAATCAAAACATTGAACATGCTTTGCTTGATCTTCGAGCTGGTGTAAATTTACTTCCATTTTCGGTTTACCAACAACTTAATATCAGTGAGATGAAACCAACTTCAACTACTCTTTTACTTGTCGATAGATCAGTTAAAGTACCAAAAGGAACTGTGGAAGATATGTTATTGCAAATCGATAAATTCATATATCATGTGGATTTTATTGTTTTAGAAACACAACTTGTGGCAGACAGTTATAAGCCAATCCCTGTAATACTTGGTCGTCCATTTTTAGCAACAACTAATGCTTTAATTAATTGCAGAAATGGAATCATGAATCTTTCTTTTGGCAACATGACATTAAAGCTAAATATTTTTAACATGTGCAAACAGCTATATGATGAGGATAATGAAAACAAAAGCGTAGAATCAATTGAACCTATTTTGGATGAGCATATTCAAGGGAGTTTATCTGATCCCACGAAATTTTTTACTGCTAATTTTTTTGAGTCAAGTGCGCAAATAGATTCAGATATTACTAATGATTTTCTACTTGACTATACACAGGTATTGGAAGACGATGGAAAGATTTAAAATTTGGAAGAATTGGGAACATTGGAAGAAGGAAAACTCGAAGAAGCACCCAATTTTGGAGTTAAAAGCTTTGCCAAAAGAACTGAAATATGCATTTCTAGAAGATAATCAAACTTACCCTGTGGTAATTTCTTCTTCTCTCACAAGCGATCAAGAAAATAAACTTTTAAATGTGTTGAAAGAACATAAACTGGCAATTGGATGGACTTTAAAAGACATAAAAAGTACTAATCCATTAATCTGCACACACCAAATACATTTAGAAGATAATGCTTGGACATATCATCAACCCCAAAGAAGATTAAACCCTCACAGGAAACAAGTAGTAATAACAGAGGTCCTTAAACTTCTTGATGCATGCATTATCTATCCTATTTCTGATAGTAAGTGGATAAGTCCTATACAGGTTGTACCCAAAAAGTTTGGAATTACTGTTGTAAAAAATGATAAAGGAGAATTAATCCCAACTCGTATTTTATCTAGTTGGCGTATATGCATTGATTATAGAAAATTAAATGACGTAACTAGAAAATATCATTTTCCTTTACTATTTATTGATCAAATTTTGGAAAGAGTAGCTGGACATTCATACTATTATTTTCTTGATGGTTACTCGGGTTATTATCAGATTCTCATTACTTTAGAAGACCAGGAAAATACCACATTCACATGCCTTTTTGGAACATTTGCAGTCAGGAAAATTTCTTTTGGACTTTGTAATGCACCTGCAACATTCCAACGATGCATGTTAAGCATATTTAGTGACATGGTTGAACACCGTTTAGAGGTTTTTATTGATGATATAACTGTTTTTGGGAATTCATTTGATAATTGCTTGAATAATCTGGAAAATATTTTGAAAAGATTTGAAGAAAAAGAACTTGTGTTAAATTGGGAAAAATGCCATTTCATGACTAATTCAGGAATTGTTTTGGGACATGTTGTGTCGTCTAAAGGTATTGAGGTTGACAAGGCGAAAATAGAGGTAATTTCTAAATTACCATCACAAAAAATAGTCAGGGACATTCGTTCTTTTTTAGGACATGCATGATTTTATAGAAGGTTCTTTAAGAACTTTAGTACCATATCCAGACCCTTATGTAACCTCTTATTAAAAGATGCAAGATTTGAATGGATAAAAGAATGTCAAAAATCATTTGAAACAATTATCAGTCTTTTGACTTTTGTTCCTATTATGCAATCCCCTGATTAGTTCTTGCCTTTTGAGCTAATGTGTGATGCTAGTGATTATGTAGTTGGTGCAGTGCTAGGACAGAGAAAGGAAGGTAAGCCGCATGTAATATATTACAAAAGTAAAACTTTAAACATTATACAAATGAATTACACTATCACTGAAAGAGAACTACTTGTTGTAATATTTGCATTGGATAAATTTCGATCATATTTAATCGATTCTTCAACAGTTGTTTACTCTGATCATGCTGCTGTTAGATTTTTGATGTCTAAAAAGGATGCCAAGCCAAGATTAATACGGTGGATTTTGTTGCTTCAAGAATTCAATCTCATAATCAAAGACAAGAAAAAGGCAGAGAACGTGGTTGTAGATCATTTATCGAGACTCACAAATGAGTCACTAATTGATACCACTCCCATCAATGATTCTTTTCCTGATGAATTTTTATTCTCTACAAACACAATGCCTTGGTGTGCTAATATTGTCAATTTTCTTGCAACAGGAAAGATACTTCCAGACTGGAGCCAACAAGATAGGAGGAAATGTTTTACCGAAGTCAAAATATTCTACTAGGATGATCCATATCTATTCAAATGTTGCCCTGATCAGATTTTCAAAAGATGCATACCGGACAGTGAGATAAGTGGTATTATTCAGTTTTGTCATTCAGAAGTATGTGGAGCTCATTTTTCATCTATGGAAACTACTGTAAAAATCTTGCATTGTGGATTTTATTGGCCCACCATTTTTAAAGATACACACACTTTCTGCAAAACTTGCGAAAACTGTCAAAAGTTGGGATCCATTTCAAAAAGAAACATGATGCCTTTAAATCTCATCATTTTCGTCGGAATCTTTGATTATTGGGGGATAGATTTCATTGGCCCATTTCCACCATCATTTGGATTCTTATATATTTTAGTTGCAGTCAATTCTGTCTCAAAATGGGTCGAGGCAATTCATTATCGGAACAATGATCACACAATTGTGATCAAATTTTTAAACGAAAACATGTTGAGTCGATTTGGAATCCCTCGGTCCGTCATAAGTGATAGAGGTAAACACTTTTGTAATAGACTTTTTGAGTCCTTAATGAAAAAGTATGGAGTCACACACAAAGTTTCAACCTCCTATCACCCCCAGATAAATGGACAAGTTGAATTAGCGAATAGGGAAATTAAACAAATTTTAGAAAAAATGGTTAACCCAAATCGTAAAGATTGGTCTCTTCGACTGACTGATGCACTCTGAGCATATCGAACAGCTTTCAAAACATCTTTGGGAATGTCCCCTATCGTCCGATTTATGGAAAACCTTGTCATTTGCCTGTAGAACTTGAACATAAAGCATTTTGGGCTATTAACGCATTCAATTCAAACCTTGAAAATGCTGGTCATGAATGTAAATTGCAACTAAATGAACTTGAAGAGTTAAGGAATGATTCATATGAGAACATGAAAATTCTTAAAGCTAAAATGAAGGCCTTTCATGATAGTTGAATTTCACGAAAAATATTTGAAGTTGGTCAAAAGGTTTTGCTTTATAATTCTAGTCTTCATTTATTTCCTGGAAAAATAAAATCCAAATGGAGTGGCCCATTCATTATGAAACACGTTTACCCATACATGGCTATTGACATTGAGAATCCTATGGATAATGATGTATTTAAAGTAAATGGACAACGTCTGAAACCTATTTTGGAGTGCTCAAAATTTCAAGAAACCTTTTTCCTGTCAAACCCAGTATACCTTGATTGATGTAAGTTTCTTTTATTTTATATCTAATATTTCTCTAATTTCCATTTTTCTTAGTTTTGCAGCATTTTTTTTTATCTCACACCCCGGTAAAGTAGCGGATAACGATACTTCGTGACTCAAGATCAGTTATTTCAGTCTCCTAAAATTACTGATACCCTACAAACCGAAGCATGGAAGAAAATCTCGCAAACCTCCGCAAACATTTTCCTTCACTTCTCCAAAATGCTCTGACAAAAATTTACAAAGCACGCACAGAAAGGATGAGGCTTCTTATGATTCATGGTATTCCTAGTGATATCCGTTGGGTAATTGAAGCAAAAGTTCGCTTGGCATGTGAGTCTGACTCTTTCATTTCTTACATGTCTGGTTTATGGAAAAACACTTATTCTAAAAAATGAAGAGCTAAGCAATTAGGTGTTTGTAATAAGTGTGCACGTTGTACGTGCAACACTCGTTGTCATTCTTTAGGAATGGTGTCTGATAATCCCGAAGATAAAATTAAATTCATCAGGGATGGCTTGAGTAAGGAGTCTTTGGATGATATATCATTGACTCTTGAGACACATCTTAGTGGATATGATCATTGAGAGATTCCCAAGTTACATACACAATTTCAAAAAGATAGACAACAATACAGTCTCGGGAATCTGACTTTAAAAGACCCTGTTTGCCAATTTATAAGAAAGTTGGATGGGAAGCCTATCCCTGACCCATAGAGGGCATTTAAGCCGTTACTGGACATAAAACCAGAGGAAGATGTGAGCCACAATCACAACTACCAGTATATATATTTTTTAAAATTATTGCGTTGATTTCCTTTACTTTAAATTACTGTTTTGATTTACTTTTTGCCGACAGTATCTAACCTTTTTGTTCACGATCTATCTTCCTATAATTGATATTTTGTAGGTATTAGTGTATTTATTACTCACCTTTTTCTGGATCTATAAATTCAGCCCGTCACTTCTCTCTCTTCAACACATCTAACTAAGAGAGATAGCACAAATGGAGACAACTTCAAAACGACGATTCACTAATATCTGTGTGTTTTGTGGAACTAGCTCCGGAACTAAACCAGAATTTGTTGAGGCTGTAAGAGAACTGGGTAGAGTTATGGCAAACAGAAACATGCACTTAGTGTATAGTCAAGTTTTGAGGATCATTCCAAAACCCTTAACAGAGGACAACATCATCGGAAAATCAAATGGAGAAGAATGTATTGTCCTAGGTATGTCTGAAAGACTCACTGAAATGATCAATCATGCTGATGTTTTCATTGCTTTACCAGGTGGGCTAGGAATGTTGGAAGAAATATTCACAGTTGCATCATGGGCAAACTTGAATATTCACCAAAAACCCATTGGGCTGTTTAATGTTAATGGATTTTTCGATTTTCTTTTTGTATTTCTTGAAGATGAGAAATGGGTTTATTTCAAAACCGGTAAGAGATATCTTCCTAACTGCAAGAAAAACTGATGATTTAATTGACCAACTCTTAGCTTATAAACAAAGAATCGACTCTATTCTTTCCAAGTTGAACTGGTCTGGTAACGATTGTTGCAAAAATCGCAAAGTAAACTTGGGCCTTAATCTGTAATCTTTATTTGTAGCTGTAACTGTCAATTACACAATAACCAGATGATATCTTCTAAACTCTACTTCTCTTTATTTAAACATTGGGGACAATGTCTCATTTTGGTTGGGGGGAGGGGATAGTTTACTAGATAATTTTCATGTTTCATTGTTGTTTTTATTCAAACAAAAAAGAGTTCTTACTTTGTTGTTATTTTGTGTGTAAAAATATATATCCATATATATACACACAAACTAAAAAAAAATTTATTTTCTAAACCAAGTGAAATTATTGTTCAGAGGTGGCTATGTAAGGATTTTTCACTCCTGAGACGCATCTCAATATAATTCGTAACAAGTTATTTGTTGTTCCTTTCTTTTTGAATCATTTAAATTTGTGAATTCACCATAACATTGATTAAATTTGATCTTTATATGCTCATCTGACAGATATTATCAACAACATGGTAACATATGATCATGGGTGGTAAGTGAAAATTTTGTAATATTCAGTTCTCCAGTCTGTTGGAGTTAACACCTAAAGGCGGTGAAATTTATATATATCTAAAAAAAATGGAGTTTGAATAAGTTCATTTTCGTTGCCTTTTTAACTCGAGAAATTAAGTCTGTAGGGGTGTCTTAACGTTTAGTACCCTAAGGCCAACTGGTCTGGGAATTACTGGCCCAAAGTTCGTTACAAGGGTTAAAAAGAAAGCTTAAGGGAATCTGATACTTTTTATCTAAGATCCGAGCAATTAAGTCCGTAGGGGTGTCTTAACACCTAGTGCCCCAAAACCAACTAGTTTGGGTGTCAATGGCCCAAAGTTCGATACATGGATTGAAGATATGTTTTGGATACTTTTTATCTATGATCCGAGCAATTAAGTCCATAAGGGTGTTTTAACACCTAGTGGCCCAAAACCAACTGGTTTGGGAGTCACTGGCCCAAAGTTCGATACATGGATTGAAGATATGTTTATAAATAAACTTTCACTGCCAAAATGTGTAAACTCTAACATAATTTTAGGATAAAAATATTATTCTCTTTTCAACAAATACTTGTCATATTGTGGGCAAAATTTTTAATACCTTGTTTTTTAAGTATATGGAAGAATGGTAAAAAATACAAGATACGTCATTTATTTGATCATTTAGAAAGAAAGAAAACAATTGTTGACTTAGATAAGAATTTTTCTTTTAGATTCCGCTTGGATTACTAGGGACTAATAATAAGCTGGTTGGGGGTGTGATGAATATTAAAAAGTGCATATTTATTATACGATAAGTCAATCATTTTACATTTATAGTTTCCCTAATCCCCTTAAATTGACACATTTGTGAAATAATATTTTAAGTTATGTTTTAAATATTTTTATTGTGTTATTTTATGTTATTTGATAGGTAAAATACTGCTCGGAAGCTCGACAGGACAAACCAGACTTGGAAAAGGGCAAAAATGGAAATTCAGCTTCCGCGTCGCGACATGAAAATGACGGTATGTCGCGACGTGCCTAATAAGACGAAGGCACCGCGGATCGCACTATTCTATCAATATGTGCCCCATCGTGGCACTCACGTCGCGACGTGCCTACCAAATTTTACCTATAAATTGAAGCGTCCAACTGAAGAAATTTTCATACTTTCTTACCGGATTCCTCTATATATTTTGGAGAGAGAGTGTCTTGTGCATTTATTTATTTAAAGCTTTTGTATTGTCTTTTTCTTTTAGTAATAAAATTACGAGTATGTTTAATTACAAAATGAGTAGCTAATTTCTTTTCGCAGAGGTAATGGGTGAAGCTTTTATAATGAAAACTTAGATCAATCTCGCATACATTATAATAAATAAATTGTAATCTAATGATTAAAACTTGATTTAGATCTAGATTAATTATTAACAATATTGGTTACCGCCTATATGGCTGGTTTTATCTCGCTACTGCCTATATGGCTGGTTTTATCTTGTCACCGCCTATATGCCTGGTTTTATCTTGCTACCACATATATGGATGGTTTTTTATGATTTTGGAATAATTGAGTACCTTGGTAGGACTTGTTATATACAAGCTGTATCACCGCCTATATGGCTGGTTTTATACGGTATCACCGCCTTTATGGCTGGTTTTATATTTTTGGCATACTTAGTACCTTGGCAGGACTAGTTATTGACAGAAATGACTACCGCCTTTATTGTTGGTTCTATATATTGGCTTAATTAATTCCTGAGATAAATTAATTGGGTAACAAGGACAATTTATATATTATAATTAAGCGAGATTTCTATATTTGAAATATTAAAAGTGGATCCCCCAACTCCATCATTTCATTTTATTACTACATTTTCACTTAAAAGTTTCCAAAAAATCAAACCATTTTATGTTCGCTCTACGTATCATTCTATTTTACTAAATCTATTCCTTGTGGATCGACCCCGGACTTACTGGGTTATTTTATTACTTCGACACTCTTATACTTGGGAGTAAAAGACCACTTTTTGAGCGTGTTACTATGTTTATTTGATTAAGATAATGTTCTTTATCTAATGGTCACTATATTTTGGAAACATATAAAGATGCTTTTAATGTAGAGGAAAATACAAGTCATAGATCTGAATTAAATAATACTGAATCATGGCATATGAAATTGGGCCACATAGGTGTTAGACGTCTATGAAAATTGGTTAAGAATGGTTTGATTGAAAATCTTACCTTATATCCTTATCCGATAAGGGAGTCATGTTTCCTACGGAAAATGGCAAAGACCATATTTCTTGGTGTTAGACAGCGTGCTGAAGATTTATTGGAACTAATACACAATGATGTGTGTGGTCCATTAAATCATGTCGCTCATGTTATTTCTACATACATCGTGACTTTCAAGGATGATAAGTCAAGATATGAATATGTCTATAAATCAGAAACAATTGACAAGTTCAAAATATTCTGATACGAAGTAGTAAAATAACCAGTAAATTCATCAAGTGTCTTTGATTAGATCAAGGTGGTGAATTTATGATCAACGAATTCATAAGTTATTTAAGGGAGAATTGTATTCTCGCCATATATAGCCCACCAAGAACTATTCAACACAATGGTGTGTCTGAGTGAAGAAATCATACTTTATTGGATATGGTGCGATTTATGTGAGCTATACAGATCTTTCATATTACCTTTAGGGACTGCTACCCACATACGTGATAGAGTTTCATCGAAATTTGTTTCTACAACATCAAATTGGATATGGTTCAGTAGAAATCCAAGTTTTAGATATTTAAAGATTTGGGGTTGTCCTGCATATGTTAGAGTTGCGCAACAGGATAAATTAGCATCCAGAGGGTATAAATATAGGTTCATTGGATATCCTGAAAAATCTTTGGGATATTAATTCTATGATTCTACGCAACGAAAAGTAAGAATTGTAGAAAGATTGAACTTGATGAGTTTGATCCAAACAGTAACGTTTGCTTATATATATGTCTCGTTCTACTAGTGTTATGATGTGTGGTATGGCTAAAAAATGAATGAAAAAAAAAATAAAAAATGAATGAAAAAATTGTTGAAGAAAAAAAAACCATATATAACCGATAAGCGTAAAGCTACTCATGGGCTAGTGTTGGGACTGAAGGGGTTATTTAGGGGGTGAGTCCGGTAACGCAGCGGAAGCGGTGAAAATCCGATTTTCAGATTTCAAAACTTTTTCTCGGATAAATTAAATAAACATATTTATTTAATATTCCAATAATCAAATTATGAAAATAAATTCAATAAAACAATTTTAAGTGAATTTACCGAAATACCCTTGCTTTGTATTTTTGTCCGTTTTAGTCCGAAATTGATCCAATCAATTTTGAATGATTCTAAATCATTTCTAAGATGAACTTATGATGTTCAAAACATCAAAACACCAAAGCAACCAAAATCCCCAAATTTCCTTATATTGGCCGAATGCACCATTTGGTGCCCAAGTTGACCATTTGGTCATTTCATGCTTCAAAACTCATCCAAATGAAATCCAATCAACATGAAACTTTGCATGCATCATATACACACCCAAATGCTCAACATATATGAAAACCCCCAAATTTGGAATTAGTTAGAAACCCTAATTTTTCAATTTCCACAAATTGGACAAATTAGGCTAATTACATTAAATCAAATGTTTCAATCATCAATATTTCATCCAATTCAAGTCTCAACACAATGAAACAACTCAATATAAAATCTAGGTCATTTAAGAGTGGGTCAACAACTCTAGAATAGCAACATGGTTTCCAAAACCTTAAAAGAATGTTTACAACTACACTAGTTACATACTTCCATCATCATACATGCTTTACAATTTCACCAAAGCTTCCATCAACAAAAACCACAAAGAACAAAGAAAGAAATAACCTAAAGATATCATATATTGAAGCCTAGATCCTAAGGAACAATTTCCTTACTAATAGTAAGTTGGAAAAAACTTACTAAAATCAAGCTTCCTTTGGATTTTTCTTTCTTTCTCAAGCTTTCTTTAAGTTCCTTCAATGGTGTTTTGCTTTTGTGAAATGTGTATTAGGTTAAACTAAAATGAAAAGCAAATGAAAACAATATATACTTGTGAAAGAAAGCCTTGGCCGAAATTATACACAAGCATATACACCAAATTTTCATTTCAAATGCATTTAGTCAACTTTATAAATATCTAAAAACTTTATGGATATTTATTTTGGTCAACAAATGCAACTAACATCATTAACTTTAAATATCCTAACATAAGATATTTATATTTTAATTAATTTAATCATTTAACAATTAAATAATTAATTAATCAATCAAATACAAATATATTAAATATATGTATAATATTTACATTAAATATTAAAAACATATATTCATTTAGGATAAAAGTCAAATAACTCATTTTGACTATTAATTAATGTGTATTTAAATTAATCAAGTATTAAATGTAAATACACAATAATTAGGCAAATGACTATCTAGTCTCTTTAGCATGTATCTTGCGTTTAACCATTAAACGACTTTATAAATAATCAATATTATTTATTTATGTTGCTCTAGTGCTCAACGAGTATGTTTCATTATTGAGACTCTCTAGGTTCAGGTATATCCGTCACGAAATCAAATTTCGTGTCCATAATCTATCCACCCGTAGATTATGACGATCACGGATAATCTCGCTGAACCATACAGGTCGAGGTCATCGCAAATGTATAATTCCTCCGTCACAGGTATCCGGATAAATCCCAGAGATATAGATGTAAACGTCAAATCTCTATCGGGATTATCCAGTCGACTATTCTATTAGCAATCTCAAAAAGAATGTTTAGAACTAACTTCTAAACTTACCACGGGCCCATGGTTTTATCTGATTGCTAATCATATGGACTACCTATGCTCTGGTACACAGAACTGACGGATCCTATCTTGATACACATAGGACACATTGAGGATCTATCTACACCCAACGAACAGGCGGAGGTCTGATCTAAATAGATCGGTGACATGACTGCCGTCTAAGTGTAGAAGATGTCTCATGTGCCCACAATGGCATCTCAAGTCTAAGAATCACAAGTGCTACTCAACCCAAGAAGATTCTTATTGACGCTGGTGTACCATCCATTAAGAATCTTCGGTGAGTCGTTCAGTGTTTATCCGCTATAAACACCTACACGTCTATACTAGTCTCCAAGACTAATGGTTCATTGAGAAACCATTGGAATCATATATTCCAGTATACGACATGTACCGGTCTCAACGGGTTTACTATACTGACCAAGTAGTGTAAACCTTGACCAGGAACTGTCTGAGAATGACAACGTCATGATACGACTCAATGTCCGTTGCGACGCTTTTGCAACTGTATCATGACTAATCATTCTAGGGTCATTACGTCTTTACCATATAAAAGATTAGATTATATTATAGAAACTGCATATATTATTACTGATAATAACGTTTTACAGAAGTATTTAACAAAAATACAACCGGAATTGGCGCTCTGAGCACCAACCCCTACAGGGACATCGTAAGGAGAAATGCTACCTTAAAGGGTATGTGAGTCAAAATGGAGAAAATTCATACCATATTGAGCGCAGATAGGAAAACACGAACACTTTTGAGATATCAATGTTAGTTTAAACCATTAGATCTCAATTTTTGAGACAAAATCACCGAGTTGACTTACTCAAGAATTAAACTGTGACTAGACCTTTATACACGCATACTGTTAGTCTAGCTTAAATGAGTTATTCAATAACATTTACTTGAGTTACATTGAGCACTTTTAAGATTTTTTTGGTTTAGTTACTGGCCATTCTCTGAGGACAATATTATACGTAACTCATAATATTTTAGTTATTTTATTTTTGCATTTGTGTGTGATTGCATGTGTGTGTTGAATGTCATTTGTGGGTGTCATCGATATAAGCACTCGTGAGATTATAATCCGTCCGTTAGGGCCTTCTAGGGGTTTAAAATCTTGTTACATGCACTAAATTCAATCGTGATCCCTATGAAAGTGGCTAGGTTAATTTATTTTAGTTTGTTTATTTTGTTTATTTCTTGTTATTTTGGTCGATGACTAGCAAAATATTAAGTTTGAGGGTATGATGAATGGTCAATATGTCTAATTTACTGCCCATTTATCTTGCATTTAGTGTGTTATCTTAAGTTTTATGAATGTTTTGATGGGCTTTGGGTATGTTTTATAGGTCAAAATCATATTATGACTCAAAATGACTTAACGAGCGATGAATCGGTAAATTCAGAGCAAAATCAAGCCATATTCCAGAGTTCAGCATGGGTATCTCGACTTAGACTTAGGCCTCGCGACATTCTGTAGTGTAATTTTGAGGCAAAACCTAAAATTTGTTGCGTGTCGTGATGCCGGATTAAAACAAGCCAGCATCGCGACTCCGAGACTTGCGCATCGCGACACGGATGAATTTCTTGGTGCATGAAGAACTCCAGTTTCTTAATAAGGAAATCTCCCAATACCTCCTATATAAATATGAGTTCATCCCAAAACCTAAAGGAAGACTCATAACATACTTTTGGAGCTTCAAACACATAGAAGAATACTTGTAGCAATATAAGAACGAGTGCTTCAACTGGTGTTGGAGATTGAAGCTGACGTCTGCAATGAAAGTTCTTTCAGTCTTTTTCTTCTCTAGTTTTATATTTTTGAGTTATTATCTTACACTAATGATTAGTTTGCATTTATTGAATATTATGTGTAACTAAATTATTAGTTTAGGGTTGTAATGGATCTTAAACACTTGTTTAATTAATTGGCATCTTTTTATTCTTTAGGGTTTGTTATGTGGTTGTTTATTATTCTCTATGTTTAAATGCATGTCCTATTGCTTGATCACCGTAGAATAGTCGGGGTAAATCCTTGGGAACTTAACAGAGGAAATTTGGGTTAGCCGTGAGAATAATAGCGCGTGATCTAATTCTTTTGAATAGATTTTTGTGCATGATAGACATATACCTACAGGACATGCGTAGCCAATATTAGAACTTGATCTTAATGGATTTGGTTTAAGTTAGTTAACATAAACATACAGTTAATTGGCTTTATCGAAATATTTCTACCTGACCATCGAAAGATGCTTGAAAATATAGTACTCGAACCTATTGTTTGTGTTCTTAGGTGAAGTTACAACCCTACGTTCTTCTATCATATAAGGTTTTCCCAAAATTTATTATTTGCCGTTTACTTAATTTTTAGTTAATTAAATTAGTCAAATATCTTTCTCAAATATTTGTTTAGTTCTAGTTAAGTAGGTTTAGTTTTAGTATTAATAGGAAAAATAATAAGTCTCTATGGGTAGGATATCCGACTTTTAGTCACTATATTACTTGCACGATATGTGTGCTTGCGTGCGATAGTAAAACCGAGATCAGAGGTTTTAGAATAATGATACTCATTTTTTTTTTAAAAAAAAAAGTAATCAAGTGCCCTGAAGTTGGAAATAAGCTATTAAAATGTAATTTTTTGATTCATTTTATCATTTTTCATGAAAGTAATGTTGACTTTACATGTAACTGTAGTTAGAAAAACATATTTCACCGTTAAAATATTTCCTCATGCTTTTCTTCTCTTTTCTTTTATTTTTCTTTCTTCTTTTTTCTTCCTTTTTCTGATGCTGGTCTAAATCAGATTTGGATTATTATTTTTTTTTTTTATTTTCGGTTAAGTTCGTTTATTTAGATCTTATATATGTGTTCCAGTTTTACAGTGGTTGTTAAAATACACTCAGATCTTAATATGTATTGGTATTTTATTGAATTCATTTTTGTCTTATACAGGTATAAGGGATTTTACAGCAACAAGCAAATGATTTATGAAACTCCACCAGCAAGATTTGACGGTAAAAGTTTTAGATTTTTCGATGTTTTGTAATGAATTTGTTTTTTATTATAATAGTCTTATATTTTATTTTGTATATTATGTTATTCTTTTCTGGTCCAGAAGTTTTGGAGTCACCATTTCATAAAAGTTGGAAATATTAACTGGATTCATAGTACCAACAGGGCTGCAAATAAATTGAAGTGTGGATCTGAACTTAGATCAGTATAGTGCATATATCTATATTATCATACTTGGTTCTGATTAGGCTTGAATCATACGTTTTTCCTAATTTTATATTCGAATATATACGATTGTATCCTTATGATTTTTTTTTTAACTATCAATAAATTTCATATTTCATAAAAAAATAATATAAGACATAAATAGCTTTAGGACAAGCAACTCATTGAAGAGGAAAAAAATAAAAATACTTTAATAGTGACTTTATTTACCAATCATCAAAATAGGTTGGAATTAGAATTACATGGAATTAGAATGGACTCGAATTAGAATGGTGAATTGAAATCAAGATAAGTTGTTTACTTAGATGCTTGAATCATAATTGTAATCAAGTAGTATTTCCATTTATGTATTATTTAATTTAGTAATCGACATGAAATGTTAGCAAGTTAAAAATATGATCATAGTTAAAATCATGATTATAGTTAAAATCATATGATAATTTATTAATTACTAATTAATTATTATTATTATAGTATGGATTAGGGGCTGAGGTTGAGTAATGGAAATCATACTCTAATAAGGCAAATAAGATCTTACAAGATCTAAATCATGTTCCTAATTAACTAAGAATATTTACATTCTTGAGAAGTTATTCTTTAGCCCTCATTATGTACAAAATAAAATCTCACATCAGCCCTAAGTACTGAATCCCATAACTATCCAAAACCGTCCCAATAAGCCAGCAATCCAAAGTTGCATACCACATGTAGATGTGATGTTTTGGGCCCTCAAGTTGCCCATGCTTTGGGCTTATTTTGGCACTATTAATGTCAAGAAAATTGGGCCTAAAAGCCTTGCACGTCCTCTTGTAATGTCTGCCCGTGCACACCAAGGTGTGTGCCGTACCAAGATGAGCTGCGCATTTGTACACGGCGAATAGTCACGCATATGCCCAAATGTTGGGTGTGACACTCTCCCCCACCCGAAAATTATATTATGTGCCGGGTATATATATCATCTCTCTCACAGCAGGCGGGCCCCAAAATTATGTGGGGCCCGCCTGCTGTGAGAGAGATGACATATACACCCGGCACATGATATACCACCTCCTCCCCCACCCAATTCATGTAACGCCCTCATTACGTCTTCGTTGAAGAACCCCACACCTTACTGCGACTCTCAACAACCTTGAGCAAATTCTCGCACTTGGACCAAGCACTCATGACCCAACACTTGGTGAGCATGTTTGTAAACATTGAATTTTAACGCATAGCCTGATGATGAGTCTGGTATAGAGGCACCACTTGAAATTTTATATAAAGTTGCAAGGTTAAATGCTGGAAGGGAAAAAAACTCTAGAGAATTCATAAAACAACAAAATCCAGCTGGACAACACCTATGTTTGGCCATACCTCTCTCATACATGAACATTCAACCAAACAACACCTATGCCTGGTCAAACCTCTTTCAAATATGAACAGCTGGTCATATATATATATTGGAAATCCTAAATCCGGCTGGACATAATATACCTGCTAGTTATCCGATACAGTAGTCAGATTATGGAAAACTAATAAGGGATTTACCTCAAGATTTATTTTATTTTTAATGTCATTATTAGCCTATTAAGGCTTATGCCTATAAAAAGCCTGTGAAATGAGTGAATTGGGGGACGAGGGAAGAAAAAATAGAGAATATAGTAAAAAAGACGAGTGAGTTGAAAGGCCAAAATAGAGAGTTGATAGAAAATTATAATGAGAAATCCCTAGAGTTTCTCTTCTTACGGAAAATGATTCGGTAACTGTCTAATTTTCAAAGGCTCATTACGAGCAAAATACACATAAGGTACAACCTGAGGGCACCCTTATTGCTATTTCTACTCGTTTTACAGAATTGTCCTGACATAGTATGTCCGACCAGACTTGATTCATATCATGTCAGACGTACACAAGTCAAAAATATATACGGACATATTTGGTGGTTCCATGCTGGTATATAAGATGAAAACCTGGACAAAAATTCTATAGTCGATTCCGAATGGATGGTAATATGGTATACACTCGGGATACAACTCCACATAAAACTGGGAAATGATTATACAAAATGTCGGTTTTACAGTTCTTGTTGTTTCATTGTTATCATGTTGTTTCATTTTAATGTATTTTTCTATGTTCTCTCTCTGGTACACATAGAATGTCCTGTTGGACAGTTGTGGCCCATAGCATCACTATTTGTACAGATCATGGTGTTGTTGTACAAATTAACTATGTGACAAAGGAAATTGCTCTTCTATCATTTGTAATTAGATTACCAAGATGTATAAATGATAGAAGGTCTATATGATTAGTTCTGGATTGATAAGATATGAGACAGTATCAATCCATGGAGGTTTAATCATTAAATATCCATAGTCGTTGTATTATCGAGATTGGACATCGATAATGCGGAATAGACTAGTATTACACTTGTGAGCGTTGTGGGAGCATAACGACATAGTTCTCATATATTTGGGTATAGGATACTCATGCAAGTGTAATAGGAGGTTGTGTTTATCAATGGTACGGAAACAGCTTCGCTCTGGATAGACCCCTCAGAATTCCATTGGTAGTATGACTATGTGTCTATGGAAGTCCGAATCAGGGTATGTGTATTTGGTCTTAACCTGAGACTTGCACCGCTAATACTTGCGACAATCAATATACTTTGGTTTTGGTCGTCCAGGGCTTTAATAGGTTCTGTGTACGCCTCTTCTGGGTATATTAAGAATCGTAGTGTATTGGGTGTGATGTCGAGATGGAAATATCACTCCAGTCATAGTGGAGATGATGATCACGTAGGATACGGAACTGGTTCTCTTATATGCTGCAGCTATCGGGATATTATGACTAGGTCATATTTATCCGATTATAAAGACTAGTTACCAGAGATCTGATATGTGCTTCTTACAGGGCAGACACATTTCCAGCCCCAGGCCTTGCACGTGACATCTGATACTGGATCGAAATACGCAATACTACGTATACTACGCCTGATATAGATCACATATTCCAGTAAGAATATTTCTGGAGAATTGGGTAGGCATGATGCTTTGCTATAAGCCAACCATGTCTTGTAAATCGGTAAAAATGTAGTATTAGGTATGTACGAGTTCGGATAGTCCGACGACCAGATTTACTGCTAACATATACGGGGATCTCATAGGTCGCTTCCCGAAGGTTCACCGATGACGTATGACTCGCACTTTATTAATCTGTGATTAATTAGATGAGAGAGAAAATTAATCTGGGATTAATTACGGAGATATTTTATCTGAGATAAAATATTAATTAAAGAGAGAATACGATTAATTTGGAATTAATCGATAAATTAATATATTCGATATATTAAACGAAATTGGATTTCGACGCGGAATTGAAATAGGATTTTAATTCGGGCGAACGAGTTAATTTAGAATTAATTCGTTAGCGACGTGAATAATAATTTTGCTAGGCATAATTATTTAATTACATCGCAATGGAAAATTCGTTAATTTGGAATTAGCGAACTCGAGCCCGAGAGTGTTTGCGGACACACTCGCATTTCGAATTCAAGTGCGGCCCACAAGTCACATCAATCGTCAAATCACTAGTCAATCGATTGATGTGATGTCTAGTCACTTTGAGTGATGTGACAACTTGTCATCGTGATTGATGGTGGTAGTTGGTTGGCTTTAATGCCATTTACCAAATTTTGAATTTGGTATATCTTAATTGTTTTTTTTGGAAAATCAAACCAACCTAACTAATTTTTCATTCTCTCTCATTTTTCTCTTCTCTCTCTCACGGTTTTGGACCACTTTTCTTCTTCTATTTTTCTGCAAAATACCGAGAATGGAGAAGAAACATTAGGAAGTTTTGTGGCAAAATTTCCGTAGTGCTAGCACAGTTTAAGGGTCTTGCGAAGGTGATAGGGAAACTGAATTGTCAGCTTGGAATCTCAACACAAAGCTTGGAGCTTGGAGGACCAAGATGGACGAATTTTTGGAGCACAAAAACCTGCAAATGCCGAGAGCTTCAATGGAGCTTGGAGAAGTTTTGTGTTCATCGCATCGCTCAACCGATCATTGTAAGTATTCTGTAACTTCTTTGAGTATTCGTACATGAGTTTCTTTGCTTGATTTGATCCCGTGACCTAATAGAAACCCAACAATGGTATCAGAGCCATTTTGAGCATGAAACTTGATTAGGGTTAAAAATTGGGTAAATATAATTTGAGCATGATTTGATAAAATTAATTGATTGAGTATGATTGAATGATGTTGTATTGAATTTGTATGGGATCAATTTCATGAAAAGTTGATTGGATCAATTTTTGCCCAATAGTTAGGCTTGGCCGAAACTACATGTTGCCCTAATGTCTTGGTATTTTTTATTTCTTTGATCATTGGATGACTTGAAATAATTGAGTAATGTTGATTTAAGATTCAATTGGATTGGATTTATAATTGGACATATGAACCCTAAAAACCGAGACTTGATAAGCATGAAGATGATTGATTTTTTGATTCAATTGTGTTGGACATTAGTTGATGATAATGAGCATAATTAATTGTACAAATTGGTGTTTTGGAAATGTTAATTTGGTTAATTAATTATGGCATACACTTTAGATTAATTAATTGTGAAATTTGGAATTTTGTAAGTTAATTAATTGGGCCTATTTTGGAAATAGGACTTGAAAAGTTATAATTGGGCTTAATGGGCTTGGTTGTACCAAGTTAGGTTTAGGCTAAATTGGTTGGATCCAATTAGGCCCAAAACCATATCCATAAAGTCCAATTATGACTTAATGGACCTTTAACTTTAATTGGGCCTAAATTGGTTTCTTGGCAAATAAGGGTGATTCCTTATATGGGCTTTGGTTTTTGGGTTTGACCCATATTGACCAAAAGTCCATGCCTTAGAAATTAAATAAAAGCCCATTGGACTTTAAATTAAATTGACATTGGATGTTAATCGGGCTTTGAGACCCGTAACGATTAGATTTTGAATCTAAGTCGTAAAGGTACTTTAAAAAGTGTATTATTTAATTTGGAATTAAATAAATGAATTAGTATTAAATGCAAATTAAATTGGATTTAATGTTGTAGTTTAGTATAATTCAAGAATTCGTACTTTGAGTACTTATTCGCAAAACGAGTTTGACTCGCACAAAATCAAATCGTTGTTTGAACATTGGATGGTCATTTAATTATCAGATTAATTAATTGGATTAGATTGATTGATAACATGCTTGTGTGAATACATGGTTGCGATGTATGAATAATGTATATCTGATGGATATTAGATGGGTGAGGGCAATTTTGGAAATTTTTGTAATAAATTTAGAATTTATTAAATTGGACATGCGTGTCCAGCCTATTACCTCTTGACTCTATGTATTTCTCTTCTCACCTATTCCCCTCAATGTAAATGAGGTTTCTTTAGAAGTGTTATGTAATTGGGTAGAAGTAATACTTGAGCTAGCGGGAGAGAGGAAATGGAGAGATTTGTTCTAGGAACAATGTTTAAATATCCATCCGCATATCATTATTATATTTATTTACTTACGCGCCTTATTATGTGTTTAGAATGCATGTTTAAGGGTGTATGATGATGAGACCTTAACAAAGATAATTAATTGGTTGCCAATTTCATGTGAAAAACCCTCAAAATATATTAAGCGTTTTTCCTTCCATTGAGTGATTCTTACTCAAGATCCAAGACTGGCATTGGTTTGTTGGCCAAAGTCAAGACCTCTTTCTGTCGCAGATGTGTTTGAATCATGAAGGCTTTGTTCTATATCGGTGTCTTGTCCAAGTTGTGATTTGTTGGCCAAAGTCAAGATCACTTCTTGTCCATAGACATTGATTACGAAGCTTTCCAAGGTCAATGGGTTCCGCTTAACTGGGATCACTAAGTTTGTTGTGCCAAAGCCAAGGCTTAGTTGATTCAGAGGAAAAAGGTTAGGCAATATATTGGATATATTGGCATACATAAGATATATCTTTCAGACTTGGATGTCCACCTACTGGATCTAGGAATTGGATGGGATCCAATTGATCTTAGAGATCTACCTAGTTAATTATCATTCAATTTGTTGGCCAAAGTCAAGATTGTGTATTATTTAACGGGATCCTAGCCCACTAGGAAACAAGGTTTCCTGAGTACTCAACAGATGGTTAGAGGCTCGCCGAAAAATAGTGGGAGGCAAGTATTAAATTTGCAATATTCGTTTAGTTACTTGCCATACGCGCTCATTTCAAATATTTCGTCAAATAAATTAATATATTAGTTGGACTAATATTTAATGTTGTTTTAAATTAAACAGTTGGACTGTATTCAAACTATTTCATTTATAGTTGATTATATAATTGGATTATAGTAATCAATATATTTGAATTAACTTATTTAAATTAATAGTTGATTTTATAATTGGATTATAGTAATCAATATAATTGAATTTAATCTGTTAAATTATAGTTGATTATATAGTTGGACTATAGTAATCATTATAATTTATAGTACCTAAAATCGTTGATTAAATAGTTGGACTATTAGAATCAAGATAATTGAAAGATTAGTGTTTAAAACATAATCCTGGATGAAAATGTATTTAAACGACTTTAATTTTCAAATTGGGAATAATGAATCAGGATAGTCCTGAAAACTAAGAAGTTACTTTATTTGATAAAATAACATCTTATGCCTAAGCCTGGAGTTAAGCAAATAGTAGAACATGATATTTGGAATATTCATGTGATGATAACTTTAGTGCTTAATCCAATAAGCTTGCCAAATAGACTCCTTAATTTCTTAGTTAGAACTAATGATTAGATCTTTATAGTATGATAATGAAATTGAAGGATCTTTATAGATCTATCCTTAGATCTTAGAAGTACTAAATTGCAATAGAAAACTCTTGGAGAGTTAATGGCAATACTCAAGGAGACAAAGCCAGAATTTGCAATTAGGCAAGAAGCGCAAGGCGCATCTCGCTTCGACATCCCAGAAGGCAAGGCATGGCCAAAGGCTTCTGGGGTATGAAAAAGGGGCAAAGGCAAAATCATTATAATCTTCTGGGAAGACAAATGACATATCCCAAAATGTCTGCCTGAACTGTGGCAAACGGGGACACGAAAGCGTGACTGCCGTATGGACAAGGCAGACATGAAGGAAGTGAAGACGGTGCAAGGCTCCGACTTCAAATATATTTGTCATAAATATGTTCACTGTAGTATTAAAATTGGATTTTAGATACTAAATGTGGTACATAAATATGTGCTGATGTGCAGAATCTGCTGAGAGCAGGATACTGACTTCAGTAGAGATTTATCTGCGAATCGGAAACGGGATGAAAGTCATTGTTTTAACCGTAGATACCTAAGTTTAGGAACTACCCTTCGGGTATATACTTAAATTAGGAAAATGTTATAATGTGACTAGTTTGACTAGATACATTATCTCTATATCAGGGTTTAACCCGTTGCGGGTATACCTTTATATTCTAGAACACTAAAGTGTTTTATTTTATAAAGATGATATTGAGATAAACACATTAGATGTGAATAACAACATTTATATTTTGAATATAAATGAATCTCAAACATATGACATGACAAACAAATATCTCAAACTGATTTAATCAGTTGAGACTTATTTGTGGCATTGTTGTCTGGGACACAATTAACAAGACTCGTATATCCACACTTTTGAAGAGTGGATACTAGGACGAATTTGATTCTATTCAAATCATGTCTACGAATCTAGTTTATTAGGCAAAGCGCCTAAAATATCTTTTACTTGGTAAAAATGCAAGTGCCACCGATCTGTTAGCCCTCGTTCATAGTGACGTAAGTGGGCCCATGTCTAGCTAGGCTAGATGTGGATATGAATGTTTCGTGACCTTTACGGATGTGGCATCGCGTTTTGGTTATGTGTTTCTTTTGAAACACAAATCGGAAACTTTTAGAGTTTCGACACGAAGTAGACAAACAGATCGGCTAAAGTATTAAACCGTCACGGTTAGACTATGATGAAAATACTTAAGCAATAAGTTTCTTAAATACTTGAAAGAGTATAGTATTATTTCAATGAGGACTCCTCCCGTAACACGTCCATTTGACGGTGTGTCCGAACAGAGAGACCGAATTCTGTTGGACATGATAAGGTTAATCATGAGTCACTCTGTGCTACCATTTCCTTCAAATGATAAGCTTTAAAACAGTGCAAAACTTATTTTGAATAAGGTTCCATAAAATCTGTTAGACAGACATCATATTAAATATGAACAGGAAAAAAACTAGGTTTTCTCATTCCTGAAGATTTGGGTATGCTAGGCATATGTTTGGATGATACCAAACTAGAACCCAAATCGGATAAGTGCCTAAGTTGTGGGTTATCCTAGGGAAACCAAAGTATAGTACTTATACAACTCACAAGAGAACAATGTAATTGTTGCTCACCATGCGGTTTTCCTAAGAGGAATACCTATATGTAGTGGTAAGTGGGAGGAAAGTAAAACTCGATGAAAATCAGAGTAATACTATTCCAGGCACTGAGTCCTAATGGAACATATATAGTTAATCAAGGATGAAAATATACCAATAATCTTCGAATACACAAGAACCATGTAAGTCGGTGAGAGTCAGAAAACAACCTGGGGTATGGGTTTCTGATCTCACCTCATAAAAATGTCAATCTTATTGAGGAACACGAACTGACTACGTATGAGGAAGTGATACAAGGTATCGACTCCCAATAATGGCAAAGTGCCATGATATCCGAAATAGATTCCATATAGAACAACCAAGTTTGGATACTAGTTGTTGTACCAGAAGGCATTGTGCCTATTGGTACTATATTAGTCTTCAAGGAAGACATACATGGAAGGCAACATACCAACGTACTATGCTAGGCTTGTAGCGAAAAGGTATTATTATCAACAGTGTGTCGATTACGACGAAACCTTTTACCTGTTGTCATGTTTAAATCCATTTGGATAATGCTTGCTGAAGTTGCATGTTTCATTCATGAAATGTGGCAGCTGAATGCCAAAACCACTTTCCTTAACGGAAACCTTTTGGAGGATGTTTACAATATCCTGACGGTTTTATCGTACCAAAACGAGGAAACAAGGTGTGCAAGTTAACTCGATCCATGAATGGATTGAAGCAAGCATTGAGTTATTGGAACAATAGTTTTTATGTAATCATAATGGTATATGATTTAATTCAAAATGAAAATAATTCTTGTGTATATAAGGAGGTTAGTGGGAGTGCACTGACAGTGACTCTCCTAAATAAATGATGACATATCATTTCTTGAAAATGATATTCCTATAAAAAAATCGGTGAAAGCTTGGCTTTCATGAAAATTCTCCGTAGAATTATTTGGGGAGACAACCTTTATTCTAGGAATAAAGATCTATTGGGATAAATTTAAAGTTGTTAATACTCTCCGAGAACTCGTACATTGAAATAAATGTACGTGACCTGGTGTCTCATACGCTTTGAGCATATGAAGTCACAATCGGGCCAATCCAAGTGATAGTCATTGGATTGATGTTAAGAACATCCTTTAGTATCTTAGATGAACTAAGGATGTTGTCTTAAACTATGGAGAATGAGAACTTAAAGTGACTAGGTTCACTACTGCAAGTTTCCTAACCGATTATAACGACTATAAGTCGTAAGAGCGGTACCATAAAGTTTGAGTAATGGAACAATGAGCTGGAAATCTTCCAAGCAAGATACTGTTACTGAATAAAAAACACACGTGGATTATTGCTGCAGCTGAGGCAACAATAGAAGCCTTCTGGATTGATAATAATCTAATTAGATTAGATATAGTTCTATTAGCAGCTGAGCTAGGCTACAACATAGGCTAAAGAATTAATGGTCTCATCAACGATCCAGATAAATACTTCAAATATTCATCTGATTTGTTCGGATCATACATCGTGGTGATGTGATGATCGAATAAATCGCATCAGATGGTAGTCATGCAAATCCACTGACGAAAGCTTTTCCTCAGCAGAAGTTTGAGTGAATCGTACATAGTTCGGGTGTAGGACACTTGAGTGATTGGCTATAGGCCAAGTGGGAGATTGTTGGACAGTTGTGGCCCATAACATCACTATTTGTACATATCATGGTGTTGTTGTACAAATTAACTATATGACAAAGGAAATTGCTCTTCTATCATTTGTAATTAGATTACCAAGATGTATAAATGATAGAAGGTCCATATGATTAGTTCCGGATTGATAAGATATGAGACAATATCAATCCATGAAGGTTTAATCATTAGATATCCTTAGTCGTAGTATTATAGAGATTGGACATCGATAATGCGGAATAGACTAGTATTACACTTGTGCGCGTTGTGAGAGCATAACGACATAGTTCTCATATATTTGGGTATATGATACTCATGCAAGTGTAATATGAGGTTGTGTTTACCGATGGTATGGAAACAGCTTCGCTCTGAATAGACCACTCGGAATTCCATTGGTAGTATGACTATGTGTCTATGGAAGTCCGAATCAGGGTAGGTGTATTTGGTCTTAACCTGAGACTTGCACCGCTAATACTTGCGACAATCAATATACTTTGGTTTTGGTCGTCCAAGGATTTAAAAGGTTCTGTGTATGCCTCTTCTGGGTATATTGAGAATCGTAGTGTATTGGGTGTGATGTCGAAATGGAAGTATCACTCCAGTCATAGTGGAGATGATGATCACGTAGGATACGGAACTGGTTCTCTTATATGCTGCAGCTATCGGGATATTATGACTAGGTCATGTTTATCCGATTATAGAGACTAGTTACCAGAGATCTGATATGTGCTTCGTACGGGGCAGACACATTTCTAGCCCCAGGCCTTGCAAATGACATCCGATACTGGATCGAAATATGCAATACTACGTATACTACGCCTGATATAGATCATATATTCCGGTAAGAATATTTCTAGAGAATTGGGGAGGCATGATGCTTTGCTAGAAGCCAACCATGTCTTGTAAATCGGTAAAAACGTAGTACTAGGTACGTACGTGTTCGGATAGTCCGACGACCGGATTTACTGCCAACATATCCGGGGATCTCATGGGTCGTTTCCCGAAGATTCACCGATGATTATGACTCGTACTTTATTAATCTGGGATTAATTAGATGAGAGAGAAAATTAATCTGGGATTAATTACGGAGATATGTTATCTGGGATAAAATATTAATTAAAGAGAGAATACGATTAATTTGGAATTAATCAATAAATTAATATATTCGATATATTAAACGAAATTGGATTTCGAAGCGAAATTGAAATAGGATTTTAATTCGGGCGAAAGAGTTAATTTAGAATTAATTCGTTAGCGACGTGAATAGTAATTTTGCTAGACATAATTATTTAATTACGTCGCAACGGAAAATTCATTAATTTGGAATTAGCGAACCCGGCCCGAGAGTGTTTGCGGACGCACTCGCATTTCAAATTCAAGTGCGGCCAACAAGTCACACCAAACGTCAAATCACTAGTCAATCGATTGATGTGATGTCTAGTCACTTTGAGTGATGTGACAACTTGTCATTGTGATTGATGGTGGTAGTTGGTTGGCTTTAATGCCATTTACCAAATTTTGAATTTGGTATATCTTAATTGTTTTTTTTGGAAAATCAAACCAACCTAACACATTTTTCATTCTCTCTCATTTTTCTCTTCTCTCTCTCACGGTCTTGGACCACTTTTCTTCTTATATTTTTCTGCAAAATGCCGAGAATGGAGAAGAAACATTAGGAAGTTTTGCGGCAAAATTTCCGGAGTGTTAGCACACTTTAAGGGTCTTGCGAATGTGATAGGGAAATCGACTTGTGAGCTTGGAATCACAACACAAAGCTTGGAGCATGGAGGACCAAGATGGCCGAATTTTTGGAGCAAAAAAACCTGCAAATGCCGAGAGCTTCAAGGGAGCTTGGAGAAGTTTTGTGTTCATCGCATCGCTCAACCGATCATTGTAAGTATTCCACAACTTCTTTGATTATTCACACATGAGTTTCTTTGCTTGATTTGATCCCGTGACCTAATAGAAACCCAACATGTCTTATCATACTCAGTTTTTGTCTGGCCAGACATCCCTATATCCAGTCTAGCATCTTCGAAGCCAGGTCGATGAGACATGTACTCTAATTAGCTCATTTATTTACCTTTTTATTGTTAATCTATCTTACAAGTCATTTACTTATTGTTATGTCATTACTATTTTTATTTTTATTGTTTGAATTATTACTATTAGCTATGCATGCGTTTCCTGACCTCCTAATTTACCAGTATATCAAGTCTGGCCAGACATTAATTTCTTAAAGAACGTCCATCCAGGCTTCCACAAAGATGTTGTAGTTTCAGAAATTATGGTTTATAAAATATATCCGGCCAGACATGCAATATGATTGGTTGAACATGCTTGGAATGTGGAAAATTTGGTTGGGCTTCTCCGAAGCCAGGCTGATGAGACATATACTTTGTTATGTTTGGTTAATGTTATATTGTAATTCTCATAATTCATGAACATTTATTTTGCCTTCTTTATTGTCTACGCTATTTTATGTTTTGAAAATGTCATTGCATGATTATGCATAATAATACATGACTTCCCCTCTTTTAAACCTAAATATTATATTGGCATCAGTGAGGGACCATTTCGAACCCAAACGGGTTTAAGGTCGGACCTTGCGATGGGTGTAATGCGGCCTTAAATCATTCTTAGTGTATTATACTGGGTGACGATATTTTTATTCTCCGAGTGATCCCACGTGGACTATTCTTAGTCTCTACGGGTTGCGAGCCCAACAATGTCATGGTCGCCGATGTCATAGGCATAGCAGTAATCTCTGTTTCGATTCTACAAATAGTGAATCCACTGAGGATAGAGAAACTACCTTGAAAAAATACCTTATAGTATTCATGGCGAAATTGAGGTTAACTATGTCTTCATTTATTTTGCATACCCTTCAAACCTCGATGGCGTTGCATATCATGAAATCACTTTCACTCCAGGTGATGGATCGCTATGTGATAATAACCATCATTTGTTAGCACGTACCTTGATGAGCGGAAAATATATCAATATTTATCGCCCATTTTACTTAATAATTTGTATATTTTCTTGAGATTTGTGAATATTTTGACGTGTTTTGTGTATTTTGTGTTGGTGTTTGCTAAGGTCCCAAGATCATTAACAAGCATGAAATAAGTGTACGAATACAACGAGGAGTTGCAGAATACTCACATCGATCGTTTGAGCGACGCGGGAGGCAACAAAATCTGATTTTCTCCTCTTGTACTGCTCACATCTTGTACTGCTCACGGCAGTGAACTGCAACAGCCCATAGTTTTTGGCTTTGTGGATCAACTTCGGCAAGCTCCAAGCTTCGTGATTTGATTCCCGGCTCATGGTTGGACTTCCCTATCACCTTCGCATGTCTCTCGGAGTGCTAGCTCTTGTGATTTTTGCCATAAAAATCACCACACTTGCTTCACATTTCCTCTTGGTTCTCGGCAGTTCACTGCCAAAACAGAAGAAAAATTTGCCCACCATGGACGTGAGAGAGAAGAGGGAAAAGAGAGAGGAGTTGTGAGAGATAGATGGAAAAAGTGTAATAATAATTGATTTCTAAAATCCATTTACCATATACCACTTTTGATTTACAAAAAGTCAAGCAATTAAATGCTTTCCATCAACTCCCATCAATCCATCAATCTATCAAATCAAGTGACATGTTGTCACATCACTCAAAGTGACTAATGATTTGACGCTTGATGCGACTAGTGATTTGACACTTGATTTGACTTGCGTGCCGCACTCGAATTCGAAATGCGAATGCGCTCGCAAACAATCTCGGGCTCGGATTCGCTAATTCCAAATTAACGAATTTTCTGTTGCGTCGTAATTAAATGATTATGCCTAGTGAAATCACTATTCATATCGCTAACAAATTATTTCTAAATTAACTCATTCGCCCGAATTAAAATCTAATTATAATCCCGCGTCGAAATCCAATTTCGTTTAATATATCGAATATATTAATTAATCGATTAATTCCAAATTAATCTTTTTCTCTCTTTAATTGATATTTTATCATAGATAAAATATCTCCGCAATTAATCACAGATTAATTTTCTCTCTCATCTAATTAATTCCATATTAATTAAAAGTGCGAGTCATACGTCATCAGTGAATCTTCGGGAAGCGACCCATGAGATCCCCGGATATGTTGGCAGTAAATCGGGTCGTCAGACTATCCGAACACTTAATTACCTCGTACTACGTTTATACCGATTTACAAGACAAGGTTGGCTTCTAGCAAAGCGCCATGCCTACCCAATTCTCTAGAAATATCCTTACAGGAATAAAGGATCTATATCAGGCGTAGTATACATAGTATTGTGTATGTCGATCCAGTATCGGATGATCACGTGCTAGGCCTGGGGCTGGAATTGTGTCTGCCCCATACGAAGCACATGTCGGATGTCCGGTAACTAGTCTCTATAATCGGATAAACATGACCTTGTCATTTTATCCCGATGACTGCAGTACTTAAGAGTACTAGTACCGTATCCTACGTGACCATCATCTCCACATGACAAGAGTGACATTTCCATCTTGACATCACACCCAACACACTACGATTCTCAATATACCCAGCATAGGCGTACATAGAACCTGTTAAAGCCCTGGACGACCGCTACCAAAGTATATTGAATGTCGCAAGTATTAGCGGTGCAAGTCTCAAGTTAAGACCAAATACAGCTACCCTGATTTCGGACTTCCATAGACACATAGTCATACTACCAATGGAATTCCAAGGGGGTCTATCCAGAGCGAAGCTGTTTCCCGTACCATCGGTAAAACAAAACCTCCTATTACACTTGCATGAGTATCCTATACCCAAATATATGATAACTATGCCATTGTGTCCTCACAACGTGCACAAGTGTAATACTTGTCTTTTACGTATTTATCGATGTCCAATCTCGATAATACTCTGACTAGGGATATTTAATGATTTATCCTTCGTGGACTGATACTGTCTCATATCATTCTCAATCCAGGAACAAATCATAGGGACCTCCTATCATTTATATATCTAGGTGATCTAATCACAAATGATAAGAGAGCAATCTCCTTTGTCACATAGTTAATTTGTACAACAACACCATGATCTGTACAAATAGTGACGCTATGGGTCATAATTGTCCAATATTTTGTATATAAATAAGGTTTCAGGACTCACTGGAATCAAATCAGGGCCAAAATTACGAAAAATGGGCAAAAAGGGCAAAATTGTCATTTCTCACATCACGACATGCACATCCTCTATGTCGCGACATGCCACAGTCAATGTTCTGCTGACACTTGTCATCATGATGTCAGAAAAATAATTCAGTATGCCGACACCACACGTCATTGCTTAAGTCAGCATCGCGATGCGCACAACTTCACGCGTCGCGATGCCGATCCAATAATTCTACCGACAGCCACGTGTCATCATCTCAGCAAAGCCACATACACGTGTCGAAGATCAACGGTGTGTGGCAACGTGTAATGTTTCATGCGTCGCCATGCGTGGCACCAAGATTTGCCTATAAATTGAGGCAAAATTCATTTGAAATTTTCATACCTTCTTCTGGGGATTTCCTTAAGAATACTGAGAAGATTGTATATTGTTTGCTTATTTACAGCTTTCTTGTATTTAATTTTTATTTTATGAAATATTTCTTTCTTTATTTTACTTTTCAGAATGAGGAGGTAACTTCCCTCTGCTGGGGTGAAGGTTAAAGCATTTATTACTAATATTTAGATTAATCTCCCTTAATTATAATATATAAACTATTTTAAAACCTGACTTAATGGGATACTGCCTTTTTGGTCGGTTGGACTTAATTAAATTGATTTTAACTAAATTGGATACCGCCTTTATGGTCGGTTGGAATTAATTATAAAATTGACTTAATCAGGATACCGCCTATATGGTCAGTTAGTAATGTCATGCAAAGTTTATATATTATAATAAAAGAGATATCTAAATTAGAAGTAATAAAAGTGGATCATCTGACCCATATCATTTTCTTTATTGTTAATTTATCTTTTTAATTTCCAAGCTTTACTTTATGTCATTTATTTTATTTATGTCTGTAATATTCCTAGATATGTGTGGTAACTAAACCCCGTATCTAGGGTTTGATGAATTCCAATATCATCGTTTTATAAGCGGTTATTTTAATGCTTCTTGTTAACTGGTCATTAATAAGATTGATTTGGTAAACTTAAAATGAACTTGGAAAAGGGATTTTAGGTTTTAGCCCTAGACTCAATAGGTCACGATCTCACCTTGGGGCAAATGACTCTTAGGTAGATTTCCTTACTTGATAGGAATAAACCTGTCGGGCAAGGGTAGCCATAATTGGAACTTAATCTTAATGAATTCAGATAACTTGGTTAAGATAATAATATAGTTAATTGGGTTACACTGGGTGTTTGCATCTCACCATCGGAAGAAGTTTTTGTATATTTTCGTGTTCCAGGTTAATAAACCGATATATTACACAAACATAAGATAATCACTTCATCTTTATAAGATATTTGAATGATTCACAACCCTAGATAGTTTTATAATATTGATTTTACCTTTAATTTACTTTCGCACTGTTTTATTTACTTATTTCAGACAAAAATCACCATTCACTCAACAATCAATCTATTTGGGATTGATATATTTTATACTACTTGAGCGATACGTGCGCTTGCGTAACGTGAGTGATTTCACTGACCAAGTTTTTGGCGCCGTTGTCGGGGACTTATTTATCTTTAACTCTTAATTTTGGGGTTAGATACTTTTACTTGTATCTAATTTTTCTTTTATTATTTTTATTTTCTTGTGTTTCAGGTTCTCAAACACCACATTAGAAGAACCCTAAGCTTTGAAATCCGTCCGCTTGACCCAGAAATTGAAAGAACCATCAGACTATTGAGAAGGGAAATGCGAGTAGGCCAAGAAGCACTGATCAACATGGAACCTGAACCTTTGGAAGTTGCACCACCAATTCCCATTCGAGACAGAACTATTCCGGTGGTTGATGGCTTCATTTCATTATTGTACTTCCTCCTTTACCAGCTAATGCATGTGACATCAAAACATGCATTCAGATGATACAATAATCAGTTCAGTTTGAGGGGAATGCAACTGAAGATCGTAATGCCCACATCAGTAACTTCCTGGAAGTTTACGGCACATTCAATTACAACCGAGCGGCTAAAAAAGCAATGAGACTGCGTGTTTTCCCATATTCCATGAAAGACAGAGCTAATGCTTGGCTACATTCACTACCAACAGGTTCCATCACAACTTGGAATACTCTTGCTGTTAGACATTATGACCCATAGCGTCACTGTTTTGTAAATGATATTGTATTATTGTACAAAATTAACAATGTGATAATGAAATTGCCTTTTGCCGTTTTGTAAAATTATTTACTTTAATATATTAATGGCAAAAGTCCGTATGATTAGTTCCGTATTGAGATGATATGAGACAGTATCAATATAAAAGGTTTAATCATTAAATATCCCTAGTCGGAGTATTATCGAGATCGGACATCGATAATGCGGAATAGACTAGTATTGCACTTGTGCGAGTTGTGATGGCACAACGGCATAGTTCTCATATATTTAAGTATTGGATACTTATGCAAGTGCGATAGGAGGTTGTGTTTTACCGATGGTACGGAAAACAGCTTCGCTCTGGATAGACCCCGCGGAATCCCATTGGTAGTATGTCTGCGTGTCTATGGGAGGCCGCATCAGGGTAGGTGTATATGGTCTTAACCTGAGACTTGCATCGCTAGTACTTGCGACAATCGGTAAACTTTGGTTTTGGTGGTTCAGGGCTTTAACCGGTTCTGTGTACGCCTCTTCTGGGTTTATCGAGAATCGTAGTGTACTGGATGTGATGTCAAGATGGAAGTATCACTTCAGACATATGGAGATGATGATCACGCAGGATACAGAACTAGTACTCAATAAAGGTTGCAACCGTCGGGACAATATGACCAGGTCAGGATTGTCCGATTTAAAGAGACTAGTTGTTTGATATCCGATATATGTTTCGTACGGGGCAGACACATTTCCAGCCCCAGGCCTAACATGTGATCATCCGATACTTGATCGATATACGCGATACTGCGGTATACTACGCTTGATAAAGATCTAATATTCCAGTAAGAATATTTCTGGAGAATTGGGTAGGCATGTCGCTTTGCTAGAAGCCAACCTTGTCTTGTAAATCGGTAAAAACGTAGTACGAGGTACGTACGTGTTTGGATTATCCAACGACCGTATTTACTGCCAACATATCCGGAGATCTCTTGGGTCGCTTCCTGAAGATTCACCTATGATGTTTGATTCGAACTTTATTAATCTTGGATTAATTACGGAGAAACTTTATCTTGGATAAAATGCCTTATTAGGATAGAGAGAGAGATCGATTAATTTGGAATTAATCGATAAAATAATATATTCGATATATTATTAAACGAAATTAGATTTCGACGCGGAATTAAAATCGGATTTTAATTCGGGCAAACGAATTAATTTAGAATTAATTCATTAGCGAACTGAATAGTAATTCCGCAAGGCGTAATTATTTAATTCACGTCGCGACGGAAATTCGTTAATTCGAAATTAGCGAAACCGAGCCCGAAAGTGTTTGCGGACATGTTCGTATTTTGAATCGAGTGGTATCCGCAAATCGCATCGCGATATCTCATTACTTGATACGAATAGATGATGGATGTATCTAGTCACCTTTAAGGGATGATACATTGTCTCTAATCTCAAAGTAAGGTAATGATGGCAAATGATGAATTTTATTTTGGAGGGAAAACCTTTCACGGTTTTTGAAGGGTTTTTGGATTAAAAAATTCATTTATTGTATTTGATACATCATTGCTTTTCTTTTTACACTCTCACGTTTTTGGAAATAAGAGAGAACAAAAATTGAAAAGTCTCACTCTCCTCTCATTCTTCTTCACGCAAGCCGTGAACTTCATCCATGGCAGAAAATTGTTTTCTCCATTTTTGCTAGCACAACAAGGGATCAAAGGAGGTGATAGGGAAACGCATTTGGAGCTTGGAGTACTATAAGATTTGAGGCTTCTCACACTGTTGTTCTTGGCCGAAAACAACCCCAAGATTTGCAACTTCTATCATTCTTGTTCTTGGCCGCATATCACCCACCTTGGAGGCTCAAGGATCCTCTTCACCATTTTCGTCACAAAGCTTTGTAAGTATGTTTCCGCCATCCTTCAAGCTTTGCATGTATGTTATTTGTATTTCTATGGCTTAATCTTTCTTTGGGACTAATTATAGAAACCAACACTTGCCACCAAATTCCTTTCAAAGTACTTCCCCCCTGCCAGAATTGCAAAGCTGAGGAATGACATTACATCCTTTGTACAACATGACTCAGAATCACTCTGTGAAGCTTGGGAGAGATACAAGGAGTTGCTCAGAAAATGTCCTCACCATGAAATTGCAAAGTGGCTACAAGTCCAAACCTTATACAATAGACTTTCTGGACTGATGAGAACTATAATTGATACTACTGCTGGAGGAGCTTTAATGGAAAAAATGAGAAGATTAGGCCTGTGATTTAATTGAAGAAATGGCCAACAATAATTCTTTGTGGCCAACAGAAAGGAGCATGATTCAATGAATTGCAGGAATTTACCAAAGTTGGAGCCAGCACATCAATAAATGCCAAGCTGGATCAGATATGCAATCTCATGGAAACACTTAGCACGCAAGTTGTGAACATTACCGGTTCCACAAGATCACCATATGGAGGAGCACCAGAGGCAGAATCATACAACCAACAGGATGAGTCGGTGAACTATGTCAGTAATTTCAATAAACAGGGAAACAATCCATATTCCAACACCTACAACCCAAGTTGGAGGAATCATCCCAATTTCGCATGGAGCAACACTGCAGGGCAAAGGAACAATCAACCATTAGGATTCCAACAGCAAAATCAAAGCCATGAGTGTGAAAAGAAGCCAGAAATAGAAGATATGCTTGTAGAGATGTTCAAAAAGCAAGAAGCCAAATATGATGCTATATTTCAAGCCCAATAATCATTGAATCAAAGCCTAACTGCTTCTATTAAAGCACTGGAGAATCAAATAGGACAACTGGACAATGCTCAGAGTTACAGACCGCAAGGTACCTTTCCTAGCAAGACAGAATCAAATCCAAGGAACATTAGGAATGAGCAATGTCGTGCCATCACTTTAAAAAATGGTACTGAGATCAACAAAGATGTTGGAATCAAGGCAACTGTTGAGGAAGTTTCAAAAGAAATCAGTGAAGCAGAACCACAGATGGAGGAAAAAGAGGCAAATGATCGAGAAAGATTCACTCCACCTCCATCATTTCCACAACGTCTCAGAAAAAATAAACTAGACAAGCAGTTTGCTCGATTCTTGGAGATCTTCAAAAAGTTGCATATCAATATTCCATTTGCAGAAGCGTTGGAACAAATGCCCAGCTATGTCAAATTCATGAAATATATTCTGACATGAAAACAAAGATTGGGAGATTACATGATAATAGCATTGACAGAAGAATGCAGCGCCATTATTCAGAGAAAGCTTCCCCCAAAGTTGAAAGATTCTAGCAGTTTCATTATCTCTTGCACCATAGGTGAATATAACTTCTGTTGGGAAGCGGCCGCGAGTGCGCAGCGAAAAATTAAAAATTAAATTATGATGTCACTATCCCTTTGCCCAAGACCCATTTGTTTTGATTATTCTATAAGCCTAGGCATGTTACTATATATTCTAAGCATAAAAACTCATAAAACATGCAGAGAACATAAACCTAAACATGCTAACTATCATAAGAACTCTAATTAAAATAAAGAAAGAAAATGACTTTCTTGAACTGAAGACTCCTTAGTCCTCCCTCCAATCTACAAGTTTTTCTCGAACTGAGCAAGCTCTTTTACGTTCCAAAGAAACACCCAAGTGTGTGGCCTCCAAATATGCACATACCAAAGCCAAAACTCAACGGCAAGGCTACGCCTTGAGTGCACAGGTATTTTTCCCTTGGTCATAGCCTAGGAAAATACCTCAAAGCTTTTAACTTGAGGTTCCTCTAGTCAATTAGACTTAAGAATCCTCAAAATCAGTGGCTTACTCTTAAACATTAGAGTTGCACACTTATATAAACCCAAGATATGAAAGGTTTGGTGCAAAAATTTGTAAAAAATTCTTTGGGTTTATATAGGTGCTCCAAAGACAACTAAATTAATTAAGAATCCGATGTGGGATAACTGCTAATTCAATCTTAACCATTGGATCTTAATTTAGTAGTTTAATGAGATTATAAAACCCTAATCAGAGTTTGGGCCGAATTGGAATTCAAAACAAATTACAAATAATTTTTTTTACTATTCACGTTATTATTCGAGTTTTATTTATTTATTCCAATTCCCAAAGTGCCCCTATCGTCATTCACCAATCCATATGCCACTATGGAACCTCATAAATGATCTGTTCAATAATTAAACACATTGAACCATTTATGAACAATTCCTACAACAATCATATATGCTATTAAATTGGTACTGTGCATTGTTAACCATTGATTTCGACTTTGTTGTGTGTGACCTTTTGGGTTGCCCTCAAGTTGGACATGAAATGAATCGTGATAATTTAATCGAACATAAATTATCCTCCGATCATATGGTCGTTCCATTTCAATGACCAAGGTTGACATCTAGCAACATGCTAAGGCCGCCAAATGAGAAGGAAAGATATATACCCATTCTGTATGCGATTTACATATGATACGGTCCTCCGCCTCACTGTATCCCCACCGTTTGACCTAGGGTATGGAAAGTGTATACCTATATAGTCAAATGTATGATGTTGATAGTGTCATGAATCGTGCTAACCCAAGAATCTCACATGATTCTTCCGCTGCGGCCACAGTCTCAAGCACTGATCATACATATCAACCCGCGAAATGGAACACTACCCTTATAAGAAAATATTATCCGAGAGAGTGGCGATTCTCTGTTGTATCTTTACAAACTTCATGTGTTTCAACAAATGACCCAATCATACCCTTATGACCGGATCTTTTGAACCAGGGAAGGAGAATGTCAAAGTTATTTGATCCACACATAAGATTGTAAAGACCTCAAGTCTAAGGACTAGTCATACAATCGATACATGAAAGTTCTCACAGACATATGGGATAAACGCTCAATGTGAAAACTTTCGGTGGTTAGTTCGATGGACACGAGCAACTCATGCATCCATGTGATACACCAAGTGGAAGGATCTCCGCTAGTAGCCTACGAGATCGGCTACCACACTTAATGATGGATCATATCATCATGCTAGTCTCTCTACTTTGTGAACTCCCATATTATTCACAAAACTATGACTAGGAACGTTTAAGAGTAATGATTCTCATAAGGCGTGGAAGCCATCATCTTATTATTCCAAAGGCTTTATTATAGTGTTTGATGATTTATATAAGTTTTGTATGACACGTATAATAATGATTTCCATTTTATTAATTAATGAAAATATTACAAATATATGTACATATAGCCCATCCACAAGTTGGGTATAGGGCATATCCCTAACAATCTCCCACTTGCACTATAGCCAACTAGTATGAATCTAGACACCATACTGTCGGGTGTGCCTATCATGTTTTTGTTGAGTCAGCCCTTTAGTCAGAGAATCTGCAAGATTATCTTCTGTGGGTATTTTCTCTATAATAACTTATTTTCTCTCAACAATCTTCCTGATGAGATGAAATCGCCTGAGTACATGCTTGGATTTCTGGTGGGACCTTGGTTCCTTTGATTGAGCAATGGCGCCCGTGTTGTCACAGTACATCGTGACGTCATTCTTTATCGCAGGAAGCACTTCCAGCTCCGTGATGAACTTCTTTATTAAGACTGCTTCTTTAGCTGACTCAGATGCTACAATATACCCGGCTTCAGTGGTGGAGTCCACTATAGTTGACTGCTTTGAGCTTTTCCAACTGATAACACCGCCATTCAAAGTAAATAGATATTTTGTTTGAGATCTGCTGTCATCCCTATCGGTCTGAAAGCTCGCATCACAGTAACCAATGAATTTCATCTCAGAACAATCTCCGTATGTCAAAAACACATCCTTAGTTCTTTTCAGATACTTGAGGATTGTTTTGACAGCTGCCCAATATTGCTCACCAGGATTTGCCTGATACCTGCTCGTTATGCTAAGAGCATAAGAGACATCAGGTCTTGTACATAGTATAGCGTACATGATCGATCATATTGCTGAAGTATAAGAGATCCTACTCATACGCTCTCTATCTGAAGGAGTATGTGGACATTGCTCCTTAGATAATTTGATTCCATGACGAGTAGGTAAATTACCTCTTTTGTAATTTTCCATTTTGAATCTTTTCAAAACTTTATCTATGTACGTAGATTGAGAAAGTCCTAACAACCTCTTAAATCTATTACGGTAGATCTTAATGCCGAGGATGTAGGCTGCTTCTCCCAAATCTTTCATGGAGAAATTCTGAGATAACCATTGCTTGGTGGCTTGCATCATGGGAATATCATTCCCGATGATTAATATGTCATCGACATATAATACAAGAAATACAACAACACTCCCACTACTTTTCCTGTAAACACAAGGCTCGTTTACATTTTTGATGAAGTCAAATTCTTTGATTGTCTCATCAAATAATATATTCCAACTTCTGGAGGCTTGCTTGAGTCCATAAATAGATCGTTTAAGCTTGCATACTTTATTATGATCATCCTTAGATGCAAACCCCTCAGGTTGTGTCATATAGACTTCCTCTTCGAGGTTCCCATTAAGGAAAGTTGTTTTAACATCCATCTACCAAATCTCATAATCAAAGTTTACAGCTAGTGCCAGTAAAATTCGAATGGAATTTATCATTGCAACAAGCGAGAAGGTTTCGTCATAGTCAATTCCTTGGATTTGTCTATAACCTTTCGCCACCAACCTAGCCTTATAGGTTTGGATGTTACCTTCTACATCACTTTTACGCTTGTAAATCCACTTGCAGCCTATGGGTTTTATCCCTTCAGGTGCATCCACCAAGTCCCAGACTTGATTCTGATACATAGAGTCTATTTCAGATTTCATGGCCTCAAGCCACTTGACTGAATCAATGTCACGCATTGCTTCATCATAACTGGTGGGATCGTCATTATCAAAGACCTGATTATGTTCCTCATTAATATGGAAACCATATCTTTCAGGCTTATATCTTTCTCTACCAGACCTTCTAAGTTCATAACCTTATGGTTGTTTCGTCGCTTCCCTTTTGAGGGGCCTGGGGTTTAGTTCTATGTTAGTTTGTTCTTCTCAAACCTCATCGAGGTCAAGTCTACTCCCACTATGTTTCTTGAGAAGGAATTCATTATTTAGAAATTTAGCATTTCGTGAGACAAATGTTCTTTGTTCATTTGGGACGTAGAACACGTATGCTTTTGAGTTCAAGGCATATCCTACAAACTTACATTTAACTGCCCTATCATCCAATTTGTTAGTTTGTGTGAGCTTAAGATATGTGTCACATCCCCCAAACTCTTAGATAACTAAGACTAGGATGTTTCCCAGACTATAACTCATATGGTGTTTGACTAACAGTCTTGGAACGAACTTGGTTTAGTAGTAGTGTTGCAGTTTCTAAAGCAAGACCCCAAAATGAAAGAGGTAGATCCGTGTCTGGCATCATTGATCGGACCATATCTAATAATGTCTGATTTCTCCTTTCGGAGACCCCATTATGCTGTGGAATTCCCGGAGGAGTCCACTGGGAAACAATGCCATTTTCTCTCAAGTAATCTTGAAATTCTTCGCTTAAGTATTCACCACCTCGGTCAGACCTTAGTGACTTAATACTTTTATTAAGCTGATTTTCTACTTCATCTTTGAAGACTTTGAATTTCTCAAAGGCTTCAAATTTGTACCGCATAAGGTACACATACCCATATCGCGAGTGATCATCGATAAAGGTAATGAAGTAGAAGAATCCACCTCTAGCGATGACTGACATTGGTCTGCATACATCAGAGTGTATGAGTTCTAATGTCTCCGTTGCACGCTGTCTTTTTACCTTTGAAGGGTAATTTGGTCATTTTACCAAGTAAACAAGACTCACAAGTTCCATAAGGTTCATATTTGAAGGGTCTAAAATACCCATCCTTATGTAGCTTAGTTAATCTTGTTTCATTGATGTGACCTAAGCGACTGTGCCATTGAAGTGATTGATTGAGATTATTCGAGTTAACGTTGTATATATTAGAGGTTGAACATTCTTTGTTAGTTTGTAAGACATAGATACCATTATTCAAAATACCATCTCCATATTTTATTTCATTGATATAAATAGAATATTCATTACAACTTATTAGGCATGAAAAACCTTTATTACAGAAAGAAGAAATTGAAATGATGTTCTTTACTAGAGAAGGTACATAAACATAATCTGCAGTCTTTCTTCCAATGACAATTCTTTCCACAAAAGAAACATTTCCCATTTCCCTTTTTTCTTCTCCATCTTACCATTCGGCTTTAGGTAATCTGGAGCCTTGGCCTTGCCCTTATTTTTCTTTGGGCCTCGTGACTTCAGGTCCGTACCCGTAAGCATGACAGAGGTTTTAAGCTCATGTTTCAAGTCTTTCTCTGATTACTTTATCAGATTATGCAATTCTACTAAAGTAGCTTCTTTATCAGACATATGAAACTGCATAATAAAGTTAGAGAAGTCTTTTGGTAAGGACTGAAGAATTAGATCGTGACCTATCTCATGATCCATGATGAACCCAAGGTTGGTCAATTTTTTAATGTGGCCAATCATCTTAAGCACATGTCCACTAACAGATCCTTCCTTATACCTTGTTTGGAATAAGGCACATGACACTTGGAATCTCACGGTATGAACGGAAGTTGCATACAACTCCTTCAAGTGAAAGATGATGGTTTGAGCATCCATATCTTCATGAGATTTCTGAAGTTCGTCTTACATAGAGCCAAGAATTATGCAAACTGCTTGCTCATCATCATCGACGTGTTTCTTCCAAGCATCAAATGTATTTTGGTTAGCATCTTCTGCGGGTTCATGGGGAAATGGTCTTTCAAGAACATAGAAAATCTTTTCTTGTCGTAAGACAATTTTAAAGTTTCTAAACCAGTCATTGTAGTTGTCCCCTTTGAGCTTATGCTCATCAAGGATGGAACGAAGTGATATTCTGTTTGCCATTTGAATATTTGTGAAATATTTTAACCCACCTGTTAAGAGAGAATGTTAAAATTAGGAATATGTTTTCATTAATGTTTCATAATAACATGGGCTTTTAATATTATAAAGTTGCTCCCACTCAATTGTTTTAAAATTTTAAGCAAATCGCATCAGCCCCAATATGATGGATTTTTTATGGGCAAGGATCCCATTATCTTCATTTCACAACTCCGACTAGGGCCGGTCGTTATAAAATACGATAATTAGGTAGGTTCCCAACCAATTTATGATATAAATCACAATTACTTGATCATTGGGTTGGGCAATCAAACATGCCATAGTTTATACTAGTCCTTGTGGACACCCAATCTTTGCCACTAAGTTATAAGACCAAGCCTAAGGGTTGCTGCGTCTTATGACTCAAAAAAGTCAAACCATTGTCAACAGTACGATTTAGGGACAAATTGATATTGGTCAGTCTGGTAAAGTCTAGTCTTGCCAATACGGTTTAAGCCCTTTGGGTCTATACTTTACAATGGGAGGCAAATTTTAGACTCAAATTATTATTGAGGATTTTAGCAAGTTTAAGTGAATAACTGTCAAATGGATTCCTCCATTGAAAATTCCCCAGAGGTAGGGTGGAGCGAACTCTCTTAAATACCCTTACCTTTTAGGCTCTTATTGCCTTGGTGATAGGAATAAACAATAGATCCTCTAAATTAGTCCAACACTTTAAATATGGTTTAAGGTAAGCTTTGAGTAAATGATTATCTAGATGTCTTCACAGCTTTTCCTTTTGGCTATAAAAAGGTAGTGAGTGAAGGAAGACACCAAATCATTATCTAACTCTAGTAATACTTTTGGTTAAATTAACTGTAGTTTAGAAAGTTTTATTAACGCCTTGGTCTCACCCCACTTGTATATTTTATAATGTCTTTTATTATAAACAAGTGATTTATATTTATTAGCCTTAAAGGTAATAAATCTCTAAGTTCATCACGGAATAATTACTTAGATAATGGATAAGCAATACACTCTCTATTTCCTTAGAAAGTCTCTAGATGTTTGCACCCTAAAATAATCATGCCAATTCTAATCATACATAGAATCATCAAGCATATGAGTTTTAATATGTTGGAATTATTTTAGGCATTAAATAACTTTGATTAATATTTAATTATGATATTGCATTTTATTTTAATTAAATAAATTTACTATTCATGTTTTTTTTATAGATACGTGAACTTTAAATGCAATTTCACAATTCAAATCTTAACCAAATCATGCAAAACTTGTGCCTAAAATTAAGTTCAGGGTGTTACTTTCCAACGAGCTTTTACACACCCAATTTTGAGTTCAAATTAGAGAGAACTAATTAAAACAAAAACAACGCGCTGATACCACTATTGGGAAGAGGCCGCGAGTGGGCAGCGGAAAATTAAATAAATTAAATTATGATGCCGCTATCCCTTTGCCCAAGACCTATTTGTTTTTATTATTCCACAAGTCTAGGCATGTTACTATATATTCTAAACATAAAAACTCATAAAACATGCAGAGAACATAAGCCTAAACATGCTAACTATCATAAGAACTCTAATTAAAATAAAGAAAGAAAAAGACTTACTTGAACTGAAGACTCCTCCAACTTCGGCAAGGCTTTGTGTGATTTAGGTGCTAGTATTAACTTGATGTCTTTTTCCATTTACAGGAAACTGCAGATTGGAGAAGCAAAGCTCACCTCAATCTCTTTACAACTTGCTGATAGAACGCTCACATTTCTGAGTGGTGTAGTTGAAGATGTGCTTGTCCAAGTTGAAAAATTTATTTTCCCAGCAGATTTTATTGTCCTTGACATAGAGGAAGACGAAGACGTACCCATCATCCTCAGGAGACCATTTTTGGCTACAAGTCGAACAAATATTGATGTACAAAAAGGTGAACAAACCATGAGGGTAGATGACCAAGAAGTAACATTCAATGTTTTCAAAGCTATGGAATTCCCGAATGACGTAAAAAGAAAGAGGAATGTTTCAGACTTGATTTGATAGAAAGTACCGTCCAGAATTCTGATGTAATATAAAATTCCACTAACAAAATTAAAGCATGTCATTTGCCCGTAAAGCTTAAAGATGAAGCGTATTGTGCACTAAAGAAGTTAAATCTTGATCTACAAGCAACTGAAGAGAAACGACTCCACTAACTCAACGAATTGGAGGAATTTCACATATAACCTTTTGAGAATGCTAAACTGTACAAAGAAAAGGCCATGAAGAGACATGATGGGAAGTTAGTGCGCATACAACTGGAACCGGGGCAATGAGTATTGTTCAGAAAATCAAGGTTGAAACTTTTCACTGGGAAGTTAAAATCACGGTGGACATGTCCATTCTTAATCACCCAAGTTTTACCAGATAGAGCTGTTGAGTTACATGATCCCAACTCCAATAAAACATTCAAAGTTAACAATAAGCGTGTCAAGCACTACTGGGGAGAATCATTTGAGCGACAAAAAGAAAGTGTCACACTTTCAGATCCAGCCTAATGTTCGGGCAGTCATGTCTAGCTGACGACGTTAAACTTAGTGCTAGCAGGGAGGCAACCCATGCAATTTATGTATATATTCAGATTTGGAGTGTTTTATTTTTGTGTGTTTAATTTTTATAGGTGAAGTCACAGACATGATGGAAGACGTTCTCACAAATCTTCACAAGCAATTTCCTTCTCTCCCTCAAAACTATTTGATGAAAGTCTACAAAGCTCGTATGGAACGCATGAGACTTTTGATGATCAAAGATATTCCTAATGACATTCGTTGGATTATTGAAGCATGATTCCGATTGGCAGGTGAGTCTTTTAACTCTTTTATTCCATATCTGTCTGGTTTAGGAAAAAGCACTTATGCAAAGAAAAGAAGAGCTAAAAGATTAGGTGTTTGCTATAAATGTGCACGCATGGCATGTAATACTCATTGTCGTTCTTAGGAATAGTGTCTGATAATCGTGAAGATAAAATTAAATTCATTAGGGATGGCATGAGTAAGGAGTCTTTAGATGACATATCGTTGACTCTTGAGACGCATCCCAGTGGATATATGTATCACGCAATTCTCATGTTACATACACAGTTTCGAAAAGAAAGACAACAATTAAGTCTCGGGAATCTAACTTTAAAAGACCATGTTTGCCAATTTATAAGAAAAATGGATGGGAAGATTGTCCCAGGCGCATAGACATCATTCAAGCGGTTACTTCTTGTAAATATTATTATCTATTTGTCTTTAACTAATAATTATGATTTTTTTTTGTTATTTTCTTTTATTTTCTCCGACAGGATCCAGAATTTTTGACTCATGATTTATTTTATTGTTTAGCTAATATTGTTATCTGGCAGGTACTAATGCTATTATTACTCACCATTTTTCAGGTTCTTTAAATTCAGCTCATTATTGCACTCTTGAAGACATCCGAATTTGAAAAATAAATGGAAGTAACTTCAAGAAGACGAGTTGTAAACATCTGTGTATTTTATGGTACTAGTGTTGGTTCTAGGCCAGAGTTCGTTGAGGTAGCACAAGAATTGGGTAGAGTCATAGCTGTATGGAATATGCACCTAGTATATGGCGGTGGCAATCTTGGACTAATAGGGTGCGTTTCAATGTCCGTACAGGAAAGAGGTAGTCAAGTTTTGAGAATCATCCCAAAACCTTTGGCAGAGGCGAATCTTATAGGACCATCAAAACGAGAGGAATGCATCGTGCCTGGTATTTCATAATAACTTGTTGAAATGATTAACAGTGCTGATGCTTTTATTGCTTTGCCAGATGGCTTGGGTACGATGGAGGAAATTGTTACAGTGCTATCTTGGGTGAACTTGAACATACACCATAAGCCAATTGGACTGTTTAACATTGATGGATTTTATGACTTCTTTGTGTGTTTCTTGATGATACCCGGAGAAATGGGTTCGTGTCCAAACCTGTAAAAGATATCCTCTTTACTGCCAGAGCTGCCCATGATTTAATTGACCAAATCCTAGCCTTCGAACCACAAATTGACCCTATCATTTCTAAGATAAACCGGTCAGATAATGATCGTGGTAAGAAGTGTCAGATAAATTTGGATCTTAACATTTAATTTTTTTTAGATGTAGAATTTCAGCTTACCAGGTACTGTCTTCTAAACTCTTCTTCTATTTTTTAGACATTGGGGACAATGTCTCAATTAGGTTTGGGGGCGGGGAATAGTTGATTAGTATCATATTTTTATTGCGTGGTTTTTGCTTGGTTTTTAGTCAAAAATTTTCAAAAATTCAAAAAAATAATAATAAAAAAAATATTTTGTTTTTAACTTGACTAATAAGGTGGAATGGTGTTTGCAATCGTTGTGTAAGGAATTTCCACTCCTGAGACGTATCTCAACCTATTTCGTAACAAGTTAATTTTTATTTATTTCCTTTTAAATTAATTAATTTGTGAATTCTCCATAATACTGACTAAATTGGATCTTCATATGCTCAGTTGACAGGTGTTATCAACATGCATGGTAATATACGGCCATGAGTTGTAAGTGAAAAGTTTGTAATATTCAGTGCTATAGTTTAATTGGAGGAAGCATCTAAAAAAAGCAATGGAATAAAAAAAAATATATTAAACATCTGAGATCCGAGTAATTAAGTCCGTAGGGGTGTTTTAACAACTAGTGCCCTAAAACCAACTGGTTTGGGAGTCACTGGCCCAAAGCTCGCTACATGGATTGAAGATGTTCTAAATAAAAAAAATGATAATTTGAGATCCGAGCAATTAATTCTGTAATGGTGTCTTAACACCTATTGCCCTAAAGCCAACTGGCTTGGGAGTCACTGGCCCAAAGCTCGCTATATGGATTGAAGATATTCTAAATGCAAAAAAAAAAAAAAAAAAAAAAAAAAAAATCATTGCTAAAAAGGTGTGAATTCTAATATAACTTTAGGACAAAAATATTACTCTCTTTTAAACTACACTTATGAATAGTGTGGGCACAATGAGCTGATTAATACCTTATTGGTTGTGTAAATGGAGAACAGTAAAAATAATCGGAGAATTTACTTATTTGGTAATTTAGAAAGAAAGAAAACAACTATTAACTTGGATAAGAGTTTCACTTGTTTAGTCACTAACTTGTTTGATTTTTTATTTTTTTTTGCTTTTGTGTGCATTTGACGTTTGTGGGAATCGTCGCTGTAAGCCCTCACGAGACTACAACTTGTCCACTAGGGACACCTAAAGGTTTAAAGGCTTGTTGCATATGCTAAATGCAACTGTGATCCCTACGAAATTTCTTTAGTTTAATTTTATTTTAAAGTTGTTTATTGTATTTTATTTAGTTATTTTGCTCGAGGACTAGTAAAATGTTAGGTTTGAGGGTGTGATAAGCGGAAAATATATCAATATTTACCGCCCTTTTTACTTAATATTTTGTTTAGTTTCTTGAGTTTTGTGAATATTTTGATGTGTTTGGTGTATTTTGTAGATAAATAAGGTTTCAGGACTCACTAGAATAAAATTAGGGCCAAAACAGCGAAAAATGGGCAAAATGGAAAAATTGACATTTCACGCATCGCGACGTGCACATCCTCTGCATCACGATGCGTAAAAGTCACTGTTCTGCCGACACTTTGTTAGAAAATTATGTCCCATAAAGTCCCTATTTGTAAAAGACATTGTGGCTTTTGTACAAATTAACTATGTGACAATGGAAATTGCATTTTATCATTTTGTAATTTGATTACTTTAATATATAAATGATAAAAGTCCTTATGATTAGTTCCAGATTACAAGATATGAGACAATATCAATCCATAACGGTTTAATCATTAAATATCCCTAGTCGTAGTATTATCGAGACTGGACATCGATAATGCAGAATAGACTAGTAATGCACTTGTGTGTGTTATGGAAGCGTAACAATATAGTTCTTATATATTTAAGTATTGGATACTTATGCAAGTGTGCTAGGAGGTTGTGTTTACTGATGGTACGGAAACAGCTTCGCTCTGGATAGACCCCAATCCCATTGGTAGTATGACTATGTGTATATGGGAATCCGTATCAGGGTAGGTGTATTTGGTCTTAACCTGAGACTTGCATCGCTAGTACTTGCGAGAATCAATACACTTTGGTTTTGGTCGTCCAGGACTTTAACAGCTTCTGTGTACACCTCATCTGGGTTTATTGAGAATCGTAGTGTATTGGGTGTGATGTCAAGACGGATGTATCACTTCAGTCATATGGAGATGATGATCACGCAGGGATACATAATTGGTACTCTAATTGGTTGCAACCATCGGGAGAATATGACAAGGTCATGATTATCCGATTAAAGAGACTAGTTGTTTGTGATGTGATATATGCTTCGTACGGGGCAGACACTATTCCGGCCTCAGACATTGCATGTGACATCCGATACTGGATCAAAATACTCAATACTATGTATACTACGCCTGACATAGATTATATATTCATTTAAGAATATTTATGGAGAATTGGGTAGGCACGGTGCTTTGCTAGAAGCCAACCATGTCTCATAAATCGGTAAAAATGTAGTACGAGGTACGTACGTGTTCGGATAGTCCGACGATCGGATTTACTGCCAATATATCCAGGGATCTCATGGGTCGCTTCCCGAAGATTCACTGATGACGTATGATTCGAACATAATTAATCTGGGATTAATTACGGAGAGATTTTATTAGGATAAAATACTATTTGAAGAGATAGAACGATTAATTTGGAATTAATTGATAAAATAATATATTCAATATATTAAATGAAATTAGATTTCATAACGGAATTAAAATCAGATTTTAATTTGGGCGAACAAATTAATTTAGAATTATTTCGCAAGCGACGTGAATAGTAATTTTGCTAGGCATAATTATTTAATTAAATTTGATTTAATTACGTTGTAACGGAAAGTTTGTTAATTCGAAATTAGCGAACCCGAGCCCGGGATGTGTTGCTGGCCCACTCGGATTTTGAATCAAGTGGGGCCCACAAGTCACATCACATGTCACATCATTTGTCTTTCTCATCACTTTTTGGTGATGGTATTAGGTGAAGTGGGTGATGATATGTAGATGACTTGTAAAACACATTTTCTAAAGTTGAAAGACTTATACCAACTTTGGTATATCTTTATTTTTTGATTTTGGAAATCTATTACACAACTTTCCTTCTCTCTCTCTTCATCATATCTCATGCCCAAGTGAAAATTTTTCTCTCCCAAAATTTCTAAGGATTGGCCGAATTTCACAAGAGAAAATTGGAAGATTTGTTGCAAATTTTCAAAGGTGTTAGTACACAAAGAATCATATAAGGTGTTAGGGAAACTAATTCGTTGAGCTTGGAATCAACATAAAGCTTGGAGCTTGGATTCAACAAATTCAAAGAGGAAGCTTGGAGACTTCTCAAAGGCAAAAAGTTTTGTGATCAAAACCTCCAAAATCCAATCAAAGTGAGTATTATTCCGCAAATTCTTCTGAGTATTCACATGTTTTATTGCTTAAATTGATCTTCGGACACTTTAGAAACCCAACAATGGTATCATAGAGCCTATTTGAGCATGAAATATGATTAGGGTTTATATACTAAAATTTAGGTATTTTTGATTTGAGCAAGTTTTTATCAAACTGTTTGTTTGAGTATGCTTGTATGTTAATAACTTGGAGTTATGCATGATCAATTTGAAGAAAACTTAATTGGATTAATTTTCCCAAATTTGCTAGGCTTGGCCGAATGTATATGCTCCCATAAAGTCATGGTATTTTTTGTTTTTAAGACCATTGGATGTGTTTAAAGACTTGGGAAATGTTGATTTGAGATTCAATCGGATTGGAATCTGAATCGGATATAAAAACCATACAAATGTCGTGAGCTTCAAAGCATGGAATGAGACGATTTTTTGTTTCAATAATGTTGGACATGTATTGATGATGAATAAGCATGATTAATTGATTAAATTGATATTTTGGAAATGTTAATTTAGATAATTAATTAATGTAATACCCTTTAATTAATTAATTATGAAATTTGGAATTTTAGAATTTGATTAATTGGGCTTAATTTAGAATTGTGCTTAGAATGTTATTTTTGGGCCTAATGGGCTTGGTTGAGCCAAGTTGGTTTAGGACAATTGGATTGGATCCAAATTGGGCCTAAACCATTCCATTAAGTCCAAATATGACAAATGAGCCTTTAATGTTATTTGGGCCTAATGGGCCGAAATTGGTTTCTTGGCAAATAGGGTGATTCCTTAATTGGGCTTTGGCATTTGGGTTTGACCCATATTGACAAAAGTTCATGCCTTAAGAAATTAATTGAAAGCTCATTGGACTTTAATTAAATGACATTGGATGTTAATTGAGCTTTGAGACCCATTTAGACTAGATTTGGAATCTAAGTCGTAAGGGCGCATTAAAAGTGTAATTATTTAATTTGGAATTAAATAAAAAATTAGTATTGAATATGAATTAAATTAGATTTAAATTGTAGTTCGATATAATTCAAGAATTCGTACTTTGAGTACGTATTCTTAAACGAGTTGGACTCGCGCAAATCAAATCGTTGTTTGAATATTGGATGATCACTTTATTCAAAGATTAATTAATTGGATTAGATTTATTGAATAACATGCTTTGTGTGAATACATGGATGTGTTGAATGAATAATGTATATCGGATGGATATTAGAAGGGAAATGGAAATTTTGGAAATTATTGGAAATTTAGAATTTATTAAATTGGACCTGCGTGTCCAGCCTTATCTCTCGATTCTTTGTAATTCTCTTCTCACCTAATTCCCCTCAATGTTAATGAGATTTCTATAATTGTATTATGTAATTGGGTAGAAGTTAGAATAGTGCTAGCCAGGGAGAGGAAATAGAGTGATTTGTTCTAGGAACAATCTGTGAGATATCCATCCGTATATCATTATTAATTTATTTTTGCGCCTTATTATGCTTTTAGAATGCATGTTTAAGGGTGTATGATGAGACCCTATAAAGATAATAAATTGGTTGCCAATTTACGCGAAAACCCTCAACAAATATTAACCGTTTTCCTTCCATTGAGTGATTCTTACTCAAGATCCAATATTGGCACTGGTTTGTTGGCCAAATTCAAGACCTTTGTCCATCGCGGATGTTTTTGAATCATGAAGGCTTTGTTCCATATCTTATGTCTTGTCCAAGTTGTGATTTGTTGGCCAAAGTCAAGATCACTTCTTGTCCATCGACATCGATTACGAAGCTTTCCAAAGTCAATGGGTTCCACTTAACTGGAATCATTAAGCTTGTTATGCCAAAGCCAAGGCTTAGTTGATTCAGAGGAAAAGGTTAGGAAAATATATCGAATATATTGGCATATATATTGTATATATGTTTCGGACATGGAGGTCCACCTACCGGATCTAGGAATTGGATGAGATCCAATTGATCTTAGAGATCTACCTAGTTAAATATCATACAGCTTGTTGGCCAAATTCAAGGTTGTGGTTATTTAACGGGATCCTAGCCCACTAGGAAACTAGGTTTCCCGAGTACTCAACAGAGGGTTAGAGGCTCGCCAAAAATAGTGGGAGGCTAGTATTGAATTTGCAATTTCATTCAAATACTTAGCTTTACGCGCTTTCAAATTATTTCGTCAATTATATTTATTAGTTGGACTAATATTTTATTATTTTTCTTGTAACAATTAGACTGTACCAATACATCATTAATTGAATAGTTGGATTATTGCGATTAAGATGACAGGAAAGTTAAGCATTAGGGATATTGTCATTGGCGATAATGTCTTTAATGGCACAAACTTTCAAGACTGGGATATGAATATCAGGATTGTCCTGGGATCCGAGAAGTTACTCTATACCATAGAGAGACCTCTTGGGCCTAAGCCCCGACCTGATCATTTGCTTAAGCTAAAGCTTTGGAAGACTCATAGCGATGACAACTCGACTGCTCAATCAGTAATGCTTGCTGCTATAACTCCGCAATTTCGTCGTCAAAACAAGGGATTGGATCCCTATGAGATGATGGTGAAGTTGCATGATCTTCACCGATCTAATCTTAGATCGCAAAGATATGAGTTGCAGAAGAAGCTCTTCCGCGCTCGCATGTCAGAGGGTATGTCTATTGGGCACCATGTGTCACAGATAATTGCTGATATTGAGAAGCTATGATAGATGGGCATTGTCCTCGAGGCTGAGACTTCAGTAGATTTGATCTCACAGTCTCTCCCCAACACTTGGAGTAGGTTCATCATGAACTACAATATGTTAAACCAAGACCAAACTCTTGGAGAGTTGATGTCCACACTGTGCGAAGCAGAAAAAGAGCTTCTAAAGGGCAAGAAGCGCGAGGCGCACTTCGCTTCAACATCTAAGACTCTGAGGGCTTGGCCCAAGGCGACTGGAGGTGTAAAGAATAAGAAGAAGAAGAAGAAGAAGAAGAAGAAGAAGAAGAAGAAGAAGAAGAAAGGCAATGCCAAATCGTCAAAACCTTCTATGAAGGGTAAGGACAAATCCCAAGATGTATGTCTGTAGTGCGGGAAGCGGGGTCACTGGAAGTGTGACTGCCGCGAGTACAAGGCACACATGAAGGAAATCAAAGCGGGTAAGGCACTGGCTTCAGATATGTTTGTTATGAAAATAAACATGTCTACTACTAGTTTTAAAAATTGGATTTTTGATTTTGGTTGTGGTACTCATATATGTACTGATGTGCAGGATCTGTAGATTAGCAGGAGACTGGCCTCATGAGAGATTGACCTCCGCGTTGGAAATGGGACACGAGTCTCTGTTTTGGCCATTGGCACTTTTGTTTTGGAACTGCCCTCGGGGCATGTACTTAAACTTACAAACTGTTATTATGTACCTAGTTTGACTAGGAATATTATTTCTGTATCTATGTTAGCCCAATGTGGGTAACTTTTGTATTTAGAAACACTGGGTGTTTTATGTATAAAAATGATATGGAAATTTGCACTGCTGATGTAAATAATGGTATTTATATTTTGAATATAAATCAATCTCAAACATATAATGTAACAAACAAAAGGCTTAAAGTAAGTAACAAAGATGAAACTTATATGTGGCATTGTCATCTGAGTAACATAAACAAGACACGTATATCCACACTTTCGAAGAGTGGGTACTTGGACGGATTTGATCCAAATTCATATGACGTCTGTGAATCTTGTTTATTAGGCAAAATGCCTAAATCACCTTTCAGCGGTAAAGGTGCTCGTGCCACCGAACTATTAGCCCTCGTTCATAGTGAGGTATGTGGGCCCATGTCTAGTCAGGCTAGAGGTGGATATGAATACTTCGCAACCTTTACGGATGATGCATCGCGTTATGGTTATGTGTATCTTATGAGACACAAGTCGGAAACCTTTGAGAAATTCAAAGAGTTTCGACACGAAGTAGAAAAACAGACCGGCAAAAGTATTAAGACATTACGGTCGGACCGTGGTGGTGAATACTTAAGCAATGAGTTTCTTGATTACTTGAAAGAATATGGTATTCTTTCACAGTGGACTCCTCCCGGAACATCGTAGTTAAACGGTGTGTCCGAACGAAGAAGAACTGAACTTTGTTAGACATGGTAAGGTCTATGATGAGTCACACAGAGCTACCTATTTCCTTCTGGGGATATGCATTGAACAGTGCAATACTTATTTTGAATAAGGTTCCGTCAAAGTCTGTTCAACAGACTCCGTATGAAATATGGACAGGAGAGAAACCGGGTTTCTCATTCCTGAATATTTGGGGTTGCTGGGCATACGTCAAACGTTTGGAAGGTACCAAACTTAAACCCAAATCGGATAAATGCCTATTTGTAGGATATCCTAGGGAAACCAAAGGATATTACTTCTATCACCCACAAGAGAACAAAGTATTTGTTGCTCTACATGCGGTTTTCCTTGAGAAGGAATTCCTAAATGCAGTGATAAGTGGGAGGAAAGTAGAACTCGATGAAAATTGGAGTGATACCGTTCCTGGCACAAAATCCTTAACGGAACATGCACAGTCCATCAGGGATGAGACTGTACCATAATCTTCGAATACACAAGAACCGCGTAGGTCAGAGAGAGTCAGAAAACAACCTGAGAGGTATGGGTTTCTGATCTCACCTCATGTGGATATTAATCTTATTGAGGAAGACGAGCCGGCTATGTATGAGGAAGCGATACAAGGTATCAACTCCAGTTTATGGCAAGATGCCATGAATTCTGAAATGGATTCCATGTACACCAACCAAGTTTGGACATTGGTTGATGCACTAGAAGGCATAAAGCCTATTTGTTGCAAATGGGTCTTCAAGAAGAAGACAGACATGGATGGCAATGTACAAACGTACAAAGCTAGGCTTGTAGCAAAAGGGTTTCGTCAACGACATGGTGTCGATTACGATAAAACTTTTTCACATGTTGCCATGATTAAATCCATTCGGATAATGCTTGCTATTACTGCATATTTCACTTACGAGATATGGCAGATGGACGTCAAAATCGCTTTCCTTAACGGAAACCTTTTGGAGGATGTTTATATTCAACAGTCTGACGGTTTTGCCGTACCAAGACTTGCAAACAAGGTTTGTAAGTTAAATCGATCCATTTATGGATTGAAGCAAGCATCGCGTTCTTGGAACCAACGTTTTGATGAGATCATAAAAGAATACGATTTCATTCAAAACGAGGATGATCCTTGTGTATATAAGAAGGTTATTGGGAGCGCACTGACATTCATAGTCCTTTACATTGATGATGTATTGCTTATTGGCAATGACATTCCCATGTTAACGTCGGTGAAAGCTTGACTTTCTTTAAAATTCTCCATGAAGGATCTGGGAGAAGCAGCCTTTATTCTAGGAATAAGGATCTACCGGGATAGATCTAGAAAGCTGTTTGGACTCTCCCAGAGCACGTACATTGACAAAGTGTTGAAGTGATTCAACATGGATCAGCCCAAGAGGGGACTGTTGCCAGTGTCACATGACGTCACTCTATCTAAGGATATGTGTCCTAAAACTCAAGATGAGAGAGACAACATGAGTCGGATCCCGTTCGCCTCGGCAGTCTGATCGATCATGTATGCCATGATATGTACGCGACCTGATGTCTCGTATGCTTTGAGCATGTGTAGTCGCTATCAGGTCGATCCATGTGATTGTCACTGGATGGCGGTTAAGAATATCCTTAAGTATCGTAGATGAACTAAGGATGCTTTCTTAATCTATGGAGATGGAGAACTTGAGGTAACTGGGTTTATCGATGCAAGTTTCCAAACCGATAAAGACGATTGCAAGTCGTAATCCGGGTACATATTTTGTTTGAATAACGGAGCAGTAAGCTGGAAATCTTAGAACAATAGACTGTTGCCGATTCAACAACAGAAGCGGAGTACATTGCTGCAGCTGAAGCAGCAAAAGAGACAGTTTGGATCCATAAATTTTTAATTGGATTAGGAGTAGTTCCGTTAGCAGCTGAGCCTGTTTCATTATATTGTGACAAAAACGGGGCTATAGCGCATGCTAAGGAAGCGTGGTCTCATCAACGATCTAAGCATGTTCTTCGACGTTTCCATCTGATTCGTGAGATCATACATCGTGGCGATGTGAAGATCGAGAAGGTCGCATCAGATGACAACATTGCAGATCCGCTGACGAAAGCTATTCCTCAGCAAAAGTTTGAGCGACATGTATAATAGTTCAGGTATTAGATGCTTGAGTGACTGGCTATAGGCCAAGTGGGAGATTGTTAGAGAATTATGACCCATAGCGTCACTATTTGTAAAAGACATTGTGGTTTTTGTACAAATTAACTATGTGACAATGGAAATTGCATTTTATCATTTTGTAATTTGATTACTTTAATATATAAATGATAAAAGTCCTTATGATTAGTTCCGGATTACAAGATATGAGACAATATCAATCCATAACGATTTAATCATTAAATATCCCTAGTCGTAGTATTATCGAGACTGGACATCGATAATGCGGAATAGACTAGTATTGCACTTGTGCGTGTTATGGAAGCGTAACATCATAGTTCTCATATATTTAAGTATTGGATACTTATGCAAGTGTGATATGAGGTTGTGTTTACCGATGGTACGGAAACAGCTTCGCTCTGGATAGACCCCGCAGAATCCCATTGGTAGTATGACTATGTGTCTATGGGAATCCGCATCTGGGTAGGTGTATTTGGTCTTAACCTGAGACTTGCATCGCTAGTACATGTGACAATCAATACGCTTTGGTTTTGGTCGTCCGGGACTTTAACAGGTTATGTGTACGCCTTTTCTGGGTTTATTGAGAATCGTAGTGTATTGGGTATGATGTCAAGACGGATGTATCACTTCAGTCATATGGAGATGATGATCACGTAGAGATATAAAATTGGTACTCTAATTGGTTGCAACCATCAGGATAATATGACAAGGTCATGATTATCCGATTAAAGAGACTAGTTGCTTGTGATCCGATATATGCTTCATACGGGGCAGACACTATTCCAGCCCCAGGCCTTGCATGTGACATCTGATACTGGATCGAAATACGCAATCTACATATACTACGCCTGACATAGATTATATATTCCTTTAAGAATATTTCTGGAGAATTGGGTAGGCACGATGCTTTGCTAGAAGCCAACCATGTCTCGTAAATCGGTAAAAACGTAAAACGAGGTACGTACGTGTTCGGATAGTCCGACGACCAGATTTACTACCAACATATCCAGGGATCTCATGGGTTGCTTCCCGAAGATTCACCGATGACGTATGATTCGAACATAATTAATCTGGGATTAATTACGGAGAGATTTTATCTGGATAAAATACTATTTGAAGAGAGAGAACGATTAATTTGGAATTAATCGATAAAATAATATATTCGATATATTAAATGAAATTAGATTTCATAACGAAATTAAAATCAGATTTTAATTCAGGCGAACGAATTAATTTAGAATTAATTCGCAAGCGACGTGAATAGTAATTTTGCTAGGTATAATTATTTAATTAAATTTGATTTAATTACGTCGTAATAGATAGTTCTTTAATTCGGAATTAGCGAACCCGAGCCCGGGATCTGTTGCGGGCCCACTCAGATTTTGAATCAAGTGGGGCCCTAATGAGTGGTAAATCTATCTCTATTTCCCACTCATTTAACCTAATATTTTGTATAGTTTCTTGAGTTTTGTGAATATTTTGATGTGTTTTGTGTTATTTTGTAGATAAATAAAGTTTCAGGATACTCTGGAGGTGATTTGGAGCAAAACAGTAAAAATTGGACGAAAATGGTATTTTGGTAATTTTTCGCGTCACGACGCCTAACGTGCACCGAACAGTGTTAACGTACGCCGGGTCCACAAATCAGAATATGAGAAAAATTTGACTTTGCTAATGTGCGCCGTGCCACGTGTCACCATTACAGCTGATCTGCTAACATGCGCCGTGCCACGTGTCATCATCCTACGGTGCCGACAGTCCTCATCGCCACGTGTCGTCACGTGTCACTCCACGTCATTGCCATGTCATCATCCACATCACCAGTTTGACCGAGTCAAAATGCCATGTCATCGCCACATCATCATCAGCCAATCAGGAAGTGCCATGTGTCGTAATTTTATGGTGCCGACAGTCACTTTGCCACGTGTCGCCACGTCAGCGCCACATCATTGACTCTCTTATCCCTATCTGAAACGTGGCGGATAAGAATCTGAGCCGACAACTCAAAAGCCGCCACATGTCACAATAATTGAGCCCCAACCACCTTGCAACGTGTCACCTTATCCAGAATCTGCAGCCGACGAACCATAGTGTGCCACGTCGACAGAAGCTGGCGTAGATAAATAGAAATCATTCTCTTCACCCTAAATTAGATATTTGTAAATAAATAGATTCAATAATTAATAACAACAGTAGGAATTAAGTCCTCGTGGGATCGATATTTTTATACTACTTGAACGATACGTGCGCTTACGTTATACGTGTGTGTTTACGCCGGTCAAGTTTTTGGCGCCATTGTCGGGGACTTATTTTTCTTGAGTTATTAATTTTGAAGCTATCTAATTTACTTGTATCTAATTTTCTTTATCTGTAATTTTTATTTCTTTATTGTGTTTTCAGGTGATTGAAAAAATGGAACATTATTGGGAGATTGAGAGATTACGTGCTTTACAAGAAGATACACCCCACATCTGGGAGCAACAGTCCGGTTTTCTGAGGCCTGTTATACAGTCCAACGACTATCACTGGATGCTAGAACCAAGCAATACTACATTTGCTCAACAGAACGTAATGGGGAGATGTGACATATGTAATAGTAACCACCCGAGAGATTATTGCGAGTACAACTACAATCCAGGGTGGCAGAGCTATCAAAATCCTTCATGGTACGAAGAACCATCACATTTTCCATCTTATCCACCATCCACCTATGATTTTCATCAATAACCAGAACCATCAGAGGAATATCAGTTGATTCACATGCTCAATGTTTGGCTCGAAGAACGGGAAGCTCAATTAGATGCACAAATTCAGAGTCAAACAGAATCCATACAGAGAATGACAGATCAGATCAGACAATTAACAGAAAACCAGAACTTTATACCTCAAGAAGCATTTTCATATGACCAAGCGTTTCACGATGACACTTTAGAAAATGAGGAGGCTGAGCAGTATCAGGAATCTGAGGTATCAGTTCAGGAACCCCAACCAGCAAAGTCTCGATTTGACTTTTATTATTCAGATTCTAGCGAGGATGAAGCTGATCTATTTGTACCAACTGCACCAACAACAGAGGATCAAACTTTCAATCCTCAAAATGAAGAACTTGGAGCATGCTTTATCATGATGTTTGATGAAGATCTACCTGAACCATCCATTCCAGTCGTATCAGAGGATGCAAACCTAGTGTCAGAAACATCTTTACATCCCCAGGTAGATACTTATGGAGCATGCATTTCACAGATGACGGATGAAGAATTGAATACGGAAATTTTAAAATTCATCTGTGAAGAAAAGGTGGAGCAAGAAGCAGAGCAAATGGAGGAGCAATTGTCAGACAAAATTGAAGATCTAGTGAATTCGGGAGAAACATCACTATTTTGGGGAGTACAAATCAAAGATATCACCCATAAGCTTGACATAATGGAACTTCATTCCAAGTCAAGCACTATACGAGACCTCATGATTTTATTTCTTTCTTTGCAGGAACCACTGGAGCAACAAGGAGCAAAAAGGTGGCACAAGCACTAAATGGGACAAAATTTTTTCTGCTACCTTACCGTTGGAAGAGACCCTTCAAAAGAAACGCTCATGGGATTGTCTTTAATCGAACAACCAAAACGACGCTGAAACCTCATTGATATATGGATTTCAGTCACGTCTGGCTGAAGATGAAAAATTTAGCGCTAGTAGGGAGGCAACCCATGCAATTTGTTGTAAATTCTATTTTTATATTTTGTGTATACATGTTGTAGAGTTTTTAATTTTGTGTGTTATTTTTGTAGGGAACACCACAAACAGAGCATTTTAAGACAGAAGGAATGGTGTTTGGCAATCAGAAAGAAGAGAGCTAATTCATTTGTGATGGCTGAGTAAAGAATGAATTCTTGAGACGCATCCTAATGAATTTATACTAAGCGAGTGGCGTATTGCGTACACAATTCCGTTGCCTTAATAATTGTTTTGATTTGCTTTTCTTTTGTTATTTTCTTTTATTTTCATAGATAAGATCCAGACTTTGTGACCTTTCACGATTCATTTTGTTGTTTAGCTAACAAGCTTCCTTTGAAAGATATTAGTGCTATTATTACTCACCCGTTTCAGGTACTATAAATTCAGCTCGTTATTGCACTTTGGAAGGCATGCTGATTTGAGAAAGAAATACATAAAAAAAATGGAAGCCACTTCAAGAAGACGAGTTGAAAACATCTGTGTGTTTTGCGGTACTAGTGTTGGTACTAAGCCACAATACGTAGGGGCAGCACATGAATTGGGTCGAGTCTTAGCAGCAAGGAATATGCACTTAATATATGGCGGAGGCAATCTTGGACTAATGGGGATCGTTTCAAAGGTCGTACAGGAAGGAGGCAGTCATGTTTTGGGAATCATCCCAAAACCCTTGGCAGAGGCAAATCTTATTGGATCATCAAACGGAGATGAACTGATCGTGCCAGCTATGTCTGAATGATTGGTAGAAATGATTAACTGTGCTGATGCTTTTATCGCTTTGCCAGGTGGCTTTGGCACATTGGGGGAAATTTTTATAGTATTATCTTGGGCGAACCTGGACATAAACCAGAAACCGCTTGGACTGTTCAACGTTGATGGATTTTATGATTTTCTTTGTGTGTTTCTTGATGATGCTCGGAGAAATGGGTTCGTGTCAAAACCTATGAAAGAACTCATCTTTACTGCCAGAACTGCTCCGGATCTAATTGACCAACTCTTAGCCTATGAACCACAAGTTGACTCTATCCTTTCAAAGATAAATTAGTCCAAGGACGATCGTGGTAAGAGGCGTCGGATTAATCTGGATCTTAACCTTTAATTTCCTGTAGAATTTCAGGTAACCAGGTACTATCTTCTAAACTCTTCTTCTACTGTTTAAGACATTGGGGACAATGTATCATTTAGGTTTGGGGGAGGGAATTAGTTGATCAGTACCTTGTTTTTAGTTTGTGTGTTCTTTTTATTTTTAGTCCAAAATTTTTCAAAAAATACAAAAAAAAATGAAATTTTTTCAAAAATTACAAAAAGTATTTGTGTTTTTATATTTTTATTTTGACTAAAAAGGTGAAATTGGTGAGAGATATCTGAGTAAGGAGTTCCCACTCCTGATACGTGTCTCAAACCTATTTTCAGAACAAGTTAATTTTTGTTTATTTCATTTTGAATTATTTAATTTGTGAATTCTCCATAAAATTGACTAAAATGGATCTTCATATGCTCAGTTGACAGGTATTATCAACATATATAGTAACATACGGACATGAGCTAAAATTGAAAAGTTTGTAATATTCAGTGCTCTAGTTTAATTGGAGGAAGCATCTCAAAAAGCAATGGAGTAAAAAAAAAAATTCTGAGATCCGAGTTATTAAGTCTGTAAGGGTGTTTTAACACCTAGTGCCCTAAAGCCAACTGGTTTGGGAGTCACTGGCCCAAAGCTCGCTACATGGATCAAAGATGCTGCAAAAATATATATATATGAAGTCTGAGTAATTAAGTCCGTAGGGGTGTCTTAACACTTGGTGCCCTAAAGCCAACTAGTTTGGGAGTCACCGACCCAAAGCTCGCTACATAGACGAAAGATATTGTATATAAATAAAAAAAAATCAAAAATCAAAGAAAAAATCTGAAAAATCAGAAAAATTATTCCATTGAAGGAAAAAGGTGTGAATTACGATAAAACTTTAGGACAAAAATATTACTCTCTTATCAACTGCACTTATGACTGTTGTGGGCAAAAATGAGTTGTTTAAAATTTTGTTGGCTATGTATATGGAGAATGGTAAATATAATCAGAGAATTTACTTATTCGGTAATTTAGAAAGAAACAAAACAACTAGTAACTTGGAGTAGAAGTTTCACCAGATTAGTCACTAACATCTTTATTCTCTTTTCGCTTATCTTTTTGCTTTTGTGTGCATTAGTTTCACTACCTTTTTACTTTTGTAAAATGTTTGTGGGTATCATTGCTGTAAACCCTCACGAGACTATAACTCGTCCACTACGGACACCTAGGGGTTTAAAGGCTTGTTGCATACGCTAAATGCAACCGTGATCCCTACGAAAGTGGCTTAGTTAAATTTTATTATGTTATTTTAATTTATGATTTGCTCGAGGACTAGCAAAATGTTAGGTTTGGGGGTGTGATGAGTGGTAAATCTATCACTATTTCCCACTCATTTAACATAATATTTTGTATAGTTTCTTGGGTTTTGTGAATATTTTGATGTGTTTTGTGTTATTTTGTAGATAAATAAAGTTTCAGGACACTCTGGAGGTGATTTGGAGCAAAATAGTGAAAATTGGACGAAAATGGTATTTTGGTAATTTTTCGCGTCGCGACGCCAAGACCTTGTGCGCCGAACAGTACTAACGTGCGCCGGGTCCACAAATCAGAATCTGAGAAAAATTTGACTTTGCTAACGTGCGCCGTGCCATGTGTCACCATCACAGCCGATCTGCTAACATGCGCCGTGCCACGTGTCATCATCCTACGGTGCCGACAGTCGCCATCGCCATGTGTCACCACGTGTCACTCCACATCATTGCCACGTCATCGTCCACATCACCAGGTTGACCAAGTCAAACTGTAACGTCATCATCAGCCAATCAGGAAGTGCCACGTGTCGTAATTCTATGGTGCCGACAGTCACTTTGCCACATGTCACCACGTCAGTGCCACATCAGCGCCACGTCAGCATCAATCATTTACTCTCTTATCCCTATCTGACATGTGGCGGATAAGAATCTGAGCCGACCAATCAGAAGCCGCCACGTGTCACAATAATTGAGCCCCAACCACCTTGCCACGTGTCACCTTATCACCTTATCCAGAATCTACAGCCGACGAACCAGAGCGTGCCACGTCGACAGAAGCTGGCGTAGCAATGCCAAAGGCCTTGGCGTCACGACGTTGGAACCCAACCGAGGCCTATAAATTGAGCTCGAGATATCAGTTTCAGTTGTACCATTCTCTCTCACTTCTTTGATGTAAAGAGGGAGTTTCTCTCTCTAGTTTCTTTTAGTTTTTAGTTTTGTAAATAATTTTAATTACGTTTGTAATAATAGTAATTTACTTTCTTACTTTTTACAGTTTTTACTTTTCACCATGAGGAGGTAACTTCCCCAGCTAGGGTGAAAGGTAATTCTTTTAATGTTACTATTTAGATTAATCTCTCTTAAAAATAATATATTCATTATTTAAAATATTGACTTAAAAAGGATACCGCCAGATTGGTCGGTTGGTAATTCATTTTAATCTGGTTTAAACCTGACTAATCAAGGATACCGCCAGATTGATCGGTTGGTAATTAAATTTTCTTACCGCCTATATGGCAGGTTTATTTTGGTTCCGCCTTTATGGCTTGTTGGACTTAATTTGACTTAATCAGGTTACCGCCTATATGGATGGTTGGTAAAATAATCACAAGTTAATATATTATATTAAGGGAGATATCTAAATAGTAAATAGTAAAAGTTGATCCTTTTACCTTAGCATTTTATTTTATTGTAATTTACTTTTCATCTTTTACTTTATGTCTTTTACTTTTAAGTTTTTACTAGCCCTAGTTATGTGTGAGTTATCTGGGGTTGTGATGAATTCTAATATCACCGGTTTATAAGGGGTTATTTTATAGTTTGGGTAATTTAAATGTTTACTTTTTAAGTCTTAAGCTTAATGCTTCTTGTTGTCTGATCACCAATAAGATTGATCTGGTAAATCTAAAATGAACTAGATATAGGGATTTTAGGTTTCAGTCTTAGACTTAATAGCCCACGATCTTCCTTGAGGATAGATAACCCTTTAATAGATTTCTTTACAGGATAGACATATACCTGTCGGGCGGGGGTAACCATAATTAGAACTTAAACTTAATGAATCCAGATAATTTGGTTGACATAGACATATGATTCAATTGGGTTAAACTGGGTATTTGCGTCTGACCATCGACAGAGGCTTTCGCATAATTTCGTGTTCCAGGTTAGTAAACCGATTTATTACACAAAATAAAATAATCACTTCATCTTTTATCTTTGTGTAAACCGATTCACAACCCTAGATCTTTGTGTCTTTTGTATTTTCCTTAGTATTTTCTTTTGTCTTTTTATTTATTTAGCAAATCTACAATCAACCAAATCAATCAAGCAATCATTCTCTTCACCCTCAATTAGATATTTGTAAATAAATAGATTCAATAATTAATAACAACAGTAGGAATTAAGTCCTCGTGGGATCGATATTTTTATACTACTTGAACGATACGTGCGCTTGCGTTATACGTGTGTGTTTATGCCGGTCAGGCCCACAAGTCACATCACATGTCACATCTTTTGTCTTTCTCATCACTTTTTGGTGATGGTATTAGGTGAAGTGGGTGATGATGTGTAGATGACTTGTAAAACACATTTTCTAAAGTTGAAAGACTTATACCAACTTTGGTTTATCTTTATTTTTTGATTTTGGAAATCTATTACACAACTTTCCTTCTCCCTCTCTTCATCTTATCTCACGCCCAAGTGCAGATTTTTCTCTCCCAAAATTTCTAAGGCTTGGCCGAATTTCACAAGAGAAAATTGGAAGATTTGTTGCAAATTTTCAAAGGTGCTAGTACACAAAGAATCATATAAGGTGTTAGGGAAACTAATTCCTTGAGCTTGGAATCAAAATAAAGCTTGGAGCTTGGATTCAACAAATTCAAAGAGGAAGCTTGGAGACTTCTCAAAGGCAAAAAGTTTTGTGATCAACACCTCCAAAATCCAATCAAAGTGAGTATTATTCTGCAAATTCTTCTGAGTATTCACATGTTTCATTTCTTAAATTGATATTGGGACACTTTAGAAACCCAACAATGGTATCATGGAGCCTATTTGAGCATGAAATATGATTAGGGTTTATATACTAAAATTTGGGTATTTTTGATTTGAGCATGTTTTAATCAAATTGTTTGTTTGAGTATGCTTGTATGTTAATAACTTGGAGTTATGCATGATCAATTTGAATAAAAATTAATTGGATTAATTTTCCCAAATTTGCCAAGCTTGGCCAAATGTATATGCTCCCATAAAGTCATGGTATTTTTTTATTTTTAAAACCATTGGATGTGTTTAAAGACTTGGGAAATATTGATTTGAGATTCAATCGGATTGAAATCGGAATCGGATATAAAAACTATACAAATGCCGTGAGCTTCAAAGCATGGAATGAAATGATTTTTTGTTTCAATAATGTTGGACATGTATTGATGATGAATAAGAATGATTAATTGATTAAATTGATATTTTGGAAATGTTAATTTAGATAATTAATTAATGTAATACACTTTAATTAATTAAATTATGAAATTTGGAATTTGAGAATTTGATTAATTGTGCTTAATTTAGAATTGTGCTTACAATGTTGTTTTTGGGCCTAATTGGCTTGGTTGGGCCAAGTTGGTTTAGGAAAATTGGATTGGATCCAACTTTGGTATATCTTTATTTTTTGATTTTGGAAATCTATTACACAACTTTCCTTCTCTCTCTCTTCATCCTATCTCACGCCCAAGTGCAGATTTTTCTCTCCCAAAATTTTCTAAGGCTTGGCCGAATTTCACAAGAGAAAATTGGAAGATTTGTTGCAAATTTTCAAAGGTGCTAGCACACAGAGAATCATATAAGATGTTAGGGAAACTAATTCCTTGAGCTTGGAATCAACATAAAGCTTGGAGCTTGGATTCAAAAAATTCAAAGAGGAAGCTTGGAGACTTCTCGAAGGCAAAAAGTTTTGTGATCAACACCTCCAAAATCTAATCAAAGTGAGTATCATTCCTCAAATTATTCTTTGAGCATTCACATGTTTCATTGCTTAAATTGATCTTGGGACACTTTAGAAACCCAACACACTTGTCATCATGACGTCAGCATAATGATTCAGCCTGCCGACACCACACGTCATTGCTTACGTCAACATGAGATCAGCGTCGCGACGCCTATAACTTTATGCATCGCGACGCCGAGCCAATAATTCTGCCGACAGCCACATGTCATCATCTTAGCAAATTCGCGTACACATTTCGAAGATCAACGGCGCATCGCGATGCGCAATGTTTCATGCGTCGCGATGCGTGGCACCAAGATTTACTTATAAATTGAGGCCGAATTCATTTGAAATTTTCATAGATTCTTCTGGGGATTTCCTTAAGAATATTGAGAAGATTGTATCTCGTTTGCTTATTTACAGCTTTCTTGTATTCAATTTTTATTTCATGCAATAGTTCTTTCATTATTTTACTTTTCAGTATAAGGAGGTAATTTCCCTCTGCTGGGGTGAATGGTAAAGCTTTTATTACTAATATTTAGATTAATCTCCCTTAATTATAATATATAAACTATTTTAAAACCTGACTTAATGGGATACCACATTTATGGTCGGTTGGACTTAATTAAATTGATTTTAACCTGACTAAATTGGATACCGCCTTTATGATCGGTTGGAATTAATCATAAATTTGACTTAATCAGGATACCGCCTATATGGTCAGTTGGTAATGTCATGCAAAGTTTATATATTATAATAAGGGAGATATCTAAATTAGAAGTAATAAAAGTGGATCCTCTAACCCCCAGTATTTTCTTTATTGTTAATTTATCTTTTTAATTCCCAAGCTTTACTTTATGTCATTTACTTTATTTATGTCTTTAATATTCCTAGATATGTGTGGTAACTAAACCCTGTATCTAGGGTTATGATGAATTCCAATATCATCATTTTATAAGTGGTTATTTTATGCCTTGGGTAATATAAAGGTTTATTTATTAAGTCTTAAGCTTAATGCTTCTTGTTAACTGGTCATTAATAAGATTGATTTGGTAAACTTAAAATGAACTTGGAAAAGGGATTTTGGGTTTTAGCCTTAGACTCAATAGCTCACGATCTCACATTGGGGCAAAGGACTCTTAGGTAGATTTCCTTACAGGATGGGAATATACCTGTCGGACAGGGGTAGCCATAATTGGAAATTAATCTTAATGAATTCAGATAACTTGGTTAACATAGGAATATAGTTAATTGGGTTACACTGGATGTTTGCATATGACCATCGGAAGAGGATTTTGCATATTTTCGTGTTCCATGTTAATAAACCGATATATTACACTAACATGAGATAATCACTTCATGTTTATAAGATATGGGAAGGATTCACAACCCTAGATAGTTTTATAATATTGATTTTACCTTTAATTTACTTTCGCATTATTTTATTTACTTGTTTCACACAAAAATCACCATCCAAACAATAATCAATCTATTGGATACTCGTAAATATTTAACGTCATAAATTAATAGCTAAGGTATTAAGTACTCATGGAATCGATATATTTTATACTACTTGAGCGATACGTGCGCTTGCGTAACATGAGTGATTTCACCGATCATACCTACGGGTATAAAAAAATATGTGATCAGGAAGACGTAGTTTTGATATGCCTTCATTGATGAGATCTTAAGCCTTAACCCTAGATCAAGCTCACATGTAAGCCTATTGTTGATTGCCCATATGAGTAGGCCTCCTTAATAATTGTCTTGTGCCCTAATCATTTGAAGTCATTTAACCCATTTCCTGTGAAGTGCAAACCTATTGGAACTTTCACTGGGATAAGTTTGCGTTTCTTGATAATTTGGTTGAACACTTTGAAATGTCGACGAGCTAACTTGTATAAAAACCTTGATGGGCCCAAAATATTTAATTATGGCCTGCTTGTGCTAAATGCATGAATCCGATACCTATACTCACTTTCATTGAGAAGGTTGTGCCTTGCTTTGGCCCATTTAGACATCCTTAAATATTTAAAAGTCTATCCCAAATAACTGTGATTATTAAGGGTCCAATTAGACGCTTTTAAATAATGGCATGATCCGTATTTTAGGTTTAGTCACATATAAATGAGCGGCCCTTGTCTTTTAGCGATGGAAAGGAACATAAGTAGCCAATATTTACCTTTTAGCATATGAGAGAATGAATTTGTGTACCCCTTGTTGGTACATAAGCTAAGCCAAACCTATGGAAGATACTTGACTTACCACATATATGGGAGGAATAAGATCAAAAGGATATATGTTGATGATTGAGCATAGCATGCATTTCATGCATCATGCTAACATTTTTGAATGCAACCATCATAACGGCCCATTGGATTAGGAAGAATGTAGATAAATCAGAGGCCAACCAGCAAACTCAGAAATGACCAACAGTGAGAATTCTAGTATAGATAAGTTGGAAGACAACATGAACAAGTTTGTAGAAACTCTTTAGACCATAGCCAATGTTATGGCCAACTTGACAGCACTCGGGCAGTATGGGCTGAAACTAGTGAAAGGAGACATGAAGGGCCTATAAACAAGTATCGAAAGAAACCTCCACACATGATGAAGAGGAAGACTTACTAGAATATGCTAAAGATAAAATGGCCAACTCTAAGACTGAGGCCGAGCTCCTAAGGTTGAAAGAACAAATGGAATCATGTTAGAGTTGGTGCTCGGAGCACCAATCTGGATCGTATTTATGTCTGATTCATAAATACGAATAATATATTTTTCCATAATAATACTTATTTATGGTGACACTTCTAAATGTCAATTAATAATTAATTCACGGTGTTTTCTAAATTAATTATGTCTTTATTTGATATCGAATAAATATTTTTAGGTGAAATATGAATGAATTATTCATATAGGATATTGAATAATTTCTCTGGTAACTTTAAGAGATTTAGAGTTACGATTTCCCCACAACCACGCTTCCGCCGCGTATAACCCCAACAAAATGATATTAGAGCGTGTCTTATTCTACATCCATTACATTTGTCATGCTTGATATATGATATTTAAACCAATTTTATTATTTGCACATGCATGTGAAATTAATTTGATTAATTTTAGATTGTTTGATAATTTAGCAAAATCCTTGTTAAATAAGGCAATAAAATGACTAGTATTAGGAATACTTGTTTGGTTCGTCTTGTCAATACAGATATAAATAAATTTTTTGGCAATATTCGAGAATGTGCCAAAGGTGTGAGGATATAGTCGATGGAAATTTATTTGTACCGTATATATATATATATATATAATATTAGCCAAATTCAAGTGAAATGGATTCTTGAACGTGCCAAAGCTGTCAGAACTACATTGGTAGCTTGAGTTTGTCATTGACAAGTGTAGCCTTGATAGGCCTCTTGTGAACGTGCCAAAACTGTCACTACGAGAAATGATAAGGATCAAAATAATGAGTCACAGTAAGTGTGATTGACAAATGAGTTGTCTACATATGGATATACGTAGGCGAGAAACTGTCAAAGCTGTGACTCGAAATATATTTATAGGGTCCACTTCTCACTATAGAATTCAATTTAATTATTGAATTCTCATTTTCTATTGGGGATTACGGTATTACGTAAAGTAGTGGGAGACATTGCTGGATTAAAAATCCATAACTAAGGTAATGTGTAATTTAATGAAAATTACCGCTTACATATATAAAATATCCACTGCATGCATATTTTATATATGTGTTCTAACTCTTCTTATGATTGCAATTTTATAGAATAGGTTCTATATTAGAGTAGGCTATGATATAATCCTTGAGAAATAATAGTTTTTTATGTAGTAAGGATTGACATGAATTGGCTCATGTCTCGAGATTCTTCACTGTCATTAAGAAAACCCATTAGGTATTTGCTTATTTGACAATGATGTTTCTTGGCTTTAGCGACCTTTAGAGGTCACATGTCTGACACAATTTGCTAATCAATTATTTACAATTGCTGTAAATAGTTGAAGGCAAATTATAAAGCTAAAGAAAGAAAATATGTATAGTTGTGTGCAGAAAATATCGATCTCACAACACGACAACTATAGGTATTGGATACCAGATCTCCCGTCTAGTTATTTAAAATATTATTTAATGATTGTTTTGATATTTGATATCAAAACTTGCGACTATTGAATAGCTATTTGTTCTTTATAAATAATTCTTATATATTTTAATACGATTAGTAGTGTCAGAGATAAACATTAAGAAAAATATTTGGTTAAGTAAATAACTTAGAATAGTGTTTTATGAGATTTTATCACTTAAGCATTAGATGCTTATTCCATATGGTAAAGGATTGTCTGATACGAGATCACACTACATATCCTTATCCATTTAATGAATGTTATATTTAAGAATGTGATTAAATCTCATTGAACCAATTATTGTCATTGGACCACAAGATTTATTAAACTGATACATTAGATATATGTAGTATAATGAATTATAAATTATTTAAGATAGTTTTCTTTACTTCATAACTTATTCTATGAATTTTCATGACTTAGTTACGTGTTTCTGATCAAACGCATATAAAATATTTTAATTGGTTCAAAGATATATTATCTGAAGTTTCGAAAATTGTATCTTTAAAGTTCATTGTGAGTCTTTGAAATGTTCACAGATGTTTGATATGATCAGACTGATGAATTCATGGTAATATGTTCTAAGATTATTTAATGAATATGATTCTTACTCAATATTATCCTTTACGATTCCATCATTATGGAATTGATGAGTATGGGGAATCGAATCTTATATGATTTGATTCGTTATATATTGAGTATTACCGAATTATTTGCTATTTGGGTTACACTTCAGTAATACTAATTCGTCTTTTTGATTACTATTCCATTAATTTCTACAGTTACATATACAATATGTATAAGTAGAAAATTTGAATCTTCAAAAGTTTGAGATTTGAATATTTCTTTTGTACAATGGTTATACAATTGAAATGACTTGTGCGTCGGAGGTACAAGTAAAAGTTTGTCATTTATTCTATTTAATAGAATATCTTTTCTATGATCCTGAATAATAAAATTATTTTATTACTTGGTGTGTAACATCGGATGTTTATCATTGTAGAAAATACTTTACTTATTGAAGTCAAATATGACAATGATAAACTATAAATGGAACTATATAATTAATAAGATGAATAAACCCTAGACATCTTCCATTTAAGTCCAATAGGATGTTAGAATTATTTGTGAAGTATTTGATACTTAATGATTCGACTGTTTTCTTATTGAAGAAAATTATCCTATAACTTATAGTGGAAGCGATATCTTATATCGATTCTGGAAGTTAGCATTGAATCATAGATCTAATATTGTTCTTAGCTTACTACAATCAATTTTTGAACTTGATTGAGCTTTTATTATGAATCGTTCATAAAATGTGCAAATGTTTTGCGCAGCAAATACAAAGTGAGCTTATTAAAGGTTTGATCTTTATAGAATGACAATGAGAAATGTTATACTCAACAATCTATTGTAGATTCTAAAGAAACTTGTCTCTAGTCGCATTAATAGAATAATTAAATATTTATCGGTTAATGTTAATATTAAACTGTGTATTTTGGTTAAGAATGCAAAGTGCGTTCTTTTCTGGAATGACCCTGGAATTTATATTCTGTTAAGATCGCAGTTTAGTATACTAGCTTATATAGCCTATTGTAGACTCATATGAGTTTTCCGAAAATTTTTGTTCTCTAATTTTACTATCAGTCAAATTATATGATTTTATCAAAGCATATAGAATACATATGTGATAGTAAGGTTAATGGGAGCGTACATATTTCTTTCAAATATTGTATATCCTAACAACATTATCATTATTAAGGTATTAATGAGATGTTTGTGAGGTAAAAGGTTTACTTAAGTCTTCTTTTCTCCATGAATGCAGTAGGAGTAGTCTTTGTTATATTCAATATAAAGTTATATATATGATAGAAAACTAAGAGACTTGTGAGATACTCTCATTAATCGTGCATTATTCTTTTCTCTATGGATGATTCTACTGTATGAGTAGAATTAGTTGTAACTTATAAAGTTACATAGTGACCGTATAGATTAGAAGTTTTGATATTAGTATTGTGTTTGCGGTTGTCTGTATAGGATTTTGGATTTGATCCCTAAATACTTGGATAACTCGGTAGCTGTAGCACAATACTGATGTCGCATCTGAGCTATATTGATGTAGAACTTAGGTTCTATAAAATATGAATGATGTTGGCTAAGGGTAACATTCGAGTTTGCTTTATAATCACAAAATTTTATAGCGGACCCATTTGTTATTACCTACCTCTTGAGTGTTAGGTGAACTCTTCAGGGCCATGCATATGTGATACACATTTAGATGTGTATATGATACTGTGGATTGACACTAGAGAAAGTGGGAGAAATTGTTAGGGTTGGTACTCGGAGCGCCAATCCGGATCGTATTTATGTTCGATTCATAAATACGAACATTATTTGTTTTCATAATATTGCTTATTTATGGTCATACCTCTTGTCTTTTATATACGTATTCGTAATAATATCAATTAAATTGAAACTAAATCAGATTTAGTGATATTTATATATTAGACAAAGACCCCAAGATTTACAATGTAGTGTTGTAGATAACAGAACCTGGGCGACGCTGTTCTAGGCTCGCGGCCTAGCTGGGAAGTACGAAATAACATGAAGTCGCAGCCTGGTGTGAACCGGGACAAATATTTAAGGCCGCACTCGCCCCTCGCAAGGGAAGACCTCAAACCGTTGGGTTCAGAATGGTCCCTTACTTATGTCACTTGTGATGATATGATTTGTGCAATGAATCAACCAAGTCTACTCAATAATCATGCTCAAGGATACTTAGATCTAATCATGCTTTCATTCAAATAACTCCACGCAATGTAACACAATGAGCATATTGAGCTATTAAATCAACATGTATAAATCATTATCCTAACATATCATAAACTAATAATATGCATAAGGAACAACCTAAATATGCTTTAACAAATAAATAACAACTAAATTATACCATGCTTTAAATAAGAAACGAATAACCTAAAGACTATAACATGCTCAAATACAAATTTGGATGAGACGAGATATGTGTATCTTAAGTGGTACGTGGCATTGTATCCCGAGTGCAGACCATACTACCGTCCATTCGGAATCGGCTATGGAATTTATGTCCGGGTTTCCATCCGATATACCACAAAAGGGAACACATATCCCGCTCATCCAACAATCACATCATGCCTCAAACGACTCTCATGCAATTATATATAAAAATAAATAAACAAAAATAAAGAAGATAAGTAAAAAGGGTGCCCTCAGGTCTAACCTCTTTTGTCGTCTAAGAAAGGGCGTTACACGTCTGTTGGAAGGGAGATTGATCCGATGCTTTTCCGATTTGTCTACTCAATGTCTTTCCTCGCTGCTTCGATGCTCGGGCTGCTGTTTCAAGTCCGTTTCGCTGCTGTTTCGCTGCTACGTTTCAGATCACTGTTTTGGTGATTTAGTGGACTGTTTTGGGCGATTTGGAGGGCTTATGGTTTGCGGTTTCCTAAGGTATTCTAGGGGAACTCTATGAAGATTTTTAGGATGGTGCCTAGGTGATTTTAGGACTGTTTTGTGGGCTATGGACGCAACAAAAACTGACCAGAACCGAAGGTGAACTGCGGCAGTTCACAGGTGCAGTGAGGGCGTTTTAGTGGCTACTTTGGGCGCTGAATTGGGGCTGTGAATGAGGTGTATTTTGTGCGACCTTGTGGCTGTATTTGAGGCTTATTTTAAGGTGATTTAGGGCTGTGAATGGTGTCTGGAACTCGGCAATGGAGGGCTGTCTTTCAGGCTTGGGCGTGAGAGGGGATTGGTGAAGAAGAGGAGATGCGACAATGGAGGTGTCTTGGTTTGGTGTTGCGGTAATGGAGGCTTTAAGGAGGGCTTTGAGCGTGTGATGGAGGCTTCACAAAGTGCTTGGACGTGCTTCAGAGAGGGATATGTGCTAGGGTTGTGAATGGGGGTGAAGGTCTCTTTTTATAGGCAAAGAGAGAAGACTTTCCTTATTAGATTAGGAAAGAATCTCCTAATTGGTGTCTAACAAGGAATAGATCTCCTAATTGGGATTTGTGATTGGATTTGATTTGGTAAGGATTTGATTTGATTTCTTCTAATTAGGAATGGATTTTATTTGATTTTAGCATGTGATAAATGTGCATTTACCTATTTAGAAGGCATTTGGGCGTGAATCACTCTCCCTTGGGCATGTAATTGGTTTGACTTGGTTTGACTTGGGTATTTGGGTTTGGTTTGGGTATGGTAGGTGGTCTATGGGGGGTTTTGGGCCTAAGATGAGCTTTGAAACGGAAGTCCAACAAGCAACCGAAGCTAAACAACGAGGTTAAATCCAACGAAAATTCCATTTTCCAACTTTACCCTTCAAACGTCCGTTTCCCGCGACTTTTATGACTAAAGAGGTAGTTGCCTCCATACGAGACTCATCATTGGGCTAATGTGTAAAAATGCAATGCCTACAGTCTCCCCCACTTTGATGGGACTTGTGTAGTGTGTGACAATGAAAATCCTATCAAAGTACATGCAATGCATTTTCACTTACCTGGCTTGCCAGCTGCCACCTGGTTTGCCTGCTACTTTGAACTGAGTTGATTGTGCGGTGACAATATGGACCTCGCCCTGAATATGATGATGTAGTGGGCACCTCGACCCTGGGTACGCATCTCGACCCGGAACTACAAACGACAATGGGGGCACGTATCTCGACCCTGGGCACGCATCTCGACCCAATTCCGCTGACAATAGGGACCTCGCCCTGAATATGATGATGTAGTAGGCACCTCGACCCTGGGTACGCATCTCCACCCGGAACTACAAACGACAACGGGGGCACGCATCTCGACCCAATACCGCTGACAATAAGAACCTCGAACTGAATATGATGATGTAGTAGGCACCTCGACCCTGGGTACGCATCTCGACCCGGAACTACAAACGACAACGAGGGCACGTATCTCGACCCTGGGCACGCATCTTGACACAATACCGCTGACAATAGGGACCTCGCTCTGAATATGATGATGTAGTAGGCACCTCGACCCTGGGTACGCATCTCGACCCGGAACTATAAACGACAACGGGGGCACGCATCTCGACCCTGGGCACGCATCTCGACCCAATACTGATGACAATAGGGACCTCGCCCTGAATATGATGATGTAGTAGGTACCTCGACCCTGGGTACGCATCTCGACCCGGAACTAGAAACGAAAACGGGGGCACCTCGACCCTGGGCACGTATCTCGACCCAATACCGCCGACAATAGGGACCTCGCCCTGAATATGATGATGTAGTGGGCTTCGCCCCCAGACTGATACTGATATGGGCCTCGCCCCCAGACTGATGATGATTATGGGCCTCAACCCCAAACTGATACTGATATGGGCCTCACCCCCAGACTGATACTGATGTGGGCCTCGCCCTCAAACAAATACTGACGTTTATATTTCCAACTATTGTATTGCTTCTCCTCGAGATAGCCTTGGTAGCTAAACATATTTTCATCCTCAATGAATGCTTCATGTCAAAACCCGAGAACCTTCAAAGTACTCGATATACTAAAACCCGATCATCTGAACAGGTGATCTAAACTAGACTCCTAGTGAGTGTGTGTAAAGGCTCTTTTGCAGCTTATTCCTTAAGCAAGCCAACTTGATGATTTCGCGTCGGAGAATCGGACTGATGGGTCTAACCAACCTGGATGTCTAGGTCACATTCTGTGATTACTTCGACATACTCAACATGATATGGTCTTCTTTATTTTGCTTTTGTCTATTTCTTTTCATTTTTTTTCTTTTTTTTTTCTTTCTTTCTTTCTTTCTTTTTTTTCTTTTGACTCACCTACCCTTTAAGGTAGCATTTCTCCTCATGGTGGTCCTAATACTCGCCCATGGGTAGCTTCATGCTTATCGGTCATAGGCGGTCTTTTTTTCTATTCTTGTCATCACAGAGACTGTCTTTCTTATTTCCAACCATATCATGTATCGTAGCGTACGTAAACCAGGGTGGACACCCAAGTAAACGGTCATTCATCGATCCACCATCTCTTCAGCTAGTCATCTCATTAACCGCTCGGGCTTCTACTGTTGAGATACCTTTTATCAAGTGCTTCATGAGTCTAGCCAAGATCAATCCATTCAGAATACCGGATAAGAGCACGTCTCGCACTTCTCGTTTCTAAAGCTTCTCCCTACAGCACACAATGTCATCACCGGACATATGTTTAACCATCAAAAACTTCTCTCTCACTCTATTTCCCTTTTTTTTTTTTTTACTCACTCACTCACTCAAAGGAATTCTTCCTTTCAACTGCTGACCAGGTGGGCTTCGCCCCCGGATCCAGACCCGAAATTCAAACTCAAACTGGGCCTCAACCCTCATTACCATCTGAATCTTAACACCGATGTGGACCTCAGCCCTAGGATATCTACCCAAATTCAATACAGTGCTTTCGCTATTTCTGATTGGCTTGTCTTTGCCGCTTTCTCTTTTCTTCTTTGATACCTGTGAATATAAAACAAAACAAGCAAAAAAAGGAATGCAATAATGGGTTTTATGTGTGCATGCATGCATGAGTTCTCCTTATCCCGTTGGGTTACTTCTTCTGCGGGTGACTATTCAGTCTTCTGTCCCTCAGGCAAAATACAACTTCAATCTGTCAACATTGATTGGCTCGGTGAACTCATTCCCTTCCAAGTCCGACAGTCTCACTGCTCCATTTCCCATTACCTTCTGAACAATGTATGGTCCTTCCCAATTTGGTCTGAACTTCCCTCTTGGGTCTGTCGTCGACGACTTTGACTGCTTAAGTACCAGATCACCTTTCTTGATCTTGGTATGACGCACCTTCTTATTAAATGCTCAGGCCAACCTCTTCTGATATATCTGCATGTGATGCAAGGACTTCATCCTCTTCTCATCTATCAATGCTAACTGCTCAAACCTCTGCGAGGTCTATTCTTGTTCAGGTAACTCCGCTTCTGCTAATACCCGCATGGACTGTATTTCAACTTCCACTGGCAATACCGCTTCCATTCCGTTGACCAAAGAGTAAGGCGTAGCTCCTGCTGCTGTCCTTACAGAAGTTCTGTACCCCCACATGGCATATGGTAGCTTATCAGCCAAATCTTTGTAATTCTCTGTCATCTTCGCCAGAATCGTCTTTATCGTCTTATTGGCTGCCTCGACCGCTCCATTAGCCTACGGCCTGTATGGTGAAGACTTATGGTGACCTATCCCATACCTCTGTAACATTGCTCTGGTCTCTCCCTGAAACTGGACTCCATTGTCTGTAACCATGTGATGCGGCATACCATACCGACATATGAGATTCTGCGCTATAAATTTAGCCATCTGTTTTGCCGTAACATTACGGAACGACTCGGCTTCTACCCATTTCGAGAAGTAATCAACTGCCACCACTATAAAGCGATGTCCGTTGGATGCATTCGGCCGAATTTCTCCGATCATATCTATTCCCCAAACTGAGAAAGGCCACAGTTCTGACAACCTGTGCAACTCTGTGCGCGGCAAATGATTCAAATTCCCATGCGCTTGAAGATCATGGCAATGTTTCACCAGTTTTGTGCAGTCAGCTTCCATGGTTGACCAGTAAAAGCCTTACCTTACAATCTTGCAGGACAAGTTCAATCTGTTCATATGCGGTCCACAGACACCAGAATGTACTTCTTCCATTATCCTCTGAGCTTCTTCCTCCCTCAAACATTTCAGCTGAATACCATTGGCCTGCCTCTTATAGAGTTCTCCCTTCAGACTCACATACTGAGAAGCCCACTTCTAAATGGCTATTCGGTCTTTTCTACTAGCTTCGTCTGGGAGTTCCTATGCTCCAGATACTTCTGGATATCATGATACCAAGGTTTTCCATCGTTGACCTCTATTTTCGATACCCGCTCTATCTCATAAATAGGCTTACTCGCCGTCGTCAACACAAGTGGTCTCATCACCAATTTCTCTGGATTCTCCCAGGTTTCGGCTAGCGTCGCCAATGCATCTTCCATCTGATTTTCTTCCCGAGGCAAGTGCCGAAATTTGTAGTTAGGGATAGCCTGTGCTAGGTTTCTGAGGTGGAATAAGTACGGCTTCAACCGTTCTTCCTTTAACTCCCATTCTCCTTGTATCTATCGGATCACCAACATCGAGTCTCCATAAACCTCCACGTTTGTAGCTCTCAAGGCGGTCAATGCAGTCAACCCAAATGCACATGCTTCATATTCAACCATGTTATTAGTTACTTCGAATGTTAGCCTTTTGGCCATAGGCAAAGTCTCTCCCCCGGGGGTTACTATTATGATTCCGATTCTGGCTCCTTTGCAGTTCACTGCTCCGTCAAAATATATCTTCCATCCTTGGACTGCTATAGCTTGGATTTCTTCGTCGGGGAACTCAAATTTGTACTGATCCCCTTCGACAGGTTGCAATGCCAAGAACTCTGCCACGACTCGTCCTTTAATCACCTTGGAAGTGAGATACTCAATATCAAATTCTGTCAGCAATACCAACCATCTGCCCAATTTTCCAACTAGTGAAGGCACCAAATGCAGGTACTTCAATGGATTCTCCTTTGCGACCACTTGGATCTTGTAAGACTGGAAATAGTGGCGTAATTTCCTGGACGCCCATACTACTGCCAGATAAATCTTCTCCACTTCCTGATAGCGAGCTTCGTACGGAAACATCTTTTTACTGAGGTAGTAGATGGTGTGCTCTACTCCTGTCTCATCGGCTTGTACCATCATCGCCCTCAGTGCTTCGGGTTCAATAGCCAAATAAAGCACCAAAGGTCTGTCCTGTTTCGAAGGTCTCAGAACGGGAGGTTTCACCAAATATTCCCTTATTCTGTCAAATGCTTCCTGACACTGCTCGTTCCACTTGAGAAGTCTTCCTAAAAATCTTTCTCCTGCTCCGCCTCATCTTCACTATTACTGTCCCAGATACCCAGGCAAAAGGCTGTTTGGTCAAAGGTTCAGAGGACAAAGTCTTCTGGCAGGCCAGAGTTGATCATGTAGGTAGGTGGGGGAACGGAGTGATAATTGGGTAAAGGGTTGCGGTGAGTGTTTGGATGTTCTTTTTCAGGGTCGAGGATTTTACGGGAGTCGATTAGGTCTTGGATCTCATGTTTGAGGCGATCACAACTGTCAGTGTCATGGCCTTTTTGCTGGTGAAAGTGACAGTATTGGTTCAGGTTATACTGTGGTGGTAGGGGATTAGGAAGTGGTCATGGTTCTATGGGTTTGAGAAGTCCTTGCCTTGCCAATTTCTCGAACACTTTAGACAAGGGTCTTCCCAGGTTCGAAAAGCACCGATTCCTGGCCACCTCAGCAGAGACAGGTTTAGTACCTGATGATCCTCCAACAGTTCTCCTGTTTAGACTATAGAACTTTCTGTTCTCGACCTCTTCCTCCTCGATGTCCATGACAGTTTCCCTCAACTGTCGAAAATCTGCTATCATGGAGGTCATTCTCCTCAGCTTACCATAGATCGAGGGCTTAGTCCCCTTGATGATCATCTTAATCTGATCTTTTTCCGAGGGCCTCGTATGGATCTTCAAGAGCTGGCTTCTCCAGCGGTCAACGGGGGCACGCATCTTGACCCAATACCGCTGACAATAGGAACCTCGCCCTGAATATGATGATGTAGTAGGCACCTCGACCCTGGGTACGCATCTCGACCCGGAACTATAAACGACAACGGGGGCACGCATCTCAACCCTGGACACACATCTCGACCCAATACCGCTGACAATAGGGACCTTGCCCTGAATATGATGATGTAGTAGGCACCTCGACCCTGGGTACGCATCTCGACCCGGAACTACAAACGACAACGGGGGCACCTCGACCCTAGGCACGCATCTCGACCCAATACCGCCGATAATAGGGACCTCGCCCTGAATATGATGATGTAGTGGGCTTCGCCCCCAGACTGATACTGATATGGGCCTCGTCCCCAGACTGATGCTGATTATGGGCCTCGACCCCAGACTGATTCTGATATGGGCCTCGCCCCCAGACTGATACTGATGTGGGCCTCACCCTCAATCAGATACTGACGTTTATATTTCCAACAAATTTATTGCTTCTCCTCGAGATAGCCGTGGTAGCTAAACATATTTTCGTCCTCAAAGAATGCCTCATGTCAAAACCCGAGAACCTTCAAAGTACTCGATATACTAAAACCCGATCATCTGAACGACTCTGCGCTATAAATTTAGCCATCTGTTTTGCCGTAACATTACGGAACGACTCGGCTTCTACCCATTTCGAGAAGTAATCAACTGCCACCACTATAAAGCGATGTCCGTTGGATGCATTCGGCCGAATTTCTCCGATCATATCTATTCCCCAAACTGAGAAAGGCCACAGTTCTGACAACCTGTGCAACTCTGTGCGCGGCAAATGATTCAAATTCCCATGCGCTTGAAGATCATGGCAATGTTTCACCAGTTTTGTGCAGTCAGCTTCCATGGTTGACCAGTAAAAGCCTTACCTTACAATCTTGCGGGACAAGTTCAATCTGTTCATATGCGGTCCACAGACACCAGAATGTACTTCTTCCATTATCCTCTGATCTTCTTCCTCCCTCAAACATTTCAGCTGAATACCATTGGCCTGCCTCTTATAGAGTTCTCCCTTCAGACTCACATACTGAGAAGCCCACTTCTAAATGGCTATTCGGTCTTTTCTACTAGCTTCGTCTGGGAGTTCCTATGCTCCAGATACTTCTGGATATCATGATACCAAGGTTTTCCATCGTTGACCTCTATTTTCGATACCCGCTCTATCTCATAAATAGGCTTACTCGCCGTCGTCAACACAAGTGGTCTCATCACCAATTTCTCTGGATTCTCCCAGGTTGCGGCTAGCGTCGCCAATGCATCTGCCATCTGATTTTCTTCCCGAGGCAAGTGCCGAAATTTGTAGTTAGGGATAGCCTGTGCTAGGTTTCTGAGGTGGAATAAGTACGGCTTCAACCGTTCTTCCTTTAACTCTCATTCTCCTTGCATCTGTCGGATCACCAACATCGAGTCTCCATAAACCTCCACGTTTGTAGCTCTCAAGGCGGTCAATGCAGTCAACCCAATTGCACATGCTTCATATTCAGCCATTTTATTAGTTACTCCAAATGTTAGCCTTTTGGCCATAGGCAAAGTCTCTCCCCCGGGGGTTACTATTATGATTCCGATTCTGGCTCATTTGCAGTTCACTGCTTCGTCAAAATATATCTTCCATCCTTGGACTGCTATAGCTTGGATTTCTTCATCGGGGAACTCAAATTTGTACTGATCCCCTTCGACAGGTTGCAATGCCAAGAACTCTGCCACGGCTCGTCCTTTAATCACCTTGGAAGTGAGATACTCAATATCAAATTCTGTCAGCAGTACCAACCATCTGCCCAATTTTCCAACTAGTGAAGGCACCGAATGCAGGTACTTCAATGGATTCTCCTTTGTGACCACTTGGATCTTGTAAGACTGGAAATAGTGGCGTAATTTCCTGGACGCCCATACTACTGCCAGACAAATATTCTCCACTTCCTGATAGCGAGCTTCGTACTGAAGCAGCTTTTTACTGAGGTAGTAGATGTGTAGACAACAGAACCTGGGCGATGCTGTTTTAAGTCCGTTTCGCTGCTGTTTCACTGTTCTGTTTCAGGTCACTGTTTTGGTCGTTTAGTGGACTGTTTTGGGTGATTTTGAAGGCTTAGGGGGGTGCGTTTGTGAGGATTTTTTAGGGAAACTTTATGGAGGTTTTTGGGATGGTGTTTAGGTGATTTTAGGACTGTTTTATGGTTAAAGACGCAACAAAAACTGACCAGAACAGGGGACGAAACTGTGCAGTTCAAGGTGCAGTGAGGGGTGTTTCGGGACTGTTTTGGGCGCTGAATTGGAGCTGTGAATGGGGGTCTTTTGTGCGACTTTGGGGCTGTATTTGAGGCTTATTTTAAGGTGTTTTAGGGCTGTGAATGGTGGCTGGAACTCGGCAATGGAGGCTATTGGAAGGGCTTTGGGCGTGCAAAGGAGGCTTCACAAAGTGCTTGGACGTGCTTGAGAGAAGGATGTGTGCTAGGTTTTGGATGGGGGGTGAAGGCCTCTTTTTATAGGCAAAGAGAAAAGACTTTCCTAATTTGAATAGGAAAGAATCTCCTAATTGGTTCTTCATAAGGAATAGATCTCCTTATTTGGATTTGTGATTGGATTTGATTTGGTAGGGATTTGATTTGATTTCTTTTGTTTAGGTAAGGATTTGAATTGATTTAGGCATGTGTTAAATGTGATTTTGGCTAAATAGGGGAGTGATGGGCGTGAATCACCTTCCTTGGGCATGGGCTTGGTTTGACTTGGTTTGACTTGGGTATTTTGGGTTTGGTTTGGGTTTGGTAAGTGGTTTGTGGGGTTTTGGGCCTAAGATAAGCTTTGAAACGGAAGTCCAACAAGCAACCGAAGCTCAAACAATGAGATTAAATCCATCAAAAATTCTATTTTCCAACTTTACACTTCCAACGTCCGTTTCCCGCAGCTTTCATGACTAAAGAAGTAGTTGCCTCCATACTAGACTCATCATTGGGCTAATGTGTAAAAATGCAATGCCTATAGTCGCCCCCACTTTGATGGGACTTGTGCAGTGTGTGACAATGACAATCCTATCAAAGTACATGCAATGCATTTTCACTTACCTGGCTCGCCAGCTGCCACCTAGTCTGCCTGCTGCTTCGAACTGAGTTGATTGTGTGATGGGCACCTCGGCCCTAGGACGCATCCCGAAACTGCTAATGACAATAGGGCACCTCGACCCTCGAACTGATGATATGGGTACGCATCTCGACCCTGGGCACGCATCTCGGCCCGGAACTACAACCGACAACGGGGGCACGCATCTCGGTCCTAGGTACGCGTCTCGACCCAATACCGCTGACAAGAGGGACCTCGCCCTGAATATGATGTAGTGGGTACGCATCTCGACCCTGGGCACGTATCTCGGCCCGGAACTACAATCGACAACAGGGGCACGCATCTCGGCCCTGGGTACGCGTCTCGACCCAATACCGCTGACAAGAGGGACCTCGCCCTGAATATGATGTAGTGGGTTACGCATCTCGAACCCTGGGCACGCATCTCGGCCCGGAACTACAATCGACAACGGGGGCACGCATCTCTGGCCCTGGGTACGCGTCTCGACCCAATACCGCTGACAAGAGGGACCTCGCCCTGAATATGATGTAGTGGGTACGCATCTCGACCCTGGGCAACGCTCTCGGCCCGGAACTACAACCAACAACGGGGGCATGCATCTCGGCCCTAGGACGCATCCGGCCCGAAACTACAACCGACAACGGGGGCACGCATCTCTACCCTGGGTACGCATCTCGACCCAATACCGCTATGATAATAGGGACCTCGCCCTGAAAATGACACTGATGTGGGCCTCGCCCCAATCTGATACTGACATGGGCTCGCCCCTCTAAACTGATACTGATGTGGCCTCGCCCCAGAGGATGTGGGTTTCGCCCCCAGGACCGATGTGGGTCTCGCCCTCAAACTGATATGGTTGTGGGCCTCGCCCCTCAAACTAATACTGATGTGGCCTCGCCCTCTATCTGATATCGTTGTGGGCCTCGCCTTCAAACTAATACTGACGTTTATATTCCATCTATTGTATTGCTTCTCCTCAAGATAGTCTTGGTAGCTAAACATATTTTCGTCCTCGACGAATGCTATGTCAAAAACCGAGAACCTCGAAGTACTCGATATACTCAAACCCGATCATCTGAACAGGTGATCTAAACTAGACTTCTAGTGAGTGTGTGCAAAGGCTTTTGCAGCTTATTCCTAAAGCAAGCCAACTTGATGATTTTGCTCGGAGAATCGGACCGATGGGTCTAACAACCTGGATGTCTAGGTCACACTCTGTGATCACTTCGGCATACTCAACATGATATGGTCTTCTTTTATTGCATCGTCTCTGTTTCATTCTTTTTCCTTATTTTTCTTTTTTTTTCTTTTCTTTTTTTTTTTCTTTTCTGACTCACATACCCTTTAAGGTAGCATTCTCCTCATGGTGGTCCTAATACTCGCCTATGGGTAGCTTCACGCTGTCGGTTATAGGCGGTCTATTTCTTTTTCTTTTCATACAAAGGCTTTCTTTCTTTATTTCCAACCATATCATGTATCGTAGCAAAGGCAAATCAGTGTGGACATCCAGGCAAACGGTCATCACCGATCCACATCTCTTAACTAGTCATCTCATCAACCGCTCAGGCTTCCACTGTGGAGATACCTTTATCCGTGCTTCATGAGTCTAGCCAGATCAACCCATTCAGAATACCGGATAAGAGCACGTCTCGTACTTCTCGTTCTAAGGCTTCTCCCTTACAGCACTCAATGTCATCACTGGACATATGTCTAACTACCAAAGATTTCTCTCTCTCTCTTTCTTTCCTTTCTCTTTTTTTTTTTTAACTCACTCACTCATTCCAAGGAACTCTTCCTCTCTATGCTGACATGTGGGCTCGCCCCCAGGATCCAGACCGAAATTCAAACTCAAAATGGGCCTCACCCTCAGATCACCACCTGAATCTAACACCGACGTGGACCTCAGTCCTAGGATTTCTACCCAAATTCACTACAGTGCTTTCGCTGTTTCTGATTGGCTTGTCTTTGCCTCTTTCTATTTCTTTTCGATACCTGTGAATAAACACAAGAACACAAAACACGCAAAAAAAAGGGATGCAATAATGGGTTATATTTGTGCATGCATGCATGAGTTATCCTATCCCATTGGGTTAGGTTCTGAGGGTGACTATTCAGTCTTCTGTCCCTCAGGCAAAATACAACTTCAATCTATCAACATTGATCGGCTCGGTGAACTCATCCCTTCCAAGTCCGACAGTCTCACTGCTCCATTTCCCATTACCTTCTGAACATGTATGGTCCTTCCCATTTGGTCTGAACTTCCCTCTTGGGTCTGTCATCGAGGGCTTCGACTGCTTAAGTACCAGATCACCTTTCTTGATCTTGGTAGGACGCACCTCTTATTAAATGCTCGGGCAACCTCTTCTGATATATCTGCATGTGATGCAAGGACTTCATCCTCTTCTCATCCATCAATGCTAACTGCTCAAACCTCTGCGAGGTCCATTCTCATTCAGGCAACTCTGCTTCTGCTAATACCCACATGGACTGTATCTCAACTTCCACCGGCAGTACCGCTTCCATTCCATAGACTAAAGAGTAAGGCGTAGCTCCGGTCGCCGTCCTCAAAGATGTTCTGTACCCCATAGGGCATATGGCAGCTTATCAGCCCAATCTTTATAATTCTCTGTCATCTTCGCCAGAATCTTCTTTATCGTCTTGTTGGCTGCCTCAACCGCCCCATTAGCCTGTGGCCTGTATGGTGAAGACTTATGGTGACCTATCCCATACCTCTGTAACATTGCTCTGCTCTCTCCCTGAAACTGGACTCCATTGTCTGTAACCACGTGATGCGGCATACCGTATCGGCATATAAGGTTCTGGGTTATGAACTTAGCCATCTATTTTGCTGTAACATTGCGGAACGACTCGGCTTCTACCCATTTAGAGAAGTAGTCCACTGCCACCACTATAAAGCGATGTCCGTTCGACGCATTTGGCCGAATTTCTCCGATCATATCTATTCCCCATGCTGAGAAAGGCCAAGGTTCTAACAACCCGTGCAACTCTGTGTGCGACAAATGATTCAAATTCCCGTGCGCTTGACAGTCATGGCAGTGCTTTACCAGCTTCACGCAGTCAGCCTCCATGGTTGACCAGTAAAAGCCTTGTCTCACAATTTTGCGGGACAAGTTCAAACCGTTCATATGTGGCCCACATATACCACCGTGCACTTCTTCCATTATCTTCTTAGCTTCTTCCTCTCTCAGACATTTCAGCTGAATACCATTGGCATGCCTCTTGTAGAGTTCTCCCTTCAGACTCATATACTGAGAGGCCAACTTCTGAACGGCGATCATGTCTTTTCTGCTTGCTTCCTCTGGGAATTCCCCATGTTCCACGTACCTCTGAATATCATGATACCAAGGTTTCCCATCATCAACCTCTGCTACCGATATTCTCTCTATCTCATATATTGGTTTACTCGCCGTCGTCAACACAAGTCGTCTCATTACCAATTCTCTGGATTCTCCTAAGTTGCGGCTAGTGTGGCCAATGCATCTGCCATCTGATTTTCTTCCCGCGGCAAGTGCTGAAACTTGCAATTAGGGATAGCCTGCGTTAGGTTTCTGAGGTGGAATAAGTACGGCTTCAACTGTTCCTCCTTTAATTCCCATTCTCCTTGCATCTGTCGGATCACCAACATCGAGTCTCCATAAATCTCTACGTTCGTAGCTCTCAAGGATATCAATGCAGTCAATCCGAATGCACACGCTTCATATTCAACCATGTTGTTAGTCACTCCGAATGTCAACCGCTTGGCCATAGGCAAAGTTTCTCCCTTAGGGGTGACTATTACAATCCCGATCCCGGCTCATTTGCAGTTCACTGCTCCATCAAAATACATCCTCCATCCTAGGACTGCTATAGCTTGGATTTCTTCATCGGGGAACTCAAACTTGTACTGATCCCCTTCAACAGGTTGTAAGGCCAGGAATTCTGCCACGGCTCGCCCTTTTAATCACGTTGGAAGTGAGATACTCAATATCAAACTCTATCAGCAGTACCAACCATCTGCCCAATTTTCCAACTAGTGAAGGCACTGAATGCAGGTACTTCAAAGGATTCTCCTTTGCGACCACTTGGATCTTGTAAGACTGGAAATAGTGGCGTAATTTTTTGGACGCCCATACTACTGCCAGACAAATCTTCTCCACTTCCTGATAGCGAGCTTCATACGGAAGTAACTTTTTACTGAGGTAGTAGATGGCGTGCTCTACTCCTGTCTCATCGGCTTGTACCATCATCGCCCTCAGCGCTTCGGGTTCAATAGCCAAATAAAGCACCAAAGGTCTGCCCTGTTTCGAAGGTCTCAGAACGGGAGGTTTCACCAAATATTCCCTTATTCTGTCAAATGCTTCCTGACACTGCTCGTTCCACTTGAGAAGTCTTCCCAGAAATCCTTCTCCTGCTCCGCCTCATCTTCACTATTACTGTCCCAGATACCCAGGTAAAAGGCTGTTTGGTCAAAGGTTCGGAGGACAAGGTCTTCTGGCAGGCCAGAGTTGATCATGTAGGTAGGTGGGGGAACGGAGTGATAATTGGGTAAAGGGTTGCGGTGAGTGTTTGAATGTTCTTTTTCAGGGTCGGGGATTTTACGAGAGTCGATTAGGTCTTGGATCTCATGTTTGAGGCGACCACAACTGTCAGTGTCATGGCCTTTTTGCTGGTGAAAGTGACAGTATTGGTTCAGGTTATACTGTGGTGGTAGGGGATTAGGAAGTGGTCGTGGTTCCATGGGTTTGAGAAGTCCTTGCCTTGCCAATTTCTCGAACACTTTAGACAAGGGTCTTCCCAGGTTCGAAAAGCACTGATTCCTGACGGCGGCCACCTCAGCAGAGACAGGTTTAGTACCTGATGATCCTCCAACAGTTCTCCTGTTTAGACTATAAAACTTTCTGTTCTCGACCTCTTCCTCCTCGATGTCCATGACAGTTTCCCTCAACCGTCGAAAATCTGATATCATGGAGGTCATTATCCTTAGCTTACCATAGATCGAGGGCTTAGTCCCCTTGATGATCATCTTAATCTGATATTTTTCCGAGGGCCTGGTCTGGATCTTCAAGAGCTGGCTTCTCCAGCAGTCAACATATTTTTTAAAGCTTTCCTCAGGCTTCTGCCTAGTATTCTCCAAGTCGCGGAGCGACAGGTCGATCTCTAAGTCAGTCACATACTGCTTCAAGAAGACATCAGTCAACTGAACTCCAACCAATCTTCTTTAACCTTCTTCTCAAGGCTATGATACCAAACCACAGATGCCCCCTCGAGTGACATCCCAAACATTTTCTGGACCTGGCGCTGAGATAGGCCAACTGAACTCATCACCGAGACATATTGTCGCAAATGGACCATCGGGTCCCCATTCCCATTAAACTTCGCGATGTCAGGCATTTTGAACTGCGCAGGCAACTGCTCCTCAAAGGTCATTGAATCATAATCCAGTAGATCCTCATGCTTCACCCTCAGCTTACGGGTGACAGACTCCATCTGATCACGGATCCTTTGCATTTCAGCCTGAGTTCCGGCTATCCTACCAGCGGTATAGTCAGCTAGATCATCATCAAATACCGGAGCATCCTCGTTCACTCCATTTGGAGGGCTCTCCCGCCTCTCATTCTCAGATCCTCCCGCAGCACGGGGCACAACCATATCAGACACGGCAGCAGTCAGAGCTTGCAGTTGTTCAGTCATCTTGGCGAAGTTATCTTCCATCTGATCCATTCTAGACCCATCCTTGACAGATTCACTCATATTCGCTGAAGGTCTTTTGACTAATCAGCCCTCTTCTCTAACCCAACGGGAAATATGTTGCCTCTCTTAAGGCCATGTGTGAGTGCATATGTGTGCGATACATGTAATAGATAAAAAAGAAACTTTAAACTACTTGGCCCCTTATCATTTTGAAGTATTTAATCACACCATCGCGCGGTGCAAACTTGTCCCAGTTGAAAAGGCCCAACATATTTACACTTTGCGATGATATGGATAAATGACTTCAAATGATAAGAGGCCCATTCACAAAGTGGCCCACCGACATTTTAGAAGCTTTTGGCCCACCTGTCAAAGGACACAAACTTGCCCCAGTTTAAATGACCCAATAAGTTCACATCTTTTGACAAAAGGTCCAACTGGATCCAAATGGCGGTGGTCCAATACACAAACATAAAATAAACAACTAACGATTTTTCATGGCTAAATTCCACAAGTGGGTTCACGGGGCGCGGACAAAGGCTCTCGCTGACGAAGGTTTTCCCACAACCAGGACTCCCCACTCAAGGGTTCAAGCGACCAAGTGAGCGCACCTTTTTTATACCTTACGGTACGTGCCAACGAGTTATGGCGTGTGACTAACTGTCGAATGGATTTCCCATTGTAGATTCCCCAGAGGGAGGGTGGAGCGAGGCTCTCTTAAGTACCCAAGCCCCTTAGGCTCTTATCGCTTGGTGTTAGGAATAAACAACGAGTCCTCCAAACTAGTATGTCACAACGAGCTACAAGTAATGATTTATCTAGGTGCCTTCACAGCTTTTCCCCGAAGGGTAGTGAGTGAAGGAAGACACCAAACCATCACCTAGCTTCAACAAAGCCTTTGATTAACCCCCTCAACCCACTATAGAAATGGTCAACTAATGCACAAATTATACACATCACAAGACATGATTTCGAGGCCGATTCTCTAAATCCCCAGTGGAGTCGCCAGACTGTAGATAACAGAACCTGGGCGGCGCTATTCTTGGCTCGCGGCCTAGCTGGGAAGTACAAAATAACATGGAGTCGCCACCTGGTGTGAACCGGGACAAAGATTTAAGGCCGCACTCACCCCTCGCAAGGGAAGACCTCAAACCGTTGGGTTCGGAATGGTCCTTTACTTAAGTCACTTGTGATGATATGATTTGTGCAATGAATCAACCAAGTCTACTCAATAATCATGCTCAAGGATACTTAGATCTAATCATGCTTTCATTCAAATAACTCCACGCAATGTAACACAACGAGCATATTGAGCTATTAAATCAACATGTATAAATCATTATCCTAACACATCATAAACTAATAATATGCATAAGGAACAACCTAAATATGCTTTAACAAATAAATAACAACTAAATTATACCATGCTTTAAATAAGAAATGAATAACCTAAAGACTATAACATGCTCAAATACAAATTTGGATGAGATGAGATATGTGTATCTTAAGTGGTACTTGGCATTGTATCCCGAGTGCAGACCATACTACCGTCCATTCGGAATCGGCTATGGAATTTATGTCCGGGTTTCCATCCGATATACCACAAAAGGGAACACATATCCCGCTCATCCAACAATCACATCATGCCTCAAACTACTCTCATGCAATTATATATCAAAATAAATAAACAAAAATAAAGAAGATAAGTAAAAAGGGTGCCCTCAAGTCTAACCTCTTTTGTCGTCTAAGAAAGGGCGTTACACGTCCGTTGGAAGGGAGATTGATCCGATGCTTTTCCGATTTGTCTACTTAACGTCTTTCCTCGCTGCTTCGATGCTCGGGCTACTGTTTCAAGTCCGTTTCGCTGCTGTTTCGCTGCTACGTTTCATATCACTGTTTTGGTGATTTAGTGGACTGTTTTGGGCGATTTGGAGGGCTTATGGGTTGCGGTTTCCTAAGGTATTCTAGGGGAACTCTATGAAGATTTTTAGGATGGTGCCTAGGTGATTTTAGGACTGTTTTGTGAGCTATGGACGCAACAGAAACTTACCAGAACCGAAGGTGAACTGCGGCAGTTCACAGGTGCAGTGAGGGCGTTTTAGTGGCTACTTTGGGCGCTGAATTGGGGCTGTGAATGGGGGGTATTTTGTGCGACCTTGGGGATGTATTTGAGGCTTATTTTAAGGTGTTTTAGGGCTGTGAATGGTGGCTGGAACTCGGCAATGGAGGGATGTCTTTCAGGCTTGGGTGTGAGAGGGGATTGGTGAAGAAGAGGAGATGCGGCAATGGAGGTGTCTTGGTTTGGTGTTGCGGCAATGGAGGCTTTAAGGAGGGATTTGGGCGTGTGATGGAGGATTCACAAAGTGATTGGACGTACTTCAGAGAGGGATATGTGCTAGGGTTGTGAATGGGGGTGAAGGTCTCTTTTTATAAGCAAAGAGAGAAGACTTTCCTTATTTGATTAGGAAAGAATCTCATAATTGGTGTCTAACAAGGAATAGATCTCCTAATTGGGATTTGTGATTGGATTTGATTTGGTAAGGATTTTATTTGATTTCTTCTAATTAGGAATGGATTTTATTTGATTTTAGCATGTGATAAATGTGCATTTACCTATTTAGAAGGCATTTGGGCGTGAATCACTCTCCCTTGGGCATGGAATTGGTTTGACTTGGTTTGACTTGGGTATTTGGGTTTGGTTTGGGTATGGTAGGTGGTCTATATGGGTTTTGGGCCTAAGATGAGCTTTGAAATGGAAGTCCAACAAGCAACCGAAGCTAAACAACGAGGTCAAATCCAACGAAAATTCCATTTTCCAACTTTACCCTTCCAACGTCCGTTTCCCGCGACTTTCATGACTAAAGAGCTAGTTGCCTCCATACAAGACTCATCATTGGGCTAATGTGTAAAAATGAAATGCCTACAAGTGCACAGTTACAACGTAGTTTGTAATTGATATTGGGAAGTGTCATTATAAGTTGTATATTCTAAAATAAAGTTCATAGTCAAGATTTACTAACATGAGTCTATTAGTAAAATCCGTTGAGACTTGTACATGTCGTATATCAAGACTTGGTCCGATGGTTTATCCCAATGAACCATTGTAACATCCCGCCTAGGCCAGAATGCTACCGGCAGGAGACAGGCTAAACCCATCTCCATAAGCCTCTGATTCTAACGAAATTTCGGCATGATGTATTCGTAACATCGTGCAACCTGGCCTGTAGCCAGCATCAAGTTTCTATATCATTGTCAAAATCCAACCATGCTTTCACTGCGCTACTATGATATCTCATTATATCCCTTTATACTCTCTTCTAGTTCAGTTCAGGCGTCTATTACAACTTTCTTTCTTTTATTTTCTTGAAATATCAACAAATCAAAATTATTAACTATTCTTTATTTCAATATTTATCACATTACCATCAATCATGACTATTTAAATAAATATAATCACACCTAACATACAATAGTATTCACAGAAAGGATTTCTTCTATGTAAGTATATATAACTCCTACATTCATCAATCATAACTACAATTAAATGTAATCTTGCCCTCATGCATTAATAATCACTATAAGCATCTCAAATGATTTATAGGATGTATGATCTCTATACTTATCTTGTGAATTATATTTTACTCAACATGCCATGCTTTTATAACTATAACTTTTAAACCTTATCTGAAAAACTTACAAATGAATGTACTAATGCTTTCATGCATAAAATCAACTATATGCATTTTCAAATGAATACTAGAATATATAAGTCATATGCACGACTTGTAACTATACTAACTTTAAACATGCTATGCATTTAGAAGATATTTTCTGAAAACTCTTTCTGAAAAACTATTTTCTGAAAGTTTCTTTCTAAAAATTCTTTGCTGAGAACTTTACTTAATTTTCTCTTTCTGGAAAAGCTCTTTATAAAAACTGTATCTGAAGACTGAAAGCTACAATTGAAATCTGGGATCTGTATCTAAAAACTGAAAACTATATTGAAAACTTTCTCTGAAAACTGTTTTCTAAAATCTGACTTCTGAAAACTATATACTGATGATTTAAAAACTGTGTACTGAAAATCTAAAAACTGAAAACTATATCTGAAAACTGGCAAATTTGTGATTTCTTAAAACTACAAGGCTTTATATACTAGGCTGGAAAATATCAATTTAGTCCCCGCGAATTTACTGATCAGCCCTTATTCTGGAACCTTCTGGAATATCGTAATTTCGGAGCCCTTTTGACGCAATTCTCGGAAAGTGCTCAACACAAAAGTTGTTCGTCTCGGAAAAACGAGTCTGATGGTTCAAAAATCAACTCGATCGGAGTTCGTTTACTCCTTATGTGACCAAAAATGTAAACTTTACGCGTTTTGCGAAAATCGCGTGACTAACTTTTGATCCCCTGCGTTTTCCGGCGCGACGAAAATTCCAAATATATTATTATAACCCATATAACGTCGATTAAACTCTTATTCTTCGTTATCACTCTATTCCGAGATTATAACACCGGTCCGAGAATCTTCTAGAACAGTCCCGAAAATCTGGGATGTTACAACCATGAGTCTCGGGAGACTCGTATAGACATGTAGGTGTTTATTTGATAAATATTGAACGACTAAGCGAAGATTTCCTAATAAATGGTACACCAACATCAATAGGAATATTCTCGAGTTGGGTAGCATAGTGGTCATTTGACTTAAGACACCGCTGTGGATATATGAGTTATCCTCCATACTTTGATGGCAGTCACGTCACCGATCTATTTATATCGGACCTACGCATATTCATTGGGTATGGAATCATGCTCATGATATCATGTGAGTATCAGATAGAATCCATCAGTCACGTGTACATGGCATATGTATCTTTTGAGATATAGTAAATCCATAGCCGTGGTACAATGAGGAAGCGAGTTTCAAGTGTTATTTAAAGATCGTAAATTTATAAGTTGACTCTATTATACCTTAGGGATTTTTCGTTCATATCTATATCTCTGGTATAATATGGAAAGCTGTGACGCATTGATTATACGTATACGTATAATATTATAAGTGGTTGTCATAATTTACGAATGGGTGAATTATGGACATGAAATTGGATTTCATGACGGATGAACCTAACTTTAGAGAGTCCCACAATATGAAGTATACTCGTTGAACACTTGGGCAACGCTTTATGAATAATACAAATTAATCATAATACTTTATCGGATTAAATAAGTTAATTCGAATCATTTAACGGTTAAACGAAAATACATGCATACATTTTTTAATTAATAAGTATTTGTATTTGATACATAATTTGATTAGATACACATTAATTAATTGTCAAATGAGATTTTGACATATGCCATTAATATATGTATTTTATTATTTAGTATAAATAAAAATACATATATATTAATAATTATATTAATTAATTTTTTAGATATTTAAATGTTAAATATTTAAATAATTAAATAATATCTATATGTCATAATTGTTATGTAATATGGTTAATTATTATTGGTTACAAATGACATTAAACTTTAGGTTGAAGTATTCAATTTGATTTTGTCTACTTTAGCTTTATGTTAAACTAGATTAATTAATATTCATTTGTAATAATTATTATTACATATGTTTAATTATTTTTGTAACAAATGACATGACATTTAAGCTTGGAGTGTACAAATAGGATTTTTCAACATTAAAACTTTGATTATTATTAGATTAAATAAAATTTGCAAATGATCATTACGCCCCCACCCTTATTCACGCCAATTGTAGTATTTAAAATGAAAATCATTTCATTTGTTAAGTTAGAAAAACCTAACCTCCTAATGTCATAAAAAATTCTCAAAGCATTTTAGAGAAGAAGAATTCCAACAAGAACAAAGTTAAAGAAGCTTATGGAAGATTAAAGGTGATCATTTATTTTCTTTAATTTTGAAAATTATTTTTGTTACTCTTACTTGAATTCTTGTGTGGTAGAGATTCTTACAAAAGTTATAGAGATTCTTTACACTTTAAAATTTGGGGTTTTTTGATTTGGTTGATGGATTTGGTGGTTAGATACATGTATGAACTTATATTGATTAATATTAATGTAATATTAATTCAATTTTATCATAGATGATTGGTTGCTATTATAGAGTATTATGACCACTCTAATAATACCTAGAATTATTCTTGAATTCTTTTTTTATGGTGGCTTTGATTAGTGTATGTATTAATATGATTAATGTTAAAAAATTCGATTTAAAGCATGAAAAATGATTAATTTTATTCCCTGATCAAATCTGGAAATTCCAGAATTTTGGTTATTATAATTATGATATTTAAATGTATTGGATATGTATTGGGCATTAGAATAAATATCAAAAATTATTTTAGAGCGAAAATACGCAAAAACGATAAAAAAAAACGATGTTATCGGATAACTTTTGAGCTAACCGGATAACGGCTGCCCAAACAGTGAATTGGTCACTGTTCGGCAGCCCATGAAATGCCTAAATACTATTGGGGCTGACCTGGGTAGCCCCATGTGGTATTGATTGGTCGAATCGATTGAGAATACATTTTATGCTATTTTACGGAAAAATATTTACATAACATTTCGCGGTGTTTTCAAAATTAATTATGTCGTTATTTGATATCAAATAAATTTGTTTAGGTGAAATATTAATGAACTATTCATATAGGATATTGAATAATTTATCAAATAAACGCTTCCACCGCATATAACCCTAACAAATCAGTCACACAGAAAATGAAAAACAAGCATGAAGACTTGCTTGATTATGATGTCATGGCCTTTGAAGAACAACTACCTGTCAAGTTCAAGATGCCTATTATTACTAAATTCGATGGGAATATAGACCCTAAAGTACACCTCCGTCAAATACATGTCTATGATGAGTGCTTCTGGCATGACCAAACGATAAGTCTTGAAGACGTTTGGCATGTCGCTCAGAGGAGCATATGTGATACAGTACCACAGCTTGGAAAAGAATATAAAGATGACTGTAAGACACTGGCGAATGCCTTCATTTACCAGTATATCAAAAACCTAGAACTGGATGTATCACTTCATAATTTAGAACACACGAAACAAAAATCCAAAGAAAGCTTCAAGGAATATTTGGATCGATGGATAAGCCATTTGCTAAAGATTTTTGCGAGGAAATCAGAACAAGACTATATCAAAATGATCATCAAAGTTACCAAGCCATCCATCTACAATAAGCTAAGGAGAATGACCTCCATGATAAAATTTCAGCAGTTTAATGAGACTTTCATGGATATAGAAGAAGAATAAGAAGAAGTAGAATACATGAAGCACTATAGCCATTGGCACCATAATAAGAACAATAGGGAGGGCTCAAGGAATTTAGGAAACGAAACAATATAATTGAACACCATCCATAAAAGACATTTCTTCAACCAAGGAAGACCAATGTCTAAGATTTTAGACAAGCTTTAGAAACAAGGCCTATTGAATCCGCTAGATCCAAAGCCTATGCCAGACCCGCTGCCAAGCGAACTTGATCCAGCCATGTACTTCCACCAGTTCCCAGGATATGAGAAAGACAGATGTGCCTACCCAAGACATGAAATCCATAATTTTATTGACGCTGGTAGAAATTAGATCCGGAAGCAGCCTCGACCATGCAGTGACCGGATTCCAAATCATTAAAAAATTGCATATGTATTTTTTCTTTTTCATTATGTAATGGCTTTCTTTTAAGATGATAATAAACTCAATCTTTCTCAAGAATATATCGTCTCTCGAAAAAATGAGCATGCCTATATCCTTAAGGTAATTTTTTAACATTGAAATTACTGGTAGAATTCCATCTAAAAAACTGTGCACCCAAAACTTTCACGTAGAACTGTGTTGCCTATCTAGAAAAAATTATGTTGACTCAATTTATAGGGATGGACAAAATACTTGGCACTCATCTGATTCATTTCCAAAGTTAAGGCTGAGATGACACTAATTTAATAAGATGATGCAAACAAAAAAGATAAGGAAAAAGAAGATAAAAGAAAAAAATGGTGAATCCCATAAAAAAAACTACTCTATTTTTTGAATTATTTAGTAGCCAGGAGTATCGTGAACCTCTTGAGTATTTTTGTGTCAAATGAAAACTCAAATATTGAGTATGCAAAGCATTTTAAGTTGGTGAAATTGTTGAGTAACCAGGGGCTCGCATCACAAATGTGAAACCTTTGCGTCAAAAGATAATTTGACGACTTAAGGAAGTTAGAGATAAAGATAAGCCCTACATAAGATAAACTTTTGGAGAATTCTAAAATCTTATTGATCCTTAACTAGGTGTTAGCTTGTCTAGACGAAAGGCAAGGATAAAATTAATTAGAGTGTGAGCACTAATCTACACCAGCATAAACCAATCCGGGTTGTGAAATAATCCAAGAAGATTGGGATTTGGATTAGTGTTTGTAAAACCATAGTCTGGCAAGCATAAGCTCACTGGTTCGTAGTGTAGGGAGTTGTACTTACGAAAATTGGTGCATGTGATATATCAAGCTTGCAATAAGTTGTTGAATGGGACATATAGTTTCTATGTGGCTCACTTTAGTCATTAGGGGCAAGCTTAATGTGTGTGTGTGATTATTTCACAAAGATTCTACACACACACACACATTATGAAGCATTTGAAAAGTGAAACCTTTGTTGGAGTTGAATGTTTGATTTGGAAAATCTCGTACTTTGAAAAGAGTCAAGATCTTAAAAATAAAAACTTTTGAGAACATGTGAAAAGTCATTGCATGATAAAAAGGGAATTTGGAAAGCAATGTCGATAATTTAATAACCCTAAATAGCAACCTGGATAAAAGTGAGACGAAACCTTATGACATCCACGCAGAAAAGTATCACGACTCCTACAAGCCAAAGAAAAGGCAGGGAACTAGGGATCATGTGCACTCATGCATACACAAATACAAATAAAATTTCATTTACAGGAAAATGAACATAGAAAATATAGAACAATAACTTCGCAACAATAGGGTATGCTGCGAGAAACTCCAAGAAATGAAGCAAGATATAAAATATTCTATTGTAGTCGGGAGTTAAAGCCTCTATGACATGGTGCACCTGACAGCCAGAAGGTCGAGAAATGAGGGTGAAACCCGCCTAAAAGAGAATGTTGGGGCAAAGATCGCCTAGATGTGATAGCTGGGGTGACTTCCACTACTCAGTTAGGCTTTAGGACACTGAGCTGAAAGAAAAGGCATATAAGAATTCCAGAAGGCAGTGGAACAAGACGCCATTTATTGATGAAGAAATTGGTCGAGTGCCTTGGGCTTCGTGCCCAAAAACCCTTCAGGATTGTATGCTTAAAGAAAAAACTAGGACAACATCAGACAACTCCAAAAATGGAGTAGACCCTCGAGAATAAGAACAAAGAGAAAATAGCTTTGAGAATGGGGAATAAAGCCTTAAGAATGGATCATAATGGCATAGAAAAATAAATCAAAAGGCCATAATGATAAGTGCGGTTTATACCCACTTATTCATGCATTCTCAACTTAATATTTTGTTAGATTCTGTGTCATTTAATGTATTTTGTAGTTTATTTTATGTTTGATTAAAAGGAAGCATTGGAACATGGATCTTGGAGAAAATGTACGTGGTTTGGGACCTTACAGACGCAACAGAAGCACGAGGGGAAGCAGAAAACATAGAAAACACTCATCTTGAAAAACAGGGTGGCATTGCGATGGCACATTTGGCGTCGCGATGCTAATTCTGGCATCGTAACGCTGCGGAAGACTCCCAGAGTCTTCATAAATTATTATTATACAAACACAAGGACTCCAAGGCTTTCCTATAAATATAGAAGCTCATCCAAAACCCTAAGGGGGGAGACTAATACACAACAAAGAGTTCAAAATATATTTTAGACAGATCCAAAGAGGAAGATTGAAGAGCGACAAGAGGAGTTGAATGCGGTGACTTCCGAAGACGAAGGGATTCGATTCGAGTTTAATCTTCTAGTTTCTTTCTTTAAACTCTAATGATTTCTAATATGTTCATGATCTTTTTTCATTGTTTTTATCTTTATCCATGAACTAACTATATTATTCTAGAGGATGATGTAGCCAATGCTTGAACCTATGTATTATTTGCCAATTTAATTATTATGAAGTTTTATTTCAGTTTATTTATATTCTCTTGTGTTTAATGCTTCTAGTTTGTTTGCCACAAATTAAGATGATGAATATTTAGAATCTATCGCTCAAGAGAGGGGATTTTTAATAGGATCTAAAGAATATAACCTAGAAGATTTGCAGAGTTCGGGAGAATCTATAATCCATTTGAAGTCATTAACAAAAAAATCACATAGCGTAATAAATTGTTAATTACTAGATTTTTATAGGGATATCGAAGTATATAATTTATAATATATTCACTTCAATCGGGAGATGGAGTTAGAATAAATTAGGGTTCTTGGCTTATAAATAATGTAACTAAATAAGAATTGATTGGCATAACAAATACATAGGGGATAGTTAGGTGAAATCAGACTCTAGAATCTCTCTCATTTTGATATCTAGTTTATTTTATTTTTAATCTTAATTTAGTTTATTTCAAATTGGTTTCTAAATAAAGTTAAGTTTATTAATTATAGTACTTAGTGAAAATTTGATTACAATCCTTGTGGGTTTAACACTCATACTTATCTTTTACTAAAACTTGACACTGTATACTTGCGGTACGATAATCTCTCAACAAGTTCTTAGCGCCGTTGCTGGGGATTGTTAACCTAATTCAAATTAATACTATTACCAAATAACCTTAGCTTTAATTTAGATTTTTATTTTATTTTTTATTATTTATTATTGTAATTTTTATTTTTGTTTTAGTACTTTTTCTTGTCTTTTTTTGATTCAGTGAATGCGAAGATCTATAAGTCTTGACTCGCTTTTGTTTGATCCTGAAATTGAAATAACAACGAGGAGACTAAGGAAAGAAAGGAAAATTGGAAAAGAAGCAACGACATCTAAAAAATATAGAGAACAACCCACGCTAGGTGGCAATCTGAGATCACTTTAAGCCAGTCATTGATGATAATTACTCTGGGATTGCGCACCCACCAATCAATACCAATAACTTTGAGCTGAAAGCTGCATTGATCAACATGGTGTAAAATAACCAACTTGGGGGTTCAGCTGTAGAGGATCCTAATGTTCATTTAAGGATGTTCTTGGATATGGCAGATACGATCAAGATGAATGGCGTGACCAAAGAGACCATCAGGCTACACTTGTTTCCATTCTCTTTAAGGGACAAAACGAGGGGTTGGATATAATCTATACCAATGGAGAGCATCATAACATGGTAGGATATGGCTACAACGTTTCTTGCGAGGTTCTTTCCACTAGCTAAATCAGCCTAACTTAGAATAGAAATAAGCATATTTACGCAATTGGAGACTGAGAATTTGTACGAGGCATGTGAGTACTTTAAATATCTACTCATGAGATGTCCACAACATAATTTTGAAGACTGGGTTCAGATTTAGTTATTCTACAATGGATTGAATGGTCCTAATAGAAGCATGGTTGATGCAGCTGCTGGAGGAACCCTGTTCAAAAATCTGCTGAAGATGCCTATACTTTACTGGATGAGATATCCACTAATAATTTCCAATGCCCAAGTGAACGTACTACTGTGCCTAAGGTGGCTGGTATATACGAGGTGGATCCTATTGTTGCACTTACAGCTCAAGTGTCATCTATCACGACTCATCTAGCAGCATTGACCAATCAATAGGGCCAACCATCTATTGAAGTTGCCACTGTTAATAGATTGATCTTACCTGACGGAGGATACGAGCAAGTCCAATATATGAACAATCAGAACTTCAACAATTATAGAGGTAATCATATGCCTAACTACTATCATCCGAACTTGTCATATGCTAACACAGAGAATGTCTTGCAACATCTGTCTAGCTTCAACAATAAAAAAATCAGAGCATAAATCTTCCCTATAAGACCTTATGAGCACGTTTGTTGCTAAAACTTCAGAGAAGTTTGAGAAGAATGAGCCGAGGCAGAATAATATTGAAACACACATGGGAAATATTGGAGCAACAATGAAGTCCTTAGAACTGCAGATTGAGCAGATTGCTTCTTCATGGCTAATCAACAGACAGGGGAATTTCTGAGTAATACTGAGGTCAACCCTAAAGAGCAGTGTCAAACCATTACCCTTAGAAGCGGGAAAGCGATTAGAGATAGTTCTAAGGACAAAGAAGTGGCAATTCAAGAGGAAACAGTGATGAAAAATGACAACAGTGCAGTAGCTCCTTCATATAAGCCACCTCTCATCCCGAAGACTCCTTTGCGATATCCTCAACGCTTTCAAAGGAAGAAATTGGATGATCAGTTCACCAAGTTTCTAGATATCTTTAAAAAGATTCATATCAACATCCCCTTCGCAGATGCATTGGAACAAATACCTAATTATGTGAAGTTTATGAAGGAGATGATGTCTAAAAAGAGGAATCTAGCTGATTTTGAAACAGTAACACTCACAGAAGAGTGTAGTGCCATTATACAAAAGAAGTTTCTTCCAAAGCTGAAGGATCCTGACAAGTTTGTCATACCGTGCACTATTGAGAATCGATATTTTGGTAAGGCGCTATGTGATTTGGGCGATAGTATCAATCTCATGCCCTTATCCATCTACAAACAGTAGGGCATAGGTGAGGCAAAACCAACCACAATCACATTACAGTTAGCAGATAGATCCCTCATTTACCCACGAGGAATAATAGAGGACGTGTTGGTTAAAATGGATAAGTTCTATTTTCCAACTGACTTCCTTGTTCCTGATATGGAAGAGGATCATGACATTCCAATCATCCTTGGAAGACCTTTCTTGGGAACAGGAAGAACGATCATTGATGTGCAGAAATGTGAACTAAAAATGAGAGTTCAAGATGAAGAAGTCACCTTTAGTGTTTTCAGAACCATGCCAAGTCCTCAAGGTGATGAAGAATATCACAGGTTAGACATTTTAGGGAAGAGAGTTGCAATAGATAGTGACCATGTGTTAGACCTATCTCTATGTATTCAAGCCAACACACATAGTGAACTAGCAGTTAAGCAACTAACAAGCATAATTGTAGGCATTGCATTTTTGCATACCAAACCCGATGAGGAGTCTTATAAGGAGGCACCGCCTTTTAGTCGTGGAGTTCGCGGAAAGCGGTCGAAGGAAAAGTGAAGTCAAGTGATAATACATTTCGGAATTAATTCGCTAAGTTCGCTCAGATTTTGCTTGCTGAATGTTCGTTTCAAAGCGTATCTACAACCCGAAAATCACCGCAAACCCTTCCAAGCCCACCTAGATACCCAAATCCACATCCAAAGCCCATTAAACCAAAACAATTCAAACACCAAGCCCACCACCCTTGAGGCCCACGACCAGGACACCAAATTTCACCCTCTTTGCATTATTCCATCATAACTTACCCTTCTACCTATTCACTTTAACCTTTGACCTCACCTTTTACCTTGGTATCAATTTTCCAAACCATTTATTATACCAACCCTACACCATTTAATAGCCTCCCTCACCAAGTCAAGCATCTCCCCCACACCATTAACTCCCTACACCCCACTCCCATCACCTCCCACCTCCTTTTGATTCATTTTCAAACCATCTTTGTGTATTGTCAACAAAGCAACACAATTATGCATGACATTTCAACAAAGCTTTGTATCAAATTAATTGCCCTTGGCCTACCTATTAAATGCACTCCAAATTGCCTATATAAACTCTCATTTTTCTACCTTTGAGAAGCTAATAGAGATCAAGCATATACCAAGCATACAAAGACATCACAAGACACCCCTCTTCAAGCTCAAGTTCACGCCCAAAGACCTCTCTCCTCACTACCCTCAAACCAGCGCCAAAACTAACTCCAATCAGCCCTTGCATACACGCCCCTCACTGCCTCCAATCAGCCCTTACATTCAAGCCTCTAACTGCCTCCAATCAGCCCTTGCATTCAAGCCCTTCATTGCCTCTATTCCTCACGGAAATTGCATCCATTTCAGCCCCCTAATCCTCATGAATTATGCCTCCTAGATTAACACCCCATTCAGCCCTCATTTAGCATTTCACTCAAAACAGTGACCAAATTCACTGGAATTGTGAGCAAAACACTGAACTCGAAATCCTTTGAAGAATCGAGCAAACTTCAACCCAACACCTCTCAAAATTCACCAAGACAACCTTAAACTCATTACCAACCAGTGAGCAAAGTACGAAGACCTGAAACACAGCAAAGCGGACTCAAAACAGCGAGCGAAGTGGCAAAGCAGTGAGCAAAACACTAAAACAGCGAACCGGCGTGATCGTGGTGATTTAGCCTTTCCGACGGCCGTGTAACGCGTCTCCGAGCAACGAAAAAAAAGGTTAGACCTGAGGGTTTATATTACAGAATTTTCTCACATAAAATAATGATTTAAAAATGTATTTTATGGTATTTTAGCATGAGTAGTTAACTTGGCATGTTGTTGGAATTGGCTCACATGAAATAATTGCTTAAAAAAATGTATTTCATGTGTTTAATGTGTTCAATTATTTTAGTATGTTGTATTAAATTTATTTACATAAAATAATGATTTAGGAAATGTATTTTTATGTGTTAGTATGAATGATTAGCTTGGCATGTCATTTAGGATTAATTCACATGAAATAATGACTTAGGATGGTTATTTGAGCATGTTATTTAGAATTAGTTCGCATGAAATAATGAATTAGTATATGATGTGATTTCGGGGTGAATGAAATATGTGTTCTTTCTTGTGGTATATCGGATGGAAACCCGGACATAAATTCCATAGCCGAATCCGAATGGACGGTATTATGGTTTGCACTCGGGATACAATGCCCCGTACCACTCGAAAGATTCACGTATTTCATTTCATCCAATTTGTATTTGAGCATGATTAGGCTACTAGAATGTTATTTTATTTCAAGCATGTTTTAGTTATTTACCTTTTGTATTAGGAATTTAAATTAAGGCATGTTTAGATTACTATGTATGTAGCATGTTTGATGTGTGATGTCGGATGTTTGCCGTTATGAAAAGTTTACTGTTGAAGCATGCAAACCTAGAATTTAGACTACTTTGACCAACATGTATGTTGAGTAGACTTGGTTAATATTGCACAAATCCATTCATCATAAACGACATAAGTAAGGGACCATTCCGAACCTAACGGTTTAAGGTATTCCCTTGTGAGGGGTGAGTGCGGCCTTAAATAATTTTCCCAATTCACACCTGGTGGCGACTCCATTACTCTCCGGTTTAGTCCCCCTTGGGCTACTCCGTACTCCCAACTAGGCCTTGAGTCTAGAACAGCATGCGTCGCCTAAGTTCTGTGTCCTACAGTCTAGCGACTCCAATGGGATTAGAGAATCGGCCCCGAAATAATGTCTTGTAATGTTTGTGATTTGTGCTTTAAATTAACCATGTCTACTGTGGGTTTAGGGAGTTTAATCAAATGTATTAAGGCTAGGTGATGATTTGGTGTCTTCCTTCACTCACTACCATTCTATAAGGAAAAGCTGTGAAGGCACCTAGATAATCATTCACCCGTAGCTCATTGTGATAGACTAATTTGGGGGACTCGTTGTTTATTCCTGACACCAAGCGATAAGAGCCTAAGAGGCTAGGGTACTTAAGAGAGCCTCGCTCCACCCTCCCTCTGGGGAATCTACAACGGGAAATCCATTTGACAGTTAGTCACATACCATAACTCGTTGGCACGTACCGTAAGGTATAAAAAAGGTGCGTTCATTTGGTCGTTTGAACCCTTGAGTGAGGAGTCCTAGTTGTGGGCAATCCTTCGTCAGCGAGAGCCTTTGTTTACATTCATTTAAACCTGCATGTGAACCCTAGTTGTATGACCCATAGAAATCATTTCTTTTATGCTTGTGTCTGGGACCATCGTTATTTGGATTCAATTGGACCTTTTGTCAAGAGATATGAACTGGTTGGGCTATTTAAACTGGAACGAGTTCGTGTCCTTTGACATTTGGGCCAAAAGCTTATAAAATGCCGATGGGCCATTTTGTATTTGGGCATCTTATCATTTGAAGTTGTTTAGTTATGTTATCGCAAAAGTATTAACTTATTTGGCCTTTTCAACAGGGACAAGTTTGCACCGCACAATGATGTCATTGAATGCTTTAAAATGATGATAGGCCAACTTATATATGTATTTTCCGCATCACACGCATCTCACGCATTTCATGCATACACGCATCATGTTAACCCTTTTGTGTCTTAAAAGCCATCATAGATTCCCGTTGGGTTAGGAAAGCAGAGAGACTCGTCAAGAGAACGTCAGTCAACATGAGCAAATTAGCAAACGAGAGATCCTGCATGGATCAATTGGAGATTAAAGTAACTGAAATTATTGAGATGTTGCAAGTTCTGACTAATGTTGTGGCCAGTCTGACCGTACCCGGTATACCCGATAACAGAAAGTTTTACAATCAGAATGGAAAGACCATCGGGGAATCCTCGGAAGAAGTAAGCAGAAAATACAGTATTCAAAGCAATGGGAAACAGGGCAGTAAGACTATCAGATTTAAAAGAGAATGAGTTCACCAAGCCGATCAATGTTAACAGACTGAAGTTGTATTTAGCCTGAGGGAGAGAAGACTGAGCAGTCACCAAGAGAATTGGCGGAAGACCTAACCCAACGGGATAGGAAATTCATCCATGCATACATGCATACACGTAACGTACTTGCAATTCTTGTGTTTGTCCTATGTTTGCAGGTTTTAAACAGAAAGAGAGAACTAGCAAGGGACGACCAGAGACATATGGCGCCGAGGAGCACAATGAGGGTCTCACCCATCATGAACAGGGAGGACCTCTACACTTGCATACGTATACATTACATGCAAGCATCTTTATTCTATTGTCTTGTATTTGCAGGTTTAAAGGAGAAAAAAAAAAAAGAGAAAAAGAAAACGGAAAAGATCAAAATGTGACACAAGCACTGAGGATGACATTGAAGACACATTGACAGATGGATTTCGGTCATGTCTAGCTGAAGACGATGAATTTAGTGCTAACATGGAGGCAACCCATACACTTTGTTGCAATGAAAAGAAGCGGCAAAGATCAAAAGGTGACACGGGCACTGAGGATGACATTGAAGACACATTGACAGATAGATTTCGGTTATGTCTAGCTGAAGACGATAGATTTAGTGCTAACAGGGAGGCAACCTATACACTTTGTTACGATTTCTATTTTCATGTTTTGTGTATACATGTCGTAGAATTTTTTATTTTATGTGTTATTTTGGTAGGTAAAAGCGAAGACATAGCATTTTAAGACAGAGGGAATGGTGCTTGGAAATCACAAAGATGGGAGCTAATTCATTAGTGGTGGCAGAGTAAAAGAAGAATTCATGAGACGCATCCTAATGAACTTATGCCAAGCAAGAGGCGTATTGAGTACAGAATTCCTTTGCTTTAATTATTGCTTTGATTTACCTTCTTTTGTTATTTTCTGTTATTTTCGTGGACATGATCCACAACTTTTGACCTTCTAGGACTTCTTTTGGCATTTTCTTTTATTTTCGTGGGTGTAATCCATGACTTTTTGACATTTCACGATTTCTTTTGTTGTTTTCGTAGACAGGAACCAGTGACCTTTTGACTTCTCGTGACCTCTTTTGTGGTTTAGCTAACCACCATTTGGTGAAAAGGTATTAGTACAATTATTACTCATCCCTTTTTAAGTACTATAAATTCAGCTCAATATTTCTCTCCTCAACACATTCAAATATACATCCGAGTATAAGAGAGAAAATGGAAGCCACTTTAAGAAGACGAGTTGAAACCATTTGTGTGTTTTGCGGTACCAGTGTGGGTACTAAACCGCAATACATAGAGGCAGCACAAGAATTGGGTCGAGTCATTGCTGAACGTAATATGCACTTGATATACGGTGGAGGCAATCTTGGACTGATGGGAATTGTTTCAAAGGCTGTACATGACGGAGGCAGTCCAGTTCTGGGAATCATCCCGAAACCTTTGGCGGAGGCGAATCTGATAGGACCATCAAACGCAGAAGAATTGCTCGTGCCGGGAATGTCAGAGCGACTGGTGGAAATGATTAACCGTGCAGATGCTTTTATTGCTCTGCCAGGAGGCTTGGGCACATTGGAGGAAATTTATATAGTGCTATCTTGGGCGAACCTGAACATACATCAGAAACCTCTTGGATTGTTCAACGTTGATGGATTTTATGATTTTCTCTATGTGTTTCTTGAAGACAACCGAAGAAATGGGTTCGTAACAAAACCTGTGAACGAACTCTTTTTCACAGCCAGAACTGCCCAAGATTTAATTGACCAAATCTTGGCCTTTGAACCGCATGTGGACCCTATCCTTTCCGAGATCAAATGGTCCAAGGACGATCGTGGTAAAAAGCGTAAACTGAATCTGGATCTTAACCTCTAAGTCTTCTGTATTAGTATCTTGTTTATTTTGTGTTATTTAAATAATAAATAAAAATGAAAAAGATGAGTGAGAGAAGTCTTTGATAGTTAGACATATGTCCAGTGATGACATTGAATGTTGTAGGGGGAAACCCTAGAAACGATAAATACGAGACACACTCTCTTCCGGTATCCTGAATGGATTGATCTCAGTTAGACTCATGAGCACTTGATTACGGGATCCTAGCAGTAGAAGCCTGAGTAGTTATCGAGGTGACTAGTTGAAGAGATGATGTATTAGTGAATGACCGTTTGCTTGGGTGTCCACACTTGTTTACTAATGCTATGATATATGATATGGTTGGAAATAAAGAAAAAAGTCTCTGAAATAAAAAAGAAAAGAAAAAATAGACCACCTATAACCGATAAGCGTGAAGCTACCCATGGGCGAGTATTAGGACCACCGTGAGGAGAAATGCTACCTTAAAGGGTATGTGTGTCAGAAAAAGAGAAGAGAAAAGAAAAAAGAAAAAAAATAAAATGAAAAGAAAGAGACAAAAGAAAAAAAATGAAAACCATATCATGTTGAGTATGCTGAAGTAATCACATAATGTGATTAAGACATCCAGGTTGGTTAGACCCACTGGTTCGATTCTCTGAAAAGAAATCACCAAGTTGGCTTACTTAAGGACTAAGCTGCGAAAGAGCCCTGGCATACACACACGAGGAGTCTAACTCAGATCACCCATTCAGATGATTGGATTTGAGTATATTGAGTACTTTGAAGATTCATCGGTTTTGACACGAAGCATTCGTTGAGGACGAAAATATGTCTAGCTATCAAGATTATCTCGTGAGAGGTAATACAATGTGTGAAATAGAATATCATGTCTGCTTGGGAACAAGGCCCATATCAGCTTTTGGGTGAGGCCCCACATCATTATCAGACTTTGCCGGGTATGGCACTCTGAGGGTTGAGGCCCAAATCGCTATCAGACTTTGCCGGGTATGGTACTCTGAGGCGAGGCCCACATCATTACCAGCCTTGTTGGGTATGGCATTATGCGGGTCGAGGCCCACATCATTATCAGTCTTTGCCGGGTATGGCACTCTGCGGGTTGAGGCCCACATCTCTATCAGTCTTTACCGAGTATGGCACTCTACGGGTTGAGGCCCACATCACTATCAGTCTTTACCGAGTATGGCACTCTGGGGCGAGGCCCACTTCATTATCAGTCTTTGCCAGGTATGGCACTCTGCGGGTTGAGGCCCACATCACTATCAGTCTTTGCCGGGTATGGCACTTTGGGGGGCAAGGCCCACATCTTTGTCAGAATCAGTTTTGTCGGGTATAGCACTCTGGGGGGCGAGGCCCACATCTTTATCAGGATCAGTCCGGCCGGGTATGGCACTATGGGGGCGAGGCCAACATCTTTGTCACAATCAGTTTTGCCGAGTGCGACACTTTGGGTATGAGACACAGTATCAGTTTTACCGGGTATGACACTCCAAGTATACAGTATCAGTTTTGACGGGTATGGTAATCCGAGAATGGAGTAGAGTCCGAGAATGAACAAACCGAGAATGGTAAACTGAGAATGGAGCAGAGTTCGAGAATGGAACACGATTCGAGAATGGACCACTTCACAATAACGGTTCGAGAATGGACCACATCACAGTAACGGTTCGGGAATGAACCGCCCCACACGATAACATCATGTTGAAATGAACCATCACATCATCAATATCAGTTTCGGGGATGAGTCCCAGGGCCGAGGCCCACATCAGCTTCAACATCAGTTTTCAGAGATGAGTCACAGGGTCGAGGCCCACTTTAGCTACAGTATCAGTTTCGGGGATGAGTCCCAAGGTCGAGGCCAACATCTGTTACAGTATTAGTTTTTGGGATGAGTCCCAGGGTCGAGGCCCACATCAGCATCAGTATCAGTTTCGGGGATGAGTCCCAGGGCCGAGGCCTGCAGCATCATCAGTATCAGTTTGGGGCGAGAGGCCCATATCAGTATCAGTTTGGGGCAAGGCCCATATCAGTATCAGTCTTGGGGCGAGGCCCACATCAGTATTAGTCTGGGGCGAGGCCCATATCAGTATCAGTTTGGGCGAGGCCCACATCATATATCAATTTGGGACGAGGCTCACATCAGTATCAGTCTGGGGGCGAGGCCCATATCAGTATCAGTTGTGGCGATAAGTCCCAAGGCCGAGGCCCACGTCACCATCAGTATCTGTTGTAGGGATGAGTCGCAGGGTTGAGGCCCACATTCAGCATAAGCATCATTATCGTTTGCGGAGTTGAGTCCCGAGGGCGAGGCCCACATCAGCATTAGTATCAGTTTCGGGGATGAGTCATAGGGTTGAGACCCACACCAGCTACAGTATCAAGTTTTGGGGGGCGAGTCCCAAGGTCGAGGCCTAGATCATCATCTTCAGAAGTTTGGGGATGCATCCTAGGGTTGAGACCCACATCATCGTAAGTATATTCTATTTTGGGGATGCATCCCCGGGCCGAGGCCCATTTTGTCAGCGGTATTGGGATGCATCCCAGGGTCGAGGCCCCCGTTGTCGGTTGTAGTTATCGGGATGCGTCCCAGGGTCGTGGACCCACTGCATCATATTTTGGGGATGCGTCCCCGGGCCGAGACCCATTTTGTCAGCGGTATTGGGATGTGTCCCAGGGTCTAGGCCCCTATTGTCGGTTGCAGTTATCGGGATGCGTCCCAGGGTCGTGGACCCACTGTATCATATTTTGGGGATGCGTCCCCGGGCCGAGGCCCATTTTGTCAGCGGTATGGGATGCGTCCCAGGGTCGAGGCCCCTGTTGTCGGTTGCAGTTATCGGGATGCGTCCCAGGGTCGTGGACCCACTGTATCATATTTTGGGGATGCGTCCCCGGGCCGAGGCCCATTTTGTCAGCGGTATTGGGATGCGTCCCAGGGTCGAGGCCCCTGTTGTCGGTTGCAGTTATCGGGATGCGTCCCAGGGTCGTGGACCCACTGCATCATATTTTGGGGATGCGTCCCCGGGCCGAGGCCCATTTTGTCAGCGGTATTGGGATGCGTCCCATGGTCGAGGCCCCCATTGTCGGTTGCAGGTATTGGGATGCGTCCCAGGATCGAGGTCCACTGCATCATCAGCTCAGCTCGAAGCAGCAGGTAAGTCAGGTGGCAGCTGGCGAGCCAGGTAAGTAAAAATGTATTGCACGAACTTTGATAAGACTGTCATTGTCACACATTGCATAGATCCCATCAAAGTGGGGGCGACTGTAGGCATTGCATTTTTGCATATCAGCCCAATGATGATCCTCGAATGGACGCACTACTTTTTAGTTGCGGAAGTTGCTGAAAGCGGTCGTCGGAAGGGAAGGGTCAAGAATTGACATTTTTATTGGATTTGGTTCGCTCGTTCGGTCTCAATTTTAAAATTTATTCTCATCCCGAACCTTAAACCTACCCTTGTGACCCTTCAACTTCCATGCACAAAACCCACCTCACATGCCTTCTACCCTTCATTTTCCAAAATATTTCACAAAACAACAAACCAAATGCCAGTACCCCACACGCCAATTCCACAAACACAAAGCACAACTCCATTTCTTCCCCCCACGTGAATTAACAAAACCCCTTTTACCCATTTTCAAAACCATTCCCCCACTTTCAATAAACAAACAAAAATAATAACAAATCCAACAAAAACCATAAACAATTGTCTAACTCCAAATTCAACAAAGCCTCCCCATCACCACCGAAAGCACTCCATCATTCACCTTGATTTCCTCCTCCATTAAATCCTTCGAATCAGCCCTCATGAACCAATAACCCTAAGCTGCCCTCACTCAAAGCCAGGCAAGCCATTCCTTCACCCAGGCATAACCCATGACTACCCATAACTTCACCCATTGCCGTCTCTCTCTCTCTCTCAATTCAAGAACAAATAAAAAGAACCCTTAACGGCACCACTATGACTGACGCATGACATGTTCATAACAGCCCCCCCTTCAGGTTCTTGTGTATTCAAAGATTATGGTATAGTTTCATCCTTGATGAACTATTTATGTTCCATTAAGATTCGGTGCCTAGAATAGTATTACTCCGATTTTCATCGAGTTTTACTATCCTCCCACTTACCACTGCATATAGGTATTCCTCTTAGGAAAACCACATGGTGAGTAACAATAAAATTATTCTCTGGTGAGATGTATAAGTACTATACTTTGGTTTCCCTAGGATAACCTACAATTGGCACTTATCCAATTTAGGTTTTAGTTTGGTATCATCCAAACGTATGCCTAGCATCCCAAATTTAAAGGAATGTGAAAACCCAATTTCTTTCCTATTCATATCTAATATGAAATCTGTCAAACATATTTTTATGGAACCTTATTCTAAATAAGTTCTGCACTATTAATTCTTATCCGTTGAAGGAAATGGTAGTTCAGAGCGACTCATGATTAACCTTATCATGTCCAACAAAATTAGGTTACTCGGTTCGGACACACCATCAAATTGACGTGTTCCGAAAGGAGTCCTCATTTGTAAGAATACTCTACTCTTTCAAGTATATTAGAAACTTATTGCCTAAGTATTTTCCATTACGGTCTTACCGTGATGGTATAATACTTTAGCCAGTCTATTTGTCTACTTCGTGTCAAAACTTTAAAAGTTTCCAATTTGTGTTTCAAAAGAAACACATAACCATAACGCGATGCCACATCCGTAAAGGTCACAAAATATTCATATCCACATCTAGCCTAGCTAGACATGGGCCCACTTGCTTCACTATGAACTATGGCTTATAGATCGGTGGCATTTCCACTTTTACCAAGTAAATAGTGTTTTAGGCACATTGCCTAATAAACTAGATTCGTAGACTTTATTTGAATGGAATCAAAATAGTCCTAGTACCCACTCTTCAAAAGTGTGGATATACGATTCTTGTTTAAATTGTGTCTCAGACAACAATGCCATAATTAAGTCTCTTCTGATCAAATCAGTTTGAGCTATTTGTTTGTCATGTTATATGTTTGAGATTTTATTTATATTCAAAATATAAATTCTGTTATTCACATCTAATGTGTTTATCTCAATATCATCTTTATAAAATAAAACACTTTAGTGTTCTAGAATATAAAGGTTCACCCGCAGCGGGTTAAACACTGATATAGAGATAATATTTCTAGTCAAACTAGTTACATTATAACAGTTTCCAAATTTATGTACGTACCCGAAGGGTAGTTCCTAAACTTAGGAATCTACAGTTAAAACAGCGACTTTCGTCCCGTTTCCAATTCGTAGATAAATCTCAATTGAAGTCAGTATTCTGTTCAAAACAGATTCTGAACATCAATACATATATTTTATGTACCACATTAAGTATTTAAAATCCAATTTAATATTAGTAGTGAACATAATTATGACAAACATATTTGAAGTCAGAGCCTTGCCTCGTCTTCAATTCCTTCATGTCTACTTTGTCTAAACGGCAGTCACGCTTCCGCGATTCCGTTTGCCACAATTTAAGCATACATTTTGGGATATGTCATTTATCTTCCCATAAGATTATAATGATTTTGCCTTTGCCCTTTTTCACACTCCAGAAGCCTTTGGCCAAGCCTTGGGTTTCTAGAATATCGAAGTAAGGTGCGCCTTGCGCTACTTGCCTAATTGCAAACTTTGACTTTATCTCCTTGAGAATAGTCATTAACTCTCCAAGAGTTTAGTATTGCAATTTATTACTTCTAAAATCTAAGGATAGATCTATGAAGATCCTTCAATTTCATTATCATACTTTAAGGATCTAACCCTTAGTTCTGACAAAGAAATTAAGGAGTCTACTGCGACAAGCTTAATGGATTAAGCATTTAAGTTATCATCACATGATCTTCCAAAGATTATGCTCTAAGTTTGCTTAACTCCGGCCTTAGGCCTAATATGTTATTTTATCAAATAAAGTAACTTATTATTTTCCAGGACCATCCTGAAATTTAATTCCCAATTTGAAAATTAAACCATTTAAATACATTTTTCCTAGGATTATGTTTTAAATGTCAATCTTTCATTTTTATCTTGATTTTAATAGTCCAACTATTTAATCAATTATTTAGGTACTATTTATTATAATGATTATTATAGTCCAACTATTTAATCAACTATAATTTAATAGATTAAAATCAATTATATTAATTACTATAATCCAATTATAAAATCAACTATAAATGAATAGTTTGAATACAGTCCAACTGCTAATTAAAACAACGATTTAAATATTAGTCCAACTAACATTTAATTTATTTGACGAATGATATTTGTTTGAGCGCGTATGGCAAGTAATTAAACGAATATTGCAAATTCAATTCTTGCCTCCCACTATTTTTCGGCGAGCCTCTAACCCTCTGTCGAGTACTCGTGAAACCGTGTTTCCTAGTGGGCTAGGATCCCGTTAAATATCACACAATCTTGACTTTGACCAACAAATTGTATGATAATTAACTAGGTAGATCTCTAAGATCAATTGGATCCAATCCAATTCCTAGATCCAGTAGGGGGACATCCAAGTCCGAAACATATATCTTATATATGCCAATATATCCAATAAATTACCTAACCTTTTTCCTCTGAATCAACTAAGCCTTGGCTTTGGCACAACAAACTTAGTGATCCCAGTTAAGCGTGACCCATTGACCATGGAAAGCTTCGTAATCAATGTCGATGGACAAGAAGTGGTCTTGACTTTGGCCAACAAACCACAACTTTGACAAGACACAAATATGGAACAAAGCCTTCGTGATTCAAACACATCCTCAACGGATAAAGGCCTTGACTTTGGCCAACAAGCCAATGCCAGCCTTGGATCTTGAGTAAGAATCACTCAATGGAAGGAAAAACGCTTTATATTTGTGAGGGTTTTTCGCGTGCAAATTGGCAACCAATTTATTATCTTTGTTAAGGTCTCATCATCATACACCCTTAAACATGCATTCTAAATACATAATAAAGCGCGTATAAATAAAATAATAATGATATGCGGATGGATACTTTACACATTGATCCTAGATCAAATCTCTCCCTTTCTTCTCTCCCGCTAGCACAGGTATTACTTCTACCCGTTACACTACACTTCTAAAGAAACCTCATTTACATTGAGGGGAATAGGTGAGAAGAGAATACAAAGTGTAAGGAGGTAATAAGGCTGGACACGCAGATCCAATTAATAAATTCCAAATTTATTACAACAATTTCTAAAATTTCCCCACCCATCTAATATCCATCCGATATACATTATTCATGCATCGCAACCATGTATTCACACAAGCATGTTATCAATCAATCTAATCAAATTAATTAATCTGATAATTATTGACCATCCAATGTTCAAAAAACGATTTGATTTTGCGCGAGTCAAACTCGTTTTGCGAATAAGTACTCAAAGTACGAATTCTTGAATTAAATTAAACTACAAAATTAAATCCAATTCAATTTGTATTTAATACTAATTCGCTATTTAATTCCAAATTAAATATTACACTTTATTAACGAACCTTTACGACTTAAATTCCAAATGTAATCGTTACGGGTCTCAAAGCCCGGTTAACGTCCAACGTCAATTAAATTAAAGTCCAATGGGCTTTTAATTAATTTCTTAGGGCGTGGACTTTTGGTCATCTCGGGTCAAACCCAATAACCAAAGTCCAATCCGGGAGTTACCTCATAATCCCAGAAATCAATTTAGGCCCATTAGGCCCAATTAAACTAATTAAGGTCCATTAGTCACATTTGAGCTTTATGGAGGCGATTTTGGGCCCAATTGAATCCAACCAATTTGGCCTAAACCTAACTTAGTACAACCAAGCCCAATAAGCCCAATAACAACTTTAAAAGCCCAAATCCAATTTTAAGGCACAATATAATTAAATTACCAAATTCCAAATTCCCAATTTAATTACCTAAAGTGTATAACATAATTAATTACCCAATTAACATTTCCAAAACACCAATTAGCCTAATTAATCATGCTCATCAATAACAAAACATGTCCAACACATTTTATCAAAAAATCAAACCCAATCATGCTTATATTGTTCTCGGCAATTTAGGGATATTTATATTCAATTTAGTTTCAGTCCAATTAAATCCACAATCGATATAAATCAACATACACATCATGATTCCTACTCATCCAAAGATTAAAATCAAAAAATCACCAAGACAAATTAGGGCATAACATTCGGCCAAGCAAGGAAAATTAGGGAAATTTGTTCCAAACACAATTTCTTCAAATTAATCTAATCAATCCTCAATAAAACATGTTTTAAGCATACTCAAACATCCAATTTAATTAAAACATGCTCAAACACATTTTACACAAATTTTAAGCCCTAATCAATTTCATGTTTTTCAATCGCCCTGATACCATTGTTGGAATTCTCTAAGTTCCCAAGATCGAATCAAGCAATGAAATAAACATGTGAATACATCGAGGGAGTTGTGGAATACTCACATCGAGCGGTTGAGCAACGCGGTGGACAACAAAAATTCAGTTTCTGCCCTCTTGTGCATTCGGCAGTGAGCTGATTTTCTGTCTCCATTTTTGGCTTCAATCTTCAAGGATCCAAGCTCCAAGCTTCGTCAAATGATTCCAAGCTCATGGGTGGACTTCCCTATCACCTTTGCATGACTTCGTAGTGTGCTAGCACTCCTGATTTTGCCACAAAATCGCGACTTTTGCTTCCCATTTTTCTCTTGGCTCTCGGTAGTGAGCTGCCAAACCAGAAGAAAAATCAGCCCCTCCATGAGCGTGGGAGACAAGAAGAATTGAGAGAGAGAAGAGTTATTTGTGTATTAGGTTGTTGTCTTAAAATTGGTAATTGATTTTTATCAAAATCATATGCACTTTTTGCTTTCAAAAGTCAAACTAATGAAATCCAATAACCTTGAGTGTTCCACACTCATACACCAACCAAAAAACTCAATCAATCACATCAATCAATCAAGTGTCACATCACTCAAAGTGACATGTGATTTGACGCTTGATGCGACTAGCGATTTGACGCTTGATTTGACTTGCGTGCCGCACTCACATTCCAAATACGAATGCGCTCGCAAACAATCCCGGGCTCGGGTTCGCTAATTCCAAATTAACGAATTTTTCGTTGCGACGTAATTAAATCTAATTTAATTAAATAATCATGCCTAGCATAATTACTATTCACATCGCTAACGAAATAATTCTAAATTAACTCGTTCGCCCGAATTAAAATCTAATTTTAATTCCGCGTCGAAATCCAATTTCGTTTAATATATCGAATATATTAATTTATCGATTAATTCCAAATTAATCGTTATCTCTCTTTAAATGATATTTTATCACAGATAAAATATCTCCGCAATTAATACCATATTAATTTTCTCTCTCGTCATTAATTAATCCCAGATTAATAAAAGTGTAAGTCATACGTCATCGGTGAATCTTCGGGAAGCGAGCCATGAGATCCCCGGATATGTTGGCAGTAAATTCGGTCGTCGGACTATCCGAACACGTAAGTACCTAGTACTACATTTATACCAATTTACATGACAAGGTTGGCTTCTAGCAAAGCGCCATGCCTACCCAATTCTCCATAAATATCCTTACAGGAATATAAGGATCTATATCAGGCGTAGTATACGTAGTATTGCGTATTTCGATCCAGTATCGGATGATCACATACAAGGACTGGGGCTGGTATAGTGTCTGCCCCGTACGAAGCATATATCGGATTACGAGCAACTAGTCTCTTTATTATCAGATAATCATAACCAAGTCATATTATCCAGACGGTTGCAACCTTTTTAGAGAACCAATTCTATATCCCTACGCGATCATCATCTCCATATGACTGGAGTGATACTTCCGTCTTGACATCACACCCAACACACTACGATTCTCAATATACCCTGCAGAGGCATACACATAACCTGTTAAAGCCCTAGACGACCACAACCAAAGTATATTGATTGTCGCAAGCATTAGCGGTGCAAGTCTCAGGTTAAGACCAAATACACTTACCCTGATTTCGGACTTCCATAGACACATAGTCATACTACCAATGGAATTCTGAGGGGGTCTATCCAGAGTGAAGTTGTTTCCCGTACCATCGGTAAAACACAACCTCCTATTACACTTGCATGTGTATCATATACCCAAATATATGAGAACTATGTCGTTATGCCCTCACAACGCGCACAAGTGTAATACTAGTCTTTTACCTATTTATCGATGTCCAATCTCGATAATACTCTGACTAGGGATATTTAATGATTTATCCTTCGTGGATTGATACTGTCTCATGTCATTCTCAATCCAGGAACAAATCATAAGGACCTCCTATCATTTATACATCTAGGTGATCTAATCACAAATGATAAGAGTTCAATCTCCTTTGTCACATAGTTAATTTGTACAATAACACCATGATCTGTACAAATAGTGACGCTATGGGTCATAATTGTCAAACACTCTCATCATCTCTCTCTCTTCTCTCATCATCTCTTATCTTCATAAACCAAGCCAAGAATGTCAACAGACCTCTTTTCATTATGTTTTATGCATGTTTGCCTCTTTGATCATTTCTTTTGCATTATGTACTTAACCATCTCTCTTTATTATTAATGTTTTTATTGGTACTATTCATCTATATCCTCGCACTTCTTCATTTACTATGTTTATGGAATTATAGATGTGCTTTCATTTTTTATTTACGTTTATGGGTGTGCAAAATTGTGTGTTGATTAAGTTATCTTGCATGTGATGCATAAGACTTGGTTACATCATTGCATAAATATGCTCATTACAATTGGCATAAGTAAGGGACCATTCTGAACCCAACGGTTTGAGGTCTTCCCTTGCGAGGGGTGAGTGCGGCCTTAAATCATTTCCCAGTTCACACTGGGTGGCGACTCATTTATTCTCCGGTTTAGTCCCATGTTGGCTACTTCGTACTCCCAACGGGTTGCGAGCCCGGACAGCGTTGTCGTACCTTTGTACCATGTCTACACCTATCATCCAATTTCTTAGTTTGTGTGAGCTTAACATATGCGTCACATCCCCAAACTCTTAGATAACTAAGACTATGACGTTTCCCAGACCATAACTCATATGGTGTTTGACTAACAGTCTTGGAAGGAACTAGGTTTAGTAGTAGTGTTGCAGTTTCTAAAGCAAGACCCCAAAATGAAATAGGTAGATCCATGTCTGGCATCATTGATCGAACCATATCGAATAATGTCTGATTTCTCCTTTTGGAGACCTCATTATGATATGGAGTTCCCGGAGGAGTCCACTGGGAAACAATGCAATTTTCTCTCAAGTAATTTTGAAATTCGTTGCTTAAGTATTCACCACCTCGGTCAGACCTTAGTGACTTAATACTTTTATTAAGCTTGTTTTCTACTTCAGTTTTGAATTCTTTGAATTTCTCAAAAGCTTCAGATTTGTACCGCATAAGGTACACATACCCATATCGCGAGTGATCATCGATAAAGGTAATGAAGTAGGAGAATCCACCTCTAGCGGTGATTAAAATTGGTGCGCATACATCAGAGTGTATGAGTTCTAATGTCTCCGTTGCACGCTGTCTTTTACCTTTGAATGGTAATTTGGTCATTTTATTAAGTAAACAAAACTCACAAGTTCCATAAGGATCATATTTGAAGGGTCTGAAATACCCATCCTTATGTAGCTTAGTTAATCTTGTTTCATTGATATGACCTAAGCGACTGTGCCATAGAAGTGATTCATTGAGATTATTCGAGTTAACGTTGTATATATTAGAGGTTGAACATTCTTTGTTAGTTTGTAAGACATAGATACCATTATTCAAAATACCATCTCCATATTTTATTTCATTGATATAAATAGAACATTCATTACAACTTATTAGGCATGAAAAGCCTTTATTACATAAAGAAGAAATTTAAATGATGTTCTTTACTAGAGAAGGTACATAAACACAATTTCCTAAGTCTAAAACTAAACCATTCGGAAAAACTAATGAATAAGTCCCCACGCACAATGCAGCCAGTTTTGCTCCATTACCCATGCATAAGTCAACCTCCCCATGACAGAGTCTCCTACTATTTCTCAGGACATGCACATTGTTACACAAGTGAGTCCCACAACCAGTGTCAAGCACCCAAGTAGAAGGTTTAGAGTTTTGAGAATATAGTTCAATCATATACAACATACCTGAAGCATTGGGCTTCTTGGCCTCTTGGGCTTCCTTGGCTTTCAAGGATCTGCAGTCTTTCTTCCAATGACCCTTCTTTCCACAAAAGAAACATTTACCCTTTCCTTTTTTCTTCTCCACCTTACCATTGGGCTTTAGGTGATCTAGAGCCTTGGCTTTGCCCTTATTTTTCTTTGGGCCTCGTAGCTTCAGGTCCGTACTCGTAATCATGACGGAGGTTTTAAGCTCTGGTTTCATGTCCTTCTCTACTTGCTTTATCAGATTGTGCGATTCTGTTAAAGTAGCTTCTTTATTAGACAAATAAAACTACATAATAAAGTTAGAGAAGTCTTTTGGTAAGGACTGAAGAATTAGATTGTGACCTATCTCATGATCCATGATGAACACGAGGTTGGCCAATTCTTCAATGTGGCCAATCATCTTAAGCACATATACACTAACAGATCTTTCCTTAAACCTTGTTTGGAATAAGGCACATGACACTTGGAATCCCACGGTATAAACGGAATTTTCATACAAATCCTTCAAGTGAAAGATGATGGTTTGAGCATCCATATCTTCGTGAGCTTTCTGAAGTTCGTCCGACATAGAGCCAAGCATTATGGAAACTACTTTCTCATCATCATCGACGTGTTTCTTCAAACCATCAAATGTATTTTGGTCAGCATCTTCTTCGGGTTCAGGGGGAAATGGTCTTTCAAGAACATAGAAAATCCTTTCTTGTCGTAAGATAATTTTAAGGTTTCTGAACTAGTCATTGTAGTTGTCCTATTTGAGCTTATGTTCATCAAGGATGGAACGAAGTGATAATCTGTTTGCCATTTGAATGTTTGTGAAATATTTTAACCCACCTGTTAAGAGAGAATGTTAAAATTAGGAATTTTTTTTCATTAATGTTTCATAATAACATGGGTTTTTAATATTATGAAGTTGCTCCCGCTCAATTGTTTTAAAATTTTAAGCAAATTGCATCAACCCCAATATGATGGATTTCTTGTGGGCAAGGATCCCATTATCATCATTTCATAACTCCGACTAGGGCCGGTCGTTATAAAATACGATAATTAGGTAGGTTCCCAACCAATTTATGATATAAATCACAATTCCTTGATCATTAGGTTGGGCAATCAAACATGCCATAGCTTATGCTAGTCTTTGTGGATACCCAATCTTTGCCACTAAGTTATAAGACCACGCCTAAGGGTTGCTGCGTCTTATGACTCAGAAAATTCAAACCATTGTCAATAGTATGATTTAGGGATAAATTGGTATTGTTCAGTCTGGTAAAGCCTAGTCCTGCCAATACGGTTTAAGCCCTTTGGGTCTATACTTTACAATGGGAGGCAAATTTTAGACTTAAATTATTATTGAGGATTTTAGCAAGTTTAAGTGAATAACTGTCAAATGGATTCCTCCATCGAAAATTCCCCAGAGGGAGGGTGGAGCGAACTCTCTTAAATACCCTTACCTCTTAGGCTCTTATTGCCTTGGTGACAGGAATAAACAATAGATCCTCCATATTAGTCCAACATTTTAAATATAATTTAAGGTAAGCTTTGAGTAAATGATTATCTAGATGTCTTCACAGCTTTTCCTTTTGGCTATAAAAAGGTAGTGGGTGAAGGAAGACACCAAATCATTATCTAACTCTAGTAATACCTTTGGTTAAATTAACTTTAGTTTGGAAAGTTTTATTAACGCCTTGGTCCCACCCCACTTGTATCTTTTATAATGTCTTTTAATATATAAACAAGTGATTTATACTTATTTTCCTTAAAGGTAATAAATCTCTAAGTTCATCACGGAATAATTACTTAGCTAAGGGATAAGCAAAACACTCTCTATTTCCATAGAAAGTCTATAGATGTTTGCACTGTTGGGTTCTCTAAGAACAAATCCAAGAATCTATTAAGCATAAAAGATGTGTGAATACGCAAAGTAATGTAGCGGAAAATACTTACAATGCTCGGTTGAGTGGATGTAGAGATAACAAAATTTTTTGCTCCTTTGAAGTGCTCCAAGCTCCTCTTTGATGATGGTGTGTTGAGCTCCAAGCCTTCAAGTTTGATTCAAAACTCAATGGGAAATTTTCCCTAACACCTTTGAATGACTCCTTTGTAGTGCTAGCTTGAAGAAAAAAATTGCAACAATTTTCTTCTTGGTGAAGAGGGCTCACGACAATGAAGGGTTTTGTGAGAAAGAGAGTTGTTTTTGTTAAGTGTAAAAAGTGTGAATGATTTTCCAAAAAATCAAAACATATACCAAAATCAAAGTTTGGTAAAAGTCTTTCAACTTTTCTATGTTGAGTGTTTTACAATCCATCACCAAATACCAAATTCCATCACCATAAAGGTAAGTAAAGTGACAAGTGATGTGACTTGTGGTGGGACCCACTTTAATTAAAAATCCGAGTAGGCCCGTAAACACGTTCCGGGCTCGGGTTCGTTCATTCCGAATTAACGAATTTTCCGTTGCGACTTAATTAAATGAAATTTAATTAAATAATTATGTCTAGCAAAATTACTATTAAATTCGCTCGCGAATTAATTCTAAATTAATTCGTTCGCCCGAATTAAAATCCAATTTTAATTCTGTTATGAAATCTAATTTCATTTAATATATCGAATATATTATTTAATCGATTAATTACAAATTAATCGTTCTCTCTCTTCTAGTTGAATTTTATCCCAGATAAATTCTCACCGTAATTAATCCTAGATTAATTTTCTCTCTCTCCTAATTAATCCCAGATTAATTCTATTCGAGTCAAACGTCATCGGTGCATCTTCAGAAAATGACCCATGAGATCCCTAGATATGTTGGCAGTAAATCCGGTCGTCGGACTATCCGAACACGTGCGTACCTAGTACTACGTTCTTACCTATTTACAAGACATGGTTGGCTTCTAGCAAAGCGTCGTGCCTACCCAATTCTCCAGAAATATTCTTTGAGGAATATAAAATCTATGTCAGGCATAGTATATGTAGTATTGCGTATTACGATCTAGTATCGATATCACATGCTAGGCCTAGGGCTGGAATTGTGTATGCCCCGTACGAAGCATATATCGGATCTCTGGTAACTAGTCTCTATAATTGGATAATCATGACCTAGTCATATTATCCCGATGACTGCAGTACTTAAGAGTACTAGTTCCATATCCTGCGTGATCATCATCTCTATATGACTGAAGTGATACTTCCATCTTGACATCACACCCAATACACAAAGATTCTCAGTATACCCAGAAGAGGCGTACACAGAACCTGTTAAAGCCCCGGATGACCAAAACCAAAGTATACTGATTGTCGCAAGTATTAACGATGCAAGTCTCAGGTTAAGACTAAATACACCTACCCTGATTCGGATTCCCATAGACACATAGTCATACTACCAATGGGATTCCGAAGGGTCTATCCAAAGCGAAGCTATTTCCGTACCATCGGTAAACAGAACCTCCTATTACACTAGCATGAGTATCCAATACCCAAATATATGAGAACTATGTCGTTACGCTTCCATAACACGCACAAGTGTAATACTAGTCTATTCCGCATTATCGATGTCCAGTCTCGATAATACTACGACTAGGGATATTTAATGATTAAACCTTAGTGGATTAATATTGTCTCATATCTTATTAATCTGGTACTAATCATATGGACTTTTATCATTTATATATCTTGGTAATCTAATTACAAATGATAAAAGAACAATTTCCTTTGTCACATAGTTTATTTGTACAACAACACCATATTCTGTACAAATAGTGATGCTATGGGTCATAATTGTTCAACAATCTCCCACTTGGCCTATAGCCAATCACTCAAATGTTCTACACCTGAACTATGTACGGGTCATTCAAACTTCTGCTGAGAAACAGCTTTCGTCAGTGGATTTGCAATGTTATCATCTGATGCGTTTTATTCGATCATCACATCACCACGATGTATGATCCGACGAATCAGATGAAATATTCAAAGTATATACTTGGATCGTTGATGAGACCGTAATTCTTTAGCCTGTGTTGTAGCCCAGCTCAGCTGCTAACAGAACTATACCTAATCCAATTAGGATTATATAGATCCAAAATTGCTTCTTTTGCTGCCTAAGCTGTAGCAATGTTCCGTTTTTGTTATTTATTCGGCAACAGTATCTTGCTTGGAAGATTTCCAGCTCACCGTTCCATCATTCAAACTGTATAATACCCTTATTGCGACTTACAATCGTTTTTGTCGGTTTGGAAACTTGCAACGGTGAACCCAGTCACTTCAAGTTCTCCTTCTCCATAACTTAAGAAATCATCCTTAGTTCGTCTAAGATACTTAAGGATGTTCTTAACTTCAATCCAGTGACCATCACCTGGATTGGCCTGATAGCGACTCCATATGTTCAAAGCATATGAGACACCAGGTCGCGTACATATATATATATTTTTTTATTTTACGAGTTCTTAGAGAGGGTCAATAACTTTTAGATCTATCCCAGTAGATCCTTATTCCTAGAATAAAGGTTGCATCTCTCAAGTATTCTATGGAGAATTTTTCATGAAAGCCAAGCTTTCACCGATTTTAGTATGGGAATGTCATTGCTAAAAATCAATACATCATCAACTTATAGGACATTCATTGTTAGTGCGCTCCCACTAACCTTCTTATATACACAAGAATCATATTCGTTTTGAATTAAATCATATAACATTATGATTACATCAAAAACTCCGGTTCTAAGAACACAATGCTTGCTTTAATCCATAAATGGATCAATTTAACTTGCAAACCTTGTTTGCATGTTTTGGTATGACAAAACCGTCAGGATGTTGTAAACATCCTCCAAAAGGTTTTCGTTAAGGAAAGCTGTTTTGACGTCCATGTGCCATATTTCATAAATGAAATATGCAGCATTAGCAAGCATTATCCAAATAGATTTAATCATGGCAACAGGTAAAAGGTTTCGTCGTAATCGACACCATGTCGTTAATGATGCCCTTTCTGTACAAGCCTAGCTGTTTACATTTGTATGTTGCCATCCATGTATGTCTTCCTTGAAGACTCATTTAGTACCAACAGGCACAATGCCTTCTGGTACATCAACCAGTGTCCAAACTTGGTTGTATACATGTAATCCATTTCGGACTTCATGACACTTTGCCATAAAAAGAGTCGATACCTTGTATCACTTCCTCATACATAGCCAGTTCATCTTCCTCAATAAGATTGACATCTATATGAGGTGAGATCAGAAACCCATACCTCCCAGGTTGTTTTCTGACTCTCTCCGATCTACGCGGTTCTTATGTATTCGAAGATTATTGGTACAGTTTCATCCCTGATGAACTGTTGGTGTTCTATGAGGACTCGGTGCCTGGAACTGTATTACTCCGATTTTCATCGAGTTTTACTTCTTCCCACTTACCACTGCATATAGGTATTCCTATTAGGAAAACCGCATGGAGAGCAACAATTACATTGTTCTCTTGTGAGTCGTATAAGTACTATACTTTGGTTTCCCTAGGACAACATACAATTAGGCATTTATCCGATTTGGGTTCTAGTTTGGTATCATCCAAACATTCAATTATATGCCCAGCATCCCAAATCATCAGGAATGAGAAACCCGGTTTCTTTCATATTCATATCTAATATGAAGTCTGTCTAACAGATTTTTATAGAACCTTATTAAAAATAAGTATTGCACTGTTTAATGCATATCCTCAGAAGGAAATTGGTAGCTTATAGCGACTCATCATAAACCTTACTATGTCCAACAAGATTCGGTTTCTCCATTCGGATACACCATCAAATTGAGGTGTCCCGGGAGGAGTCCACTGTGAAAGAATACCATACTCTTTCAAGTATTCTTGAAACTCATATGTTTAAATATTTTACACTATGGTCCGACCGTAATGTTTCTAATACTTTTATATGTTAGTTTATCTACTTAGTGTCAAAACTCTAAAAGTTTTTGACTTGTGTTTCATAAGATACACATAACCGTAACACGATGCCACATCCGTAAAGGTTATGAAGTATTCATATCCAACTCTAGCCTAGCTAGATATGGGCCCACTTACGTCACTATGAACGAGGGCTAACAGATCGGTGGCACTTGCACTTTTACCAAGTAAAAGGTGTTTTAGGCACTTTACCTAATAAACTAGATTCGTAGACATCATTTGAATTAGAATCAAATCCGTCCTAGTATCCACTCTTCAAAAGTGTGGATATACAAGTCTTGTTTAATGTGTCCCAGACAACAACGCCACAAATAAGTCTCATCTGATTAATTCATTTTGAGCTATTGTTTGTCATATTATATGTTTGAGATTCATTTATATTCTAAATATAAATATTATTGTTCACATCTAATGTGTATATCTCAATATCATCTTTATAAACAAAACACTTAGTGTTATAGAATATAAAGGTACACCCGCAACAGGTTAAACTAGATACAAAGATAATATTTCTAGTCAAACTAAGTACATTATAACAGTTTCCTAATTCAAGTACATGCCTCAAGGGCAGTTCCAAAACTTAGGTTTCTACGGCCAAAACAGTGACTCTCGTCCCGTTTCCAACTCATAGGTCGATCTCAACTAAAGCCAGTCTCCTACTAATTAGCAGATCCTGCACATCAGTACATATGCTTATGTACCACTTCCAGTATCTAAAATCCAATTTTAAAACCAGCAGTGGACATGTTTATAACAAACATACATGAAGTCGGAGCCTTGCCCGTCTTCACTTCTTTCATGTCTGCCTTTGTCCATACGACAATCACGCTTCCAGTGACCCCATTTTCCACAGTTTAGGCAGACATCTTGGGATATGTCCTTTGTCTTCCCAGAAGACTATGACGATTTAGCCTTGCCCTTTTCTTCACACCCCTAGAAGCCTTCGGCCAAGCCTTGGCCTTATGGGATGTCAAAGTAAGATGCGCATTGCGCTTATTGCCCGTTTAGAAGTTCTGGCTCTATCTCCTTGAGCATAGCCATTGACTCTCCAAGAGTTTTCTCTTGCAATTAGTACTTCTAAGATTTAAGAGTAGATCTGTGAAGATCCTTCAATTTCAATATCATACTATAAGGATCTAATCCTTTGTTCTGACGAAGAAATTAAAGAGTCATTGCGGCAAGCATAATGAAATGAGCACTAAAGTTACATCACAATGAGTCTTCCAAAGCTCATGCTCCACTATTTGCTCAACTCCGGGCTCAGGCCTGAGATGTCACTCTATCAAATAAAGTAACTTCTCGACTCCCAGGACTATCCTGAGGTTCTATTCCCAATTTGAAAATTGAAGCCGCTTAAAGACATTTTCACCCAGGATTATGTTCTACTTCATTTATAGTTGATTATATAATCAACTACTATTTGATTGGTTAAATTCAAATATATTGATTACTATAATCCAATTATATAATCAACTATAAACAAAGTAGTTTGAATATAGTCCAACTGTTTAATTAAAACAATAATTGACCATTAGTCCAACTAATATATATGAATTTTTAATGACGAAAAATTGAAATGAGCGCGTATTGGCAAGTATCTAAACAAAATTGAAAATTTAATAGTTGCCTCCCACTATTTTTCGGCGAGCCTCTAACCCTCTGTGGAGTACTCGGGAAACCTAGTTTCCTAGTGGGCTAGGATCCCATTAGATAACACGCAACCTTGACTTTGGCCAACAAGTTGTATGAAACTTAACTAGGTAGATCTCTAAGATCAATTGGATCCCATTCAATTCCTAGATCTAGTAGGTGGACTTCCAAGTCCGAAACATATATCCAATATATGCCAATATATCTGATATATTCCCTAACCTTTTCCTATGAATCAACTAAGCCTTGGCTTTGGCTCAACAAGCTTAATGAAACCAGTTAAGCGTGACCCATTGACAATGGGAAAGCTTCATAATCGAGGCCGATGAACAAGAAGTGACCTTGACTTTGGCCAACAAATCACAACTTGCCCAAGGCGTACGATATGGAACAAAGCTTTCATGATTCAAACACATCCGCGATAGACATTGATCTTGACTTTGGGCAACAAACCAATGCTAATCTTGGATCTTGAGAAATAACCATTCAATGGAAGGAAAACACTTAATATTTGATTGAGGGGTTTTCACGTAATTGGCAACCAATTAATTATCTTTGATTAGGTCTCATCATACACCCTTAAGCATGCATTCCAAAAGCATAATAAGGCGCGATAAATAAATTAATAATGATATGCGGATGGATATTTAACAAATTGTTCCTAGAACAAATCTCTCTATTTCCTCTCCCCGGCTAGCACTATTCTTACTTCTACCCAATCACATAATACTTCTAAAGAAACCTCATTACATTGAGGGGAATTGGTGAGAAGAGAATTACAAAGAGTCAAGAGATAAGGCTGGGCACGCAGGTCCAATTTAATAAATTCTAAATTTATTACAATAATTTCCAAAATTGCCCTCACCCATCTAATATCCATCCGATATACATTATTCATACAATACATCCATGTATTCACACAAAGCACGTTATTCAATCAATCTAATCCAATTAATTAATCTTTGAATAAAGTGATCATCCAATGTTCAAACAACGATTTTATTTGCGCGAGTCCAACTCGTTTGAGAATAAGTACTCAAAGTGCATATTCTCTAATTATATTGAACTACAATTTTAAATCCAATTTAATTTGTATTCAATACTAATTCTTTATTTAATTCCAAATTAAATAATTACACTTTTAATATGCCTTTACGATTTAGATTCTAAATCTAATCTCAATGGGTCTCAAAGCCCAATTAACATCCAATGTCAATTTAATTAAAGTCCAATGGGCTTTCAATAAATTTCTTAAGGCATAGACTTTGGCAACCAAAGCCCAATAAGGAATCACCATTTTCCGAAAAATTAATTTTGGCCCATTAGGCCCAATTAATTATTTAAAGGCCCATTAGTTATATTTGGACTTAATGGAATGGTTTTAGGCCCAATTTGGATCCAATCCAATTTTCCTAAACCAACTTGGCCCAACCAAGCCCATAAGGCCCAAATATAACATCAATAGCCCAATTCCAAATTGAAGCCTAATTAATTAAATTCCAATATTCCAAATATCACAATTTATTTAATTAAAGTGTATAGCCATAATTAATTATTTAAATTAACATTTCCAAAATACTAATTTACATAATTAATCATGCTTTATTATTTTCAATACATGTCCAACATTATTGAAGCAAAATCAACCTCATAACATGCTCTTGAGCTCTCGGCATTATGGTATTTTTTCCATCAATTTTGATTTCAATCCAATTAAATCACAAATCAATTTATCCATGCATTTTATACACATCCAATGATCTAAAAAACAAAATCACCATGAGCTACAAAGGGTCAATGCATTCGTCCAAGCCCTCAAATTTGGGGAAAATTAATCCAATCAATTTTTCATAAAATTAATCATGAAGAACTCTTAGTTATCATTATTTAAGCATACTTAAACACTCCATTTGATTAAATCATGCTCCAAGCAAAAATACCCAAATTCAAGTATATAAACCCTAATCCATTTCATGCTTAAATTTGGCTCTGATACCATTGTTGGGTTCTCTAAGAAAAAATCCAAGAATCTATTAAGCATAAAATATTTGTGAATACGCAAAGTAATGTAGCGGAAAATACTTACAATGCTCGGTTGAGTGGATGTAGAGATAAAAAAACATTTTGCTCCTTTGAAGTGCTCCAAACTCCTCTTTGATGATGGTGTGTTGAGCTCCAAGCCATAAAGTTGTATTCCAAACTCAATGGGAAAGTTTCCCTAACACCTTTGAATGACTCCTTTGTAGTGCTAGCTTGAAGAAAAAAACTTGCAACAATTTTCTTCTTGGTGAAGAGGGCTCACGGCAATGAAGGGTTTTGTGAGAGAGAGAGTTGTTTTTGTTTAGTGTAAAAAGTGTGAATGATTTTCCAAAAAATCAAAACATATACCAAAATCAAAGTTTGGTAAAAGTCTTTCACCTTTTCTATGTTGAGTGTTTTACAAGCCATCACCAAATACCAAATTCCATCACCATAAAGGTAAGTAAAGAGACAAGTGATGTGACTTGTTGTGGGCCCCACTTTAATTCAAAATCCGAGTGGGCCCGCAAACACGTTCCGGGCTCGGGTTCGTTAATTCCGAATTAACGAATTTTCTGTTGCGACTTAATTAAATCAAATTTAATTAAATAATTATACCTAGCAAAATTACTATTAAAGTCGCTCGTGAATTAATTCTCAATTAATTCATTCGCCTGAATTAAAATCCACTTTTAATTCCGTTATGAAATCTAATTTCATTTAATATATCGAATATATTATTTAATCGATTAATTCCAAATTAATCGTTCTCTCTCTTCTAGTTGAATTTTATCCCAGATAAATTCTCGCCGTAATTAATCCTAGATTAATTTTCTCTCTCTCCTAATTAATCTTATATTAATTCTATTCGAGTCAAACGTCATCGGTGCATCTTCGGGAAGCGACACATGAGATCGCTGGATATGTTGGTAGTAAATTCGATCGTCGGACTATCCGAACACATGCGTACCTAGTACTACGTTCTTACCGATTTACAAGACATGGTTGGCTTCTAGCAAAGCGCTGTGCCTACCCAATTCTCCAGAAATATTCTTTGAGGAATATATAATCTATGTCAGGCGTAGTATATGTAGTATTGCGTATTGCGATCTAGTATCGATATCATATGCTAGGCCTAGGGCTTGAATTGTGTCTGCCCCGTACGAAGCATATATCAGATATTTGGTAACTAGTCTCTATAATCGGATAATAATGACCTAGTCATATTATCCCATGACAGCAGTACTTAAGAGTGCTAGTTCTGTATCCTGCATGATCATCATCTCCATATGACTGAAGTGATACTTCCATCTTGACATCACACCCAATACACTACGATTCTCAGTATACCCAGAAGATGCGTACATAGAACCTGTTAAAGCCCCGGACGACCAAAACCAAAGTATCTTGATTGTCGCAAGAATTAGCGATGCAAGTCTCAGGTTAAGACCAAATACATCTACCCTGATTCGGATTCCCATAGACACATGGTCATACTACCAATGGGATTCTGAGGATTCTATCCAGAGCAAAGCTGTTTCCGTACCATCGATAAAAAGAATCTCCTATTACACTAGCATGAGTATACAATACCCAAATATATGAGAACTATGTCTTTAAGCTTCCATAATACGCATAAGTGTAATACTAGTCTATTCCATATTATCGATGTCCAATCTCGATAATACTGCAACTAGGGATATTTAATGATTAAACCTTAGTGGATTAATATTATCTTATATCTTATTAATTCGGTACTAATCATATGGACTTTTATCATTTATATATCTTGGTAATCTAATTACAAATTATAAAAGAGCAATTTCCTTTGTCACATAGTTTATTTGTACAACAGCACCATGTTCTGTACAAATAGTGATGTTATGGGTCATAATTGTCCAACATGCACCCTAAAATAATCATGCCCATTATAATCATACATAGAATCATCAAGCATATGAGTTTTAATATGTTGGAATTATTTTAGGCATTAAATAACTTTGATTAATATTCAATTATGATATTACATTTTATTTTAATCAAATAAATTTACTATTCATGTTTTTTTTACAGATACGTGAAGTTTAAATCAAATCTTAACCAAATCATGCAAAACTTATGCCTACAATTAAGTTCAGGGTGTTAGCTTTCCAACGAACTTTTTGTTGGGGTTGGTGCTCAGAGCGCCAATCCGGGCCGTATTTATGTCTGATTCATGAATACGAACATCCCCTTGTTCCATAATATTACTTATTTATGGTTGCACCTCTTGTTCTTATATACGTATTCGATCTGATTACGATTAGATTGAAACTAAATGTGGTTTAGTGATATGTATATATTAGACAAAGGCCCGATAATATATAATGCAGTACACAGTTACAAAGTTAGTTTGTAATTGACATTGGGAAGTGTCACTGCTATATGAATATTATCAAACAAAGTTCCTGGTCAAGATTTGCTAACACTGGTCGGTTAGTAAAATCCGTTGAGACCAGTACATGTCGTATATCGAGACTTGGTCCGATGGTTTATCCCAATGAACCATGAGTCTATGGAGACTCATATAGACGTGTAGGTGTTTATAGTGGATAAACACTGAACGGCTCACCAAAGATTCTTAATGGATAGTACACCAACGTCAATAAGAATCTTCTCGGGTTGAGTAGCATAGTGGTCCTTCTACTTGAGACACCACTGTGGATGTATGAGACATCCTCCACACTTAGATGGCAGTCACGTCATCGATCTATTTAGATCAGACCTCCGTCTGTTCGTTGGGTGTGGACCAATCCTCAGGATATCCTGTGTGTGTCAAGATAGGATCCGTCAGTTCTGTGTACAGAGCATAGGTAGTCCATATATATTTAGCAGTCTGTTAAATCTGTGGCCATAGTATACATCGGAAGTAAGTTCCGAATGTTATTTAAAGATTGCTAATAGATACGTCGACGAGATAATACCTATAGAGATTTGACGTTTACATCTATATCTCTGGGATTATCTGGATACCTGTGACGGAGGGATTATACGTATGCAATGACCTCAACCTGTATGATTCAGCTAGTTTATCCGTGATCGTCATAATCTACGGGTGGATAGATTATGGACACGAAATTGGATTTCGTGACGGATATACCTGAATCTAAAGAGTCTCAATAATGAAACATACTCGTAGAGCACTAGAGCAACATTTATAAATAATGTTGATTATTTATAAATCGTTTAAACGTTAAACGAAAAATACATGCGAACGGGCCGAACCGTCATTTCCTAATTAATGTGTATTTGTATTTAATATATGATATTATTAAATACACATTAATAAATAGTCAAATAAAGGTATTTGACATATATCATTAATATATGTATTTGAGATATTTAAAGTAAATATAATACATATATTTGATATATTTGTATTTAAATAATTATTTAATTATTTAATTGTTAAATGATTAATATAATTAAAATATAAATATATCACCAAATGATAAAGTTAGGAAATGATTATAAGTGTAAATGTTTGACTTTACATTAAAGGAAAAGGTTGTCAAATTGATTTTGACTTCTTAAGATATTTGTTCAAAATTGTTTGAAAAATGAAAATATCTTTTTCCTTTATTTCTAGCTAAATTCGGCCATACACTTAAAATATAAGAGTTATATTTTTCTTAGTTGCATTTTTTGACTTAATTAAATATCTAATAAAGTGTTATTAAGATATTTATGCAAGTTGACTAAATGTAAAGTGAAATGAAATTGAAATTAATTAACTTGTATTTGGTTTGGTGAATTTCGGCCAATGCAACTTTGATACAAGTATATATTGTTTTTCATTTCATTTCTTTCATAACCTAATACACTTTAAAAGAAAACTCCATTAATGGAAACCAAAGAAAGCTTGTGAGAAAGAAAGAAGAAACCAAAGAAAGCTTGGATTTTAGTAAGTTTTTCCAACTTGCTATTAGAAAGGAAAATGTTCCTTAGGATCTAGGCTTTAACATATGATGTTCTTAGGTTATTTCTTTCTTTATTCTTTGTGTTTTTGATGATGGAAGTTTTGGTGAAAGTGTTGAGCATGTGTGATGAAGGAAGATTGTGACTATTGTAGTTATAAGCTTTCTTTTAAGGTTTTGGAAACCTTGTTGCTAATCTAGAGTTGTTGACCTACTCTTAGATGACCTAGATTTGATATTGAGTTGTTTCATTGTGTTGAGACTTTGATTGGATGGAAGAAACATGATTGAAGTATTGGATTTAACCAATTTGGTCTAATTTGTCCAATTTGAAGAAATTGAAAAATTAGGGTTCTTGACCAATTCCAAATTTGGGGATTTTCATATATGTTGTGCATTTGGGTGTGTATATGATGCATATAAAGTTTCATGTTCATTGGATTACATCTTGATGTGTTTTGATGCATGAAATGACAAAATGCACAAATTGCCCACCATTGAGAGCATTCGGCCAAGTGAGTCAAATTTGGGGATTTGGTTGCTTTTGGTGTTTTGATGTTTTGAACATGCTAATTTCATCTTAGAAATGATTTAGAATCATTCAAAATTGATTAGATCAATTTCGGACTAAAATGGACAAAATACCAATATAAGGGTAATTCGGTAAATTCACTTGAATATGATTCATTTGAATTTTATTTCATAATTTGATTATTGGATAATTAAATAAATATGTTTATTTAATTAATCCGAGAAAAAGTTTTGAAATCGGAAAACTTGATTTTCCACCGCTTCCGCTGCGTTACCGGATATTCCCCCTAAAAACCCCTACAAAATGGTATTAGAGCGAGTCTGATTCTAGGCCTCCATAAAATGATTACCTTGTTTTATTCAATGTTTAATCATGTTTTCTTGACTTTATACATGCATGTTATAATCTAATTTGATTAGATTTAGGGTGTATGACACTTAATGGAATATCCCCTCTTAATAAGGTTTTAAAGTAACTAGTATTTGGAATACTTGTTTCTTGGTCTGTCTTGTCAATACGGTTTATAAATATCTTTTCGTTGACTACATCCGAGACCGTGCCTCTGCTGTGAGGGTGTAGCTGATAGAAATTTATTTATGCCAAATGTATATTAGATACTAGATAAATTCAAGCGAAAGCGGAATCCTGAACGTGCCCTAGCTGTCAGGGTTACACAAGTAACTTGAGTTTATCATTGACAAGTTTAACCTTGGTACGTCTCCTTGTGGGCCTGCCTTCGCAGCGACAACGAGAAACGGCCAGGACCGGAACCTTGGAGTCACTAGTGAGTGATTGACAATTAGTTGTCTACCTGTGAATATACGTCGGCGAGACCGTGCCTCTGCTGTGAGTCGAAATATATTCATGGGGTCCTCTTCCCATTATGGAATTCGATTTAATTATTGAATTCTCGTCTTTCCGTTGGGGATTACGGCATTACGTAAAAATAGTGGGAGGCACTGCTAAGTTTAAAATATTCCATAACTTAGGCAGTGTATGTTATTATGGAAATTTCCGTTTGTTTGTTTCCTTATTCTATAGTAGATAGAATTAAACTTTTATTTACTGCACACATATTTTGATATGTTATCTGACTAGACTCTTGGTTGCAGTTATTCTAGAATAGGTTCTAGATACTAATAGACTAGGATATTATTAGATTAGTCTAAACCATCGGGAACTGTTGTTCCGATTTTCTTCAAAAGGAAATATGGTTAATGACTTAGTTTCTAAATCATGATAGATAATCTAGATAGATATCCCCTTTAGGATATAATACTTTAGAAACAATAGTTTCTTATGCAGTAAGAATTGACTTGAATTAGTTCATGTCTCGAGATTCTTGACTGGCATTAAGAAAGCCCTATTAGGTATTTGTTTATCTAGTAATGACGTTTCTAAGCTTTAATTACCTTTAGAGGTAATGTGTCTGACACAATTTGCTAATCAGTTATTTACAATTGTTGTGAATAGTTGAATGCAAATAGTAAAGCTAAAGAAAGGAGATGCGTATATTTGTGTATAGAAAATATCGATTTTCGCAATACTACAACTATAGGTATTGGATACCAGATCTCCCGTCTAGTTATTTGAAATATTGGTTAACGATTGTTTTGATATTTGATATCGGAACTTGCGACTATTGGATAGTCACTTGTTCTTTATAAACAATTGTTACATATTTTATAATAACTAGTAGTGTCATTGACGTAGAGATAAACATTAAGAAAAATTATTCGGTAATATAAATAATTTAGAACGGTGCTTTATGAGTTTAATCACTTAAGCATTGGATGCTTATTCCGTATGGTAAAGGATGGTTTGATACTAGATCACACCACACATCCTTATCCATTTAATGAATATTGTATTCAGGAAAGTGATTAAGATCTCGTTTAACCAATGATTGTCATTGGACCACCAAATTTATTTAACTGATACATTGGATGTATGTAGTTTTATAAATAATAATTGCTTAAGGTAGTTTTCTTTATTTCGTAACTTAGTTGATGAATTGTCATAACTTAGTTACGTGTCTGAAGGAACACATATTGAAAGTCTTGAAAGTATCAAGAACTTTCAATCTGTTCTGATGAAACGTAGATTGAACATTTTTGACTTGTTCAAATATATTCAATCTAAAGTATTTTTAAAACTTGATCCTTAAAATTCATTACATGTCTTTGAACTGTTCAAAGATCTTTGATACGATCAAACATTTGAATTTAAAGCAATTAGTTCTAAGGTTATTCAATGAATATGATTCATATTCAATATTATTCTTCCATGATTCCATCAGGATGGAATTGAGTAGTGGGAGCAGTCGAATCTTATATGATTTGATTCATTTGATATTGAATGTTACCGAATTAGTTTCAATACTCTTGGGGTTATGCTCCAGTAACACTAATTCATCTTTTTAATTAATGTTCCATTAATTTCTACAGTTACATATATGATATGTATAGGTAGAAAATCCGAATCTTGAAAAGTTTAAGATTTGAATGTTCTTTTATATAATAGTTACATAATGGAAATTACTACACCTTGGAGGTATAAGTAAAAGTTTATCGTTTATTCTGTTTAATAGAATATTGTATTCTATTTAATAGAATATCTTTCCTACGATCCTAAGTAATAAAATTGTTTTATTACTTGGTGTGTAACATCTGATGTTAATTATTGTAGAAAAAGACTTGACTTATTGAAGTCAAATGTGAGAATGATAAATTATAAATGGAACTACGTAATTAATAAGATGAAACAACCCTTATACGTCTTCTATATAAGTCTAATAGGATAACAGAATCATTCACGAGTATTTGATACTTAATGGTTCTGTTGTTTTCTTATTGAAGAAAAATTATCCTATGACTTATAATGGAAGCGATATTTGATATCGATTCTGGAAGTTTACCATTGAACCATAGATCTAAGATTGTTCATAGCTTACTACGATCAAGTTTTGAACTTGATTAAGCTTTCATTATGAATTAGTTCATAGAATGTGCTAATTGTTTGCGCAACGAAAGCATTGTGAGCTTATTAAAGGTTTGACCTTTACAGTATGACAGTGAGAAAAGTTATACTCAGCAATCTATTGTAGATTCTGAGAAAACTTATCTCTAGTCACACTAAATGAACAATTAGAGATATATTGGTTAATGTTAATATGAAACTGTACATTTTAACTAAAGAATGCAAAGTGGCGTTTTTGATTGACTTATTCAGATAAGAGATCAGTTGTGATTTCTTTGTTTGAAGAGTTCATTCTGGAATGGCCCTAGAGTTTGTGTTCTGTTGAGATCGCAGTTTTGTGCTAGCTTATAGAGCTTATTGTAGACTCGGATAAGTCTTCCAGAAATATGTGTTCTCTATTTTTGATATCGTCAGATTGTCTGATCTTGTCAAAGTATATAGAATACATATGTGATAAAAGGGTTAGTGGGAGCGTACATATTACTTTCTAGTGTTATATATCTTAACGACATTGTCATTATTATAGTAATAATGAGATGTTTGTGAGGTAAAAGATTTACCTAAGTCTTCTTTACTCCGTGATAAAGTGGGAGTAGTCTCATGTATATACGATATAAAGTTTTATATAAGATATAAAACTAAGAGACTTGTGAGACACTCCTATTAGTCGTACATTAGATATGATCTAATGAAGGACATAACAAGGCTATCTGTATGACAGTTAGTATAACTGTTGGACAGTTATTGTGTGTCTTATATAAAGTATTCATTTTTCGTAAATGATGATTCCTTTTTCGAAAGAGATATTGATTAGAATGTCTAATCAATCTTATGTATCATTTGATGATGACATAATAAATACTTTATAATGTGCGAATGTAGATATTGATTTAATCGTAATTGTTACGAGTTATTTTGACATCCTATAGACCATATGATGGATCTTGAAACACGTTATTTGTGATCTTTGAGATATTAAGAACGAGTTTCTAATTCATGGAGAATATAGTCTGCAACCATTAGGGTCATATTAGTTTTGAGACTAATTATGACGTTAGACAGTCTACGTCATAAAGAGTCACAAAAGATGCAGTGGGAGTGTCACGAAGGATTCTACTATTTAGTGGAATCAAATGCAACTTTTGAAGTATTGACTTATGAAGTTGCATAGTGACCTTTTAAATTAGAAGTTTTTTGAATTGTTATTGTGCTTGCGGTTGTCTTCATAGTATTTTGGATTTGATCCTTAAATACTTGGACAACTCTGTAGCTGTAGCACAATACTGATGTAGCATCAGAGTCATATCAATGTATAATCTAGATTCTACAAAATATGAATGATGCTGACTATAGGAAACGATGAGAGTTTGTTTGACAAACTCAATATGTCATAGCGGACTTGTTTTTGTTGCCTACCTCTTAAGTACTGGGTGAGCTTTTGAGGACCATGTGCATACGATGCACATTGAGACGTGTATATGATACCGTGGATTGGCACTAGAGCAAGTGGGAGAAATTGTTGGGGTTGGTGCTCAGAGCGCCAATCCGGTCCGTATTTATGTCTGATTCATGAATACGAACATCCCCTTATTCCATAATATTACTTATTTATGGTTGCACCTCTTGTTCTTATATACGTATTCGATCTGATTACGATTAGATTGAAACTAAATGTGGTTAGTGATATGTATATATAGACAAAGGCCCGATAATATATAATGCAGTACACAGTTACAAAGTTAGTTTGTAATTGACATTGGGAAGTGTCACTGCTATATGAATATTATCAAACAAAGTTCCTGGTCAAGATTTGCTAACACGGGTCGGTTAGTCAAATCCTTTGAGACCAGTACATGTCGTATATCGAGACTTGGTCCGATGGTTTATCCCAATGAACCATGAGTCTATGGAGACTCGTATAGACGTGTAGGTGTTTATAGTGGATAAACACTGAACGGCTCACCGAAGATTCTTAATGGATGGTACACCAACGTCAATAAGAATCTTCTCGGGTTGAGTAGCATAGTGGTCCTTCGACTTGAGACACCACTGTGGATGTATGAGACATCCTCCACACTTAGATGGAAGTCACGTCATCGATCTATTTAGATCAGACCTCCGCCTGTTCGTTGGGTGTGGACCAATCCTCAGGATATCCTGTGTGTGTCAAGATAGGATCCGTCAGTTCTGTGTACAAAGCATAGGTAGTCCATATATATTTAGCAGTCTGTTAAATCTGTGGCCACAGTATACATCGGAAGTAAGTTCCGAATGTTATTTAAAGATTGCTAATAGATACGTCGACGAGATAATACCTATAGAGATTTGACGTTTACATCTATATCTCTGGGATTATCTGGATACCTGTGACGGATGGATTATACGTATGCAATGACCTCGACCTGTATGATTCAGCTAGTTTATCCGTGATCGTCATAATCTACGGGTGGATAGATTATGGACACAAAATTGGATTTCGTGACGGATATACCTGAATCTAGAGAGTCTCAATAATGAAAATACTCGTAGAGCACTAGAGCAACATTTATAAATAATGTTGATTATTTATAAATCGTTTAAACGTTAAACGAAAAATACATGCGAACGGGCCGAACCGTCATTTCCTAATTAATGTGTATTTGTATTTAATATATGATATTATTAAATACACATTAATAAATAGTCAAATAAAGGTATTTGACATATATCATTAATATATGTATTTGAGATATTTAAAGTAAATATAATACATATATTTGATATATTTGTATTTAAATAATTATTTAATTATTTAATTGTTAAATGATTAATATAATTAAAATATAAATATATCACCAAATGATAAAGTTAGGAAATGATTATAAGTGTAAATGTTTGACTTTACATTAAAGGAAAAGGTTGTCAAATTGATTTTGACTTCTTAAGATATTTGTTCAAAATTGTTTGAAAAATGAAAATATCTTTTTCCTTTATTTCTAGCTAAATTCGGCCATACACTTAAAATATAAGAGTTATATTTTTCTTAGTTGCATTTGTTGACTTAATTAAATATCTAATAAAGTGTTATTAAGATATTTATGCAAGTTGACTAAATGTAAAGTGAAATGAAATTGAAATTAATTAACTTGTATTTGGTTTGGTGAATTTCGGCCAAGGCAACTTTGATACAAGTATATATTGTTTTTCATTTCATTTCTTTCATAACCTAATACACTTTAAAAGAAAACTCCATTAATGGAAACCAAAGAAAGCTTGTGAGAAAGAAAGAAGAAACCAAAGAAAGCTTGGATTTTAGTAAGTTTTTCCAACTTGCTATTAGAAAGGAAAATGTTCCTTAGGATCTAGGCTTTAACATATGATGTTCTTAGGTTATTTCTTTCTTTATTCTTTGTGTTTTTGATGATGGAAGTTTTGGTGAAAGTGTTGAGCATGTGTAATGAAGGAAGATTGTGACTATTGTAGTTATAAGCTTTCTTTTAAGGTTTTGGAAACCTTGTTGCTAATCTAGAGTTGTTGACCCACTCTTAGATGACCTAGATTTGATCTTGAGTTGTTTCATTGTGTTGAGACTTTGATTGGATGGAAGAAACATGATTGAAGTATTGGATTTAACCAATTTGGTCTAATTTGTCCAATTTGAAGAAATTGAAAATTAGGGTTCTTGACCAATTCCAAATTTGGGGATTTTCATATATGTTGTGTATTTGGGTGTGTATATGATGCATATAAAGTTTCATGTTCATTGGATTACATCTTGATGTGTTTTGATGCATGAACAAAATGCACAAATTGCCCACCATTGGGAGCATTCAGCCAAGTGAGTCAAATTTGGGGATTTGGTTGGTTTTGGTGTTTTGATGTTTTGAACATGCTAAGTTCATCTTAGAAATGATTTAGAATCATTCAAAATTGATTAGATCAATTTCGGACTAAAATGGACAAAATACCAATATAAGGGTAATTCGGTAAATTCACTTGAATATGATTCATTTGAATTTTATTTCATAATTTGATTATTGGATAATTAAATAAATATGTTTATTTAATTAATCCGAGAAAAATTTTTGAAATCGGAAAACTTGATTTTCCACCGCTTCCGCTGCGTTACCGGATATTCCCCCTAAAAACCCCTACACTTTTACACACCCAATTTCGAGTTCAAATGAGAGAGAACTAATCAAAACAAAACCGGCGCTCTGATACCACTATTAGGAAACGGCCGCGAGTGCGCAGCGGAAAATCAAGAAGAAATTAATCAAATTATGATGCCGCAATCCATTTGCCCAAGACCTATTTGTTTTGATTATTCTACAAGTCTATGCATGTTACTATATATTCTAAGCATAAAAACTAATAAAACATGCAAAGAACATAAACCTAAACATGCTAACTATCATAAGAACTCTAATTAAAATTTAAAAAAAAAAAAAAAAAAAGACTTACTTGAACCGAAGACTCCTCCAGTCCTCCCTCCAATCTACAAGCTTTTCTCGAACTCAACAAGCTCTTCCACCTTCCAAAGAGCCACCCAAGTGTGTGGCCTCCAAAGGTGCACACACCAAAGCCAAAACTCAACGGCAAGACTACGCCTTGAGTGCACGGGTATTTTTCCCTTGGTGCTAGCCTAGGCAAATACCTCAAAATTTTTAACTCGAGGTTCCTCTAGTCAATTAGACTTAAGGATCCTCAAAATTAGTGGCTTACTCTTAAACTTTAGAGTTGCTCACTTATAAAAACCCAATATATGAAAGGTTTGGTGCAAAAATTTGTAAATAATTCATTGGGTTTATATAGGTGCTCCAAATACAACAAAATTAATTAAGAATCCGATGTGGGATAAATGCTAATTTAATCTTAGCCATTGGATCTTAATTTAGTGGTTTAATGAGATTATAAAACCTAATAAGAGTTTGGGCCGAATTGGAATTCAAAACAAATAACAAATAAAAATATTGTAATATTCACAATACTATTCATGTTACTATTCACGTTACTATTCATGTTTTTTTTAATTTATTTATTCCAATTCCCAAAGTGCCCCTATCGTCTTTCACCAATCCCTAAGCCATTATGGAACCTCATAAATGATCTGTTCAATAATTAAACACATTGAAACATTTATGAACAATTCCTATAGCAATCATATATGCTGTTAAATTTGTACTGTGCAATGTTAACCATTGATTTCGACTTTGTTGTGTGTGACCTTTTGGGTTCCCCTCAAGTTGGACATGAAATGAATCCTGATAATTTATTCGAACATAAATTATCCTCCGATCAGATGTTCGTTCGATTTCAATGACCAAGGTTGACATCTAGCAACATGTCAAGGCCTCCAAATGAGAAGGAAATATATATATACCCATTTTGTATGCGATTTACATATGATACGGTCCCTCACCTCACTGTATCCCCATCGTTTGACCTAGGGTATGGAAAATGTCTACCCATATAGTCAAAGGTATGATGTTGATAGTGTCATGAATCATGCTAACCCAAGAATCTCACATGATTCTTCCGCTGCGGCCACAGTATCAAACACTGATCACACATATCAACCCGCGAACTGGAATACAACTCTTATAAGAAAATATTATCCGAGAGAGTGGTGATTCTCTGTTGTATCGTTACAAACTTCATGTGTTTCAATAAATGACCCAATCATACCCTTATGACCGGATCTTTTTAACCGAGGAAGGAGAATTTCAAAGTTATTTGATCCACACATAAGATTGTAAAGACCTCAAGTCTAAGGACTAGTCATACAATCGATACATGAAAGTTCTCACAGACAAATGGGATAAACACTCCATGTGAAAACTTTCGGCGGTCAGTTCGATGGACACGAGCAACTCATGCATCCATATGATACACCGAGCGGACGGATCTCCGCTAGTAGCCTATGAGATCGGCTACCCCACTTAAGGGCGGATCATATCATCATGACAGTCTCTCCGCTTTATGAACGCCCAGATTATTCACAAAACTATGACTATGAACGTTTAAGAGTAATGATTCTCATAAGGCGTGGAAGCCATCATCTTATTACTCCAAGGGCTTTATTACAGTGCTTGATGATTTATATAATCTATGTAAGACATGTATAATAAAGATTGTCATTTTATTAATTAATGAAAATATTACAAATACATGTACATATAGCCCATCCACAAGTTGGGTATAGAGCATATCCCTAACAGGTTACGTCTAGCTGAAGATGTTAAACTTACCGCTAGCAGGGAGGCAACCCTTGTATTTTTTTAAATTTATTTTTCTTTATTTTAGTTTTATTTTATTGTGTACTATTTACTTGTTTATTAGTTTGCATGTGTATACGTAACCCACACAACTTCCTCAACCAAATTCTGACCAGCATGAGCATGATCAACTCCATGCATGATAGTGTTGTTCCTCACTCTTGTTTCTTTGTGTTTATCTTACATTGAGGACAATGTAAGTTTTAAGTTTAGGGGTGTGTGCATGTAGTGATAGTTCCTGTTATTTATTTAAAAAAAAAAAATTTGTCCTACATAATAAAGCATAAGTTTAATGATGAATTTTGTTTCCTTTAAATGAAATCTTATAAATGATAAGTTCCCAATTGACTTTTATCTGATGCCTTGAGTAGATGATATATGTTAGACTCATAAGCACTTAACAATAGGTTTCTAGCAGTAAGAACCTATGTAGTTGGCAAAGTTACTAGTTGAAGAAAATGCATACCGATGAATGAGCGTTTGCTTAGATGTCTATCTCGATTTGCTAGTGTTATGATGTATGATATTGTTAAAAAATAAAAGAGAGAAAAAAAAAGAATGAAAAAAAGAACGAAAAAATGAGTTAAAAAAAGAAAGTTTTGAAAGAAAAAATATTAAACCACCTATAACCGATAAGCTTGAATCTACCCATAGACGAGTGTTAGGACCATCATGAGGAGAAATGATACCTTAAAGGGTAAGTGTGTTGAAAAAATGAAAAAAGGAAAAAAGAAGAAAAACATTGTACCATACTAAGCATAGAATAGGTAAATACAGAGTACTTTGGAGATATCTACGTTGGTTTGACCCATCGGATCTCAATTTTTGAGACGAAATCATTGAGTTGGCTTATTTAGGAGTTGCGCTGTGGCAAAACCTTTACACACACACAGTGAGTCTGGTTTAGATGATTTATTCAAGAACTTGGATTAGAGTTGCATTGAGTACTTTGAAGATTCTATGATTTCATTGGTAGCATTCTTTAAGGACAATATTATGTGTAACTATTGAGAATATATTATTTTCTTTTATTATATTTTTTGAATGATTGCCTGTGTGTGAATGAAGTTTGTGGGTGTCGTCGCTGTAAGCCCTCACGAGACTATAACTCGTCCACTAGGGCCGCCTAGCTGTTTAAAGGCTTGTTACATACGTTAAATACAATCGTGATCCCTATAAAAATAGCCTAGTTAATTTTGTTATTTTTGTTTTTTTATTTTTATTTAGTCTTTTACTCGGGACTAGCAAAATCTTAAGTTCGAGGGTGTTTGATAAGTGCGGTTTATACCCACTTATTCCTGCATTCTTAGCTTATTATTTTGTTAGATTCTGTGTCGTTTAATGAAGTTTGTAGTTTTTTTTATGTTTGATTTATAGGAAGAATTGAAACATAGATCTTGGAGCAAATGTACGTGTTTTGGGACCTTGTGGACGCAATAGAAGCACGAGGGAAAGTAGAAAATGAAAAAACTCTCATCCTAAAAAACATGGTGGCGTTACGATGACATTTTTGGCATCGCTACGCCCCCATAGGATGCCAACATAGATTTTCTCGAGGATTCAGCGTCGCGATGCCAATTCTGGCTTCGCGATGTTGCGGCAGACACGAATTGTTATTCTTCAAACACAAGGACTCCAAGACTTCCCTATAAATATAGAAGTTCGTCCAAAACCCTAAGAGGAGACTAATACACAACAAAGAGTTCAAAACATATTTTAGAGAGATCCAAAGAGGAATATTAAAGAACAACAAGAGGAGACGAATGTGGTGACGTCCGAAGATGAATGGATTCGATTCAGGTTTAATCTTCTAGTTTCTTTCTTTAAACTCTAATGATTTCTAATATGTTGATGACCTTATTTTCATTTTTTTTATCTTTAGTAATGAACTAACTCTATTATTCTAGAGGATGATATAGTCAATGCTTGAACTTATGTATTACTTGTTAATTTAATTGTTACGAAGTTTTATTTCAGTTTATTTATATTCTCCTGTGTTTAATGCTTCTAGTTTGTTGGCCACAAATTAAGATGATGAATGTTTAGAATCTATCGCTCGGGAGTGGGAATTTTGAATAGGATCTAGAGAATATAACCTAGGAGATTTGTAGAGTTCGGGAGAATCTATAATACCTTTGAAGTCGTTAACAAAGAATCACAGAGCGTAATGAATTATTTATTACTAGATTTTTATATGGATATCGAAGTCTGTAATTTATAATATATTCTCTCGGCACTCGGGAGAGGGAGTTAGAATAACTTAGGGTTCTTGGCTTATAAACAATGCAATTGAATAAGAATTTATTGGCATAGCAAATACATAGGGTATAGTTAGGTGAAATCAGACTCTAGAATCTCTCTCATTTTGATATCTAGTTTATTTTATTTTTAATCATAATTTAGTTTATTTCAAATTGGTTTCTAAATAAAGTGAAGTTTGTCAATTATAGTACTTAGTGAGAATTTGATTACAATTCATGTGGGTTCGACACTCATACTTATCTTTTACTAAAACTTGACACCGTATAATTACGGTATGGTAATCTCTCAATACATCATCATTAAAGAAGTCAAATGGATCAGAAAACCACTGGAGCTAGAAACAAATGGAGCAAAAGGCCATCAAACGGATCAAAATGCCAACAATGCTAGAAACAGATGGAACAAAAGGCCATCAGACGGATCAAAATAATAGAAATATATGGAACAAAAGAATATTAGATGAAACAAACCACCACCAATGGACCAACAATGTCATAGACAACTTCGGGGATGGAGTAAAGTCGGGAATAAAGCCCAAGAGATCGAAGTATCTCACAACCTATCAAATCATCAGGGTCATGCGGGTCCATCAACTATCACAGTAAGGAATGAATCCCAACTAGCTGAATGAATCAGAAGCCCTGTAGGTCTATCAATCAGGAAGTAATCCCCAACCAGCCGAATAAATCAGGAGACCAGCGGGTCTATCTATTATCATAGCAGCGAATGAATCCCAACCAACTGAATGAATCAGGAGACCAATGGGTCTATCTACTATCACATTCGGGAGTGAATCCCAACTAGCCAAATGAATCGAGAGACCTACAGGTCTATTTATAGAGAATGAATCCCAACCAACCAAATGAATTGGAGGACCTGTGAGTCCATCTACCCTCACAGCCAGGAAAGAAGCCTATAATCGAAATATCTTTGCACCACTGATCGAAGTGTTGAAAGGCTTGAGGGCCAATCTAGCAACAAACAGACTACAATAAATTCAAGCAAGTCCGGTGAAGCTAGACAATCCATGTAAGTAAAAATGCATGCATTGTAGGGGTTTTATGGCGAAAATCCGGTAATGCAGCGGAATCGCGGAAAATCAAAATTTTCCGATTTCAAAATTTTTCTTGGATCAATTAAATAAACTTATTTATTTAATTAACCAGTTATCAAATTCTGAAAAATTACACAAGAAACCAAATTTCTTGGTAATTACCGAATTACCTCAATACTTTGCAAATTGATCATTTTAGTCCTAAAATTATCAAATACAATTTTGGATGATTCTAAATAATTTATAAAATGATTTCCAACATGTCTGACACATCAAAATTAGATTGCAATAAAATCCCCAATTTTTTGCCTAATTGTCGAAACCACCTCAGATTTTCAATTTTTACAATTTGATCATTTTATGTTCAAAACATGCCAAGATCAAATACAATCAACTCAAAAATTAATATGCATAATATACACATCATAATACATCACATATATGAAAAGCCCCAAATTTGGAAAGGGTAAGAACCCTAATTTTACAATTTCTTCAAATTGACAAATCTTACCAAATCTATTAAATCCATCACTTTAATTTAATATAAACCACACCAAACAAGTCTCACCATCATGAAACAACTCAAGAACAATTCTAGGTCATCAATGAGAGACTTAGAAACTCTAGAATGGAAACATGATTATCAAATAATCAAAAATAAGCCATTGAAACCATTTCAAGCTTACTTTATAACCATACATGCATACATCTTTCAAACAAGTTCACAACCAATTAAAAAAAAACCATAAGTGTATAGACAACATCCTAGCAACACTTTTTGTAGCTAAACATGTTAGAGATATTTTCTATATTGGAAGATTTAAAGAAAAACTTACAAAACTCAAAGATTTCCAAGCTTTTCTTCTTTGCCTTCAAACTTTTCTCTCAACTCTTTTGTGTTTTGTTTTGTAACTTATGAACCCTTAATAAAATGAAACAAAATAATATATACCTTCACCAAAAAGGCCTTGGCCGAATTTATGTAGTATAAATATCTAGATATTTAATTTTTGTTTCATTTAAAGTTTACTTTAATCAACTTGCAATTTGATCATTACAACTTTAATGAAAATTCAACAAGTCAACAAAAGCAACTCAAGGCATCTCCTAAAATATCAAAACTTAAGATATTTATATTTTTAATTAATTTAATTATTTAACAATTAAATAATTAAATAATTATTTAAATATAAATATTTTAAATATATGTATTATATTTACATTAAATATCCAAATACATATATATTTATGATATAAGTCAAATATCACAATTTGACATTTAATTAATGTGTATTTAATAAAATCTATCATTAAATACAAATACACAAGAATTAGGAAATAACTATTAGGTCCCTTCGCATGTATTTTTCGTTTAACCTTTAAACGACTTATAAATAATTAGTATTATTCATAAAAGTTGCTCTTATGCTCTACGAGTATATTTCACTAGTAAGACTCTCTAGATTCAGGCATATCCATCACGAATCTAATTTTGTGTCCATAATTTACCCACCCGTAGATTATGACGACCACAGATAAACTCGATGAATCATACAGGTCGAGGTCATGGCATATGTATAATTCCTCTGTCACAGGTATCCGGATATATCCGAGAGATATATATATGTAAATGTCAAATCTCTATAGGGACAATTCCGTCGACGTCTCTATTAGCAATCTCTAAAAGAACACTTAGAACTGACTTCTAAAGTGTACCACGGGCCCATGGTTTTTATCTGATTGCTAATCATATATGGACTACATATGCTTGTACAAAGAACAGACGGATCCTATCTCGACACACACATGACACCCTGAGGATCTGTCCATACCCAACGAATAGGCGGAGGTCTGATCAGAATAGATCGGTGACGTGACTGCCATGTAAGTGTTGAAGATGTCTCATGTGCCCACAGTGGTATCTCAAGTCGAAGAATCAAAAATGCTACTCAACCCGAGAAGATTCTTATTGACGTTGGTGTACCATCCATAAAGATTCTTTGGTGAGTCGTTCAGTGTTTATCCGCTATAAACACCTACACGTCTATATGAGTCTCCAAGACTCATGGTTCATTGAGAAACCATTGGAATCATATATTTCAGTATATGACATGTACCGATCTCAACGGGTTTACTTTACTGACCAAGTAGTGTAAACCTTGACCAAGAACAGTATAAGAATGACAGCTTCATGATACAATTCAATGTCAGTTGCGACGCTTTTGCAACTGCATCATGACTAATCATTTTATGGTATTTTAAGTCTTTACCATATAAGAAGATATGTTATATTATAGAAACTGCTCATTTTATTCATAATAAAACGTTTATAATAGTATTTACAAGGAAATAAAATGGGGAATTGGCGCTCTGAGCACCAACCCCAACAAAATCTCTCACTTCTCTAGTGCCAATATCGATTGTATCTAATACCCATCGACTCCACATTTTTATCAAATAACTTCATAGGTATGGCCTTCGTAAGCGGGTCTACTATATTATCTACACTCGGTATCTTGCACAAGACAATATCCCCTCGCGACACAATCTCTCGAATGATGTGGTACTTGCATTCCACATGCTTCGACTTCTGATGCGCCCTCGGTTCCTTTGCTTGCGCAATGGCTCCAGTATTATCACAGTATAACAGAATCACATTCTCGATATTTGGGACAACTCTCAATTCTGTGATAAATTTCCTAATCCATACAGCTTCCTTTGCAGCTTCAGAAGCTGTAATGTATTTCGCCTCTGTGGTGGAATCTGCTGTTGACCCCTGTTTGGAACTCTTCCGGCAAACTGCACCTCCGTTAAGGGTAAGACGAATCTAGATGTAGACTTTCTATCATCGGGATCTGATTGGAATTCGGAATCCATATACCCATTAACATGCAGTTCACTTCCTCCATAAATAATCAACTTATCCTTAGTACCTTTAAGATACTTCAGGATATGTTTAATGGCCATCTAATGGTCATTTCCTGGATTGGACCGATATCTAATAGTTACACTAACAGCGAAACTGATATCAAGCCTAGTACATAATATGGCATACATTATGCTACCCAAACACAAAGCATAAGGTTGGCTAGACATTCTAACCTTCTCATCTTCTGTTTGTGGACTCATCTTCTTTGAAAGATGAATACCATGTCTGGACGGTATATTTGCTGTCTTACAGTTACCAAAATTGTACTATTCCAAGATCTTATCTATGTACGTTGATTGGGATGACCCAATCAGCTTCATTTCTCTATCTCTATAGAGTTTTATGCCTAAGACATAGGAAGCTTCACCCAGGTCCGTCATGGAGAAATTCTTACAGAGGTAAGCTTTGACGCCTTGCATCATCCCTATATCATTCCCAGTGATTAGGATGTCATCAACATAGAGGACTAAAAATACAACAATGCTCCCACTGGACTTCTGATACACACATGATTCTTCGGAATTCTTGAGAAAACCAGACGATCTAATAATCTCGTTGAATCAAAGATTTTAACTTCGTGAAGCTTTTTTAAGTCCATAAATGGACTTCTTAAGCTTACATACCATACCCGAGTTTTTTCTGGACGCAAAACCTTCCGGCCGTTCCATATAGATTTCTTCATCAAGAAATCCATTTAGAAAAGCTATTTTTACATCCATTTGCCAAATTTCATAGTCATGATACGCAACTATAGAAAGCAAAATCCTAATATATTTAAGCATTGAAACTGGCGAAAATGTTCCATCGTAGTCGACGTCAGATCGCTGCGTGTAATCTTTTACTACCAGTCGGGCCTTATAAGTTTCAACATTTCCATCAGGCCTGCGCTTCCTCTTGTAAACCCATTTACAACCGATATGAACAATTCCTTCGGGGAGCAGAATCAAGTCCCAAACTTGATTCTCATGTATTGAGTCTAACTCGGATTTCATGGCACTTTGCCATTTCATGGAGTCGATGTACAACATCGATTCTCTATAGGTAAAATGATCAGTCTCTTCAACTAAGAAAACATCGAGACTCTTTTCTTGTATCAAATACAAGCGTTCATGAGGTCTAGATACCCTTTTTGACCTACGGAGTGTGTGTGTTGAAGGTTCATCATCTACTTGAACTTCAGGTTCCTCCACTGGTTCGTTGTTTTCAGGTTGTACTTCATCAAGTTCAACATGTCTATGATTACCTCCTTCAGACAAAAATTCTACTTCTAGAAATTTTATGAAGCGAGCTACGAACACATTTTGATGTTTGGTATCATAGAATAAATATCTTTTCGTATTAGAAGGATATCCAACAAACCTAAAATTTTACCCTTAAGGCGAAAGCTTATCTTGCTAAGCCATCATGACATAGGCAGGACAGCCCCAAATCTTAATATAATTAAGATTCGGTTTCCTACCAGTCCATATCTCATACGGAGTCATAGGAACAGCTTTTGAAAGAATCTTATTCAAAAGATGCGCATCTGTTAAAAGAGAGTAGCCCCATAAGTAATAGGGCAAATCTGTAAAACTCAACATAGATCGGACCATATCTAATAAAGTCTGATTTCTCCTCTCAGACACTCCATTGTGTTGTGGAGTACCTGAAGGAGTATAGTGAGCAAGAATCCAATTCTCCTTCATATAATCCATGAACTCATTGCTCATATATTCGCCGCCTCGATCAGATCGAAGGCATTTAATATATTGACCAGTTTATTTTTCTACTTCATGACGCAACTCTTTGAACTTTTCAAAGGTCTCCGATTTATGTTGCATCAAATAGACATAACCGTATCATGATAGATCATCGGTAAAGGTAACAAAGTACGAATAACCACTGTGAACAGTACGACTTAGTGAACCACATACATCAGAATGTACGAGTTCCAGTAAGTTAGTGGCGCGGTGTTGACCGGCGTAAACACACACGTATAACGCAAGCGCACGTATCGTTCAAGTAGTATAAAAATATCGATCCCACGAGGACTTAAATCCTACTGTTGTTATTAATTATTGAATCTATTTATTTACAAATATCTAATTGAGGGTGAAGAGAATGATTGCTTGATTGATTTGGTTGATTGTAGTTTTGCAAAATAAATAAATAAATAAAAAGACAAAAGAAAATACTAAGGAAAATAACAAAAGACACAAAGATCTAGGGTTGTGAATCATTCTAATATCTTTTAAAAATGAAGTGATTATTTTATGTTTGTGTAATAAATCAGTTTACTAACCTGGAACACGAAATTATGCAAAAGCCTATGTCGATGTCAGATGCAAATACCCAGTTTAACCCAATTGAACCATATATCTATGTCAACCAAATTATCTGGATTCATTAAGTTTAAGTTCCAATTATGGCTACCCCCGACAGGTATATGTCTATCATGTAAGGAAATCTATTAAAGGGTTATCTATCCTCAAGGAAGATCGTGGGCTATTAAGTTTAAGGCTGAAACATAAAATCCTTATGTCTAGTTCATTTTAGATTTACGACATCAATCTTATTGGTGATCAGACAACAAGAAGCATTAAGCTTAAGACTTAATAAGTAAACCTTTAAATTACCCAAACTATAAAATAACCCCTTATAAACCGGTGATATTAGAATTCATCACAACCCCAGATAACTAACACATAACTAGGGCTAGTAAAGACTTAAAAGTAAAAGACATAAAGTAAAAATGCTGAAAAGTAATTGTTGAAAAGTAAATGACGGAAAGTAAATGCTGAAATTAAATACTGAAAATTAAATGCTGAAAAGTAAATACTGAAAGTAAATTGCTCAAAGTAAATTGCTGAAAGTAAATTGCTGAAAGTAAATTGCTGAAAGTAAATGCTAAAAAGTAAATGCTGAAAAGTAAATTGCTGAAAGTAAATTGCTGAAAGTAAATTGTTGAAAAGTAAATAAAGTAAAAGTACAATAAAAGAAAATGCTGAGGTAATAGGATCCACTTTTATTACTTCTATTTTAGATGTCTCTTAATATAATATATTAACTTTGCATGATAATTACCAACTAGCCATATAGGCGGTATCCAGATTAAGTCAAATTAATAATTAATTACCAACCGACCAATCAGGCGGTATCCAGTTTAGTCAGGTTAAAACCAATTTAAATAATTACCAACCAACCAATATGGCGGTATCCTCCTTAAGTCAGGTTTTAACTAGTTTATATATTATAATTAAGGGAGATTAATCTAAATATTAGTAATAAAAGTTTTACCTTTTACCCCAGTAAAGGGAGTTACCTCCTCATTACTGAAGAGTAAAAACTGAAAATTAAAGAAAGAAAAGTATTGTGCGTAAAAGTAAATTGCGGAAAGTAAAAACTGAAAAGTAAAGAAAAGAAAGTGCGAAAGCGGAAATTAATTACTGAAAGCTGTAAATAAACAAACAAGATACAATCTTCTTAGTATTCTTAAGGAATTCCTTAGAAGAAAGTATGAATTTTACAAATGAAATGGCTTGGTATTTATAGGCAAAATTTTCCTCCATCAAATCATCCACCAAATCAATTATTAATTGCTCCACTAATTGCTTCACCAAATCCATTATTAATTGCTCCAATAATCTCTTATCATGTTTGGTGATGATTTGATAATTTTTATTATTTATTTATTAATTTATTTTTTTGCTTTGAAAATGATTGAAAGTGACTTTAATAATTACACACAACACACTTCTGGATGGTTCATCAATTTCGGGCATGACATCTTCAGAATTCGAAATTATTTTGTCTTTCACAGCTGTAGATCTTTGAGTCTTCTTTAATCTGGAACTTGAATCAGCTCAATCCGATATCGGAGTAAAATGTTATGCCCAAATTACGACAGATGCACAAAACTGGAATTTCCAAAACTGCACTTCGTTAAAACGCCCTTTCAAGTTTCCAATCTCCAAAATTAATATGTCAAGTCCAATTTTTGCCCTTATTTGACCCATATTTCATCCTAAATGATTTCATTAAGTCCCAATATTATTTTATCTGCAAAATAAACTAAAAATATCAAAACGTTCATCAAACCCGAGAAACTAAACAAAATATCAAGTAAAAGGGGCGGTAAATATTGATATATTTTCCGCTCATCACACCCCCAAACCTAACATTTTGCTAGTCCTCGAGCAAAACAACAAAAAAAATACAAGAAACATTAAAATTAAACTAAGCCACTTTCGTAGGGATCACGATTGCATTTAGCATATGCAATAAACCTTTAAACCCCTAGGTGTCCCTAGTGGACGAGTTATAGTCTCGTGAGGGCTTACAGCAACGATACCCACAAACATTTTACAAAAGTAAAAAGATAATAAAACTAATGCACACAAAAGCAAAAAGACAAGAGAAAATAGAATAAAGAAGTTAGTGACTAATCAGGTGAAACTTCTACTCCAAGTTACTAGTTGTTTTGTTTCTTTCTAAATTGCTGAATAAGTAAATTCTCCGATTATATTTACCATTCTCCATAAGCACAACCAACAAAATATTAAACAACTCATTTTTGCCCACAACAGTCATAAGTAAGTTGATAAGAGAGTAATATTTTTGTTCTAAAGTTTTATCAGAATTCAAACATTTTGTAGCAATGGAATAATTTTTCTGATTTTTTTTTTATAATTTTATTTATATACAATATCTTCCGTATATGTAGCGAGTGTTGGGTCGGTGGCTCCAGTTAGCTTTAGGGCACCAGGTGTTAAGACACCCCTACAGACTTAATTACTCAGACTTCAGATATATATATTTTTGCAGCATCTTTGATCCATGTAGCGAGCTTTGGCCAGTGACTCCAAACCAGTTGGTTTTAGGCACTAGGTGTTAAAACACTCTTACATACTTAATAACTCGGATCTCAGATTTTTTTTTTTTACTCTATTACTTTTTTGAGATGCTTCCTCCAATTAAACTAGAGCACTGAATATTACAAACTTTTCAATTTTAGCTTATGTCCGTATGTTATTATGTATGTTGATAATAGCTGCTAACTGAACATATGAAGATCCATTTTAGTCCGTTTTATGGAGAATTTACAAATTAAATAATTTAAAATGAAATAACAAAAATAACTTGTTCCGAAATAGGTTTGAGATACGTCTCAGGAGTGGAAACTCCTTACTCAGCTATCTCTTACCAATTTCACCCTTTTAGTCAAAATAAAAATAAAAATACAAAAACAAAAACATATATATATATATTATATATATATATATTTTTGTAATTTTTGAAAATTTTTCAATTTTCTGTATTTTTTGAAAAATTTTGGACTAAAAATCTAATAAAAATAACACAAAATAAACAAGATACTAATCAATTATTCCCTCCCCCAAACCTAAATGAGACATTGTCCCCAATGTCTTAAACAGTAGAAGAGAAGTTAAAAATGTCGTACCTGATTAGCTGAAAATCTACGAAAAATTACCGATTAAGATCTATGTCCAATTTACGCTTCTTACCACGATCGCTATCTGACCAGTTCAACTTGGAAAGAATGGGGTCGATTTTTATTCAAAGGCTAGGATTTGGTCAATTAATTCTTCGGCCTTTGTCGCAGTCAGGAAAATATCTTATACTGATTTGGTGACGAACTCATGTCTCTTGGCTTCCGCAAGAAATACAAACAGGAAATCGAAGGAATGCTCAATGTTAAATAACCCAATGGGCTTTTGATGAATGTTTAAGTGTGCCCATGCTGCTACGGTGAATATTTCTTCAAACGTTCCAAGCCCACCTGGTAATGCAATAAACGCATCCGCAGTATTGATCATTTCATGGATTTGTTCAAACATACCTGATACATTGCGTTCATCTCCATTTGTTTTTCCAATTAATTGTTCGTCTGCCAAAGGTTTTGGAATGATTCCCAAAACATGACCCCCACCTTCCTGAACGGCTTTTGAAATGCTTCCCATCATCCCAATATTGCCACCGCCATATAATAGGTGTATATTTTTCTCTGATATGACTCTCCCTAATTCCTTTGCAGCCTCAATAAATTCTGGTTTATTACCAGAATTGGATCCACATAAAACAAAAATTCGCTTGACTCACTGCTGTGAAGTTGCTTCCATTTTCTTTCTCTTAAATGTATATCTGAATATGTCGAAGAAATGAATGTAGAGCTGAATTTATAGAACCTGAAAATGGGTGAGTAATATTAGCACTAGTACTTGCCAAATGATAATTATTAGATGAACGTTAAAATAAATCATGAAAAATTTAAAAAGTTTAGATCTTGTCGGCGAAAATAAAGGAAATAAAAAACAGAAAAGCAAATCAAAGCAATTATTAAGGCAAAAGAATTATGTAGGCAATATGCCACTAGCTTAGTATAAATTCATAATGATGTGTCTCAAGAATTAATTCTTTACTCAGCCATCACAAATGAATTAGCTCTATACTTTGTGATTTCCAAACACCATTCCTTATGTCTTAAAATGCTCCTTTTGTGCTTTTTCCTACAAAAATAACACATAAAATTAAAAACTTTACAACATGTATACACAAAATATGAAAACATAAATTACAACAAAGTGCATGGGTTGCCTCCCTGCTAGCGCTAAATTTTTCATCTTCAGCAAGACGTGACTGAAATCCATCTGTTAAGGAGGTTTCAGCGTCGTTTTGGATGTCCAATTAAAGACAATCCCGTGAGCGTTGCTTTTGAAGGGTCTCTTCCAACGGTAAAGGGGCAAAAAGACTTTTGTCTTATTTCGTGCTCGTGCCACCTTTTTAACCTTTGTTGCTACAGTGGTTCCTGAAAAGAAATAAATAAAATCAGGAGGTCTCGTATGGTGCTTGACTTTGAATATAAGTTCCATTCTGTCAAGCTTCTGGGTGATATCTTTGATCAGTACTCCCCAAAACAGTGATGTTTCTCTTGAATGTTCTGGATCTTTAATAAGTTCAGACATTTTCTCCTCCATTTGCTCTGCTTCTTGCTCCACTTTTTCTTCACAGATATATTTTAGGATTTCCACATTCAATTCTTCATCTGTCATCTGTGAAATGCATGCTCCAGAAGTATCAACGTGAGGATGTAAAGATGTGTCTGACATTAGGTCTTCATCCTCTGAGGCTGATGTGATTGGCTCAGATAGATCTTCTTCAAACATTTGTGCAAAGCATTCTCCAAGATCTTCATTTTGAGGCTGAAAAGTTTCATCCTCCTTTGTTGTGCAATTGGTCCTAACAGCTCAGCTTCATCCTCATCAGAATCTGAATAATAAAAATCAAATTGAGACTTCGCTGGTTTGGGTTCCCGAACTGATACCTCAGATTCCTGATACTGCTCAGCCTCCTCATTTTCTAAAGTGTCATCGTAATATGCTTGGTACTCGAAGGCTTCATCAGTGTCATCTGAAAATGGTCCTTGAGGTATGTAGCTCTGGTTTTCTGTTAATTGTCTCACTTGATCTGTCATCCTCTGTATGGATTCTGTTTGACTCTGAATTTGTGCATCTAATTGAGCTTCCCGTTCTTCAAGCCAAACATTGAGCATGTTAATCAACTGATCTTCCTATGATGGTTCTGGTTCTTCATGAAAATCATAGGTGGATGGTGGATAAGATGGAAAATGTGATGGTTCTTCGTACCATGAAGGATTTTGATAGCTCTGCCACCCTGGATTGTAGTTGTACTCGCAATAATCTCTCGGGTGATTACCATTAGATATGTCATATCTCCTCCTTACGTTCTGTTGAGCAAATGTAGTATTGCTTGGTTCTGGCATCCAATGATAGTCGTTGGGTTGTACAACAGGCCTCAGAAAACCGGACTGTTGCTCCCAGATGTGGGGTGTATCTTCTTCTAAAGCACGTGATCTTTCAATCTCCCAATAATGTTCCATTTTTCAATCACCTGAAAAATAAAAGAAGGAAATAAAAATTACAGATAAAGAAAATTAGATACAAGTAAATTAGATAGCTTCAAAATTAATAACTCAAGAAAAATAAGTCCCCGGTAACGGCACCAAAAACTTGACCGGCGTAAACACACACGTATAATGCAAGCGCACGTATCATTCAAGTAGTATAAAAATATCGATCCCACGAGGACTTAATTCCTACTGTTGTTATTAATTATTGAATCTATTTATTTACAAATATCTAATTGAGGGTGAAGAGAATGATTGTTTGATTGATTTGGTTGATTGTAGTTTTGCAAAATAAATAAATAAATAAAAAGACAAAAGAAAATACTAAGGAAAATAACAAAAGACACAAAGATCTAGGGTTGTGAATCATTCTAATATCTTTTGAAAATGAAGTGATTATTTTATGTTTGTGTAATAAATCAATTTACTAACCTGGAACACGAAATTATGCAAAAGCCTATGTCGATGGTCAGACGCAAATACCCAGTTTAACCCAATTGAATCATATATCTATGTCAACCAAATTATCTGGATTCATTAAGTTTAAGTTCCAATTATGGCTACCCCCGCCCGACAGGTATATGTCTATCCTGTAGGAAATCTATTAAAGGGTTATCTATCCTCAAGGAAGATCGTGGGCTATTAAGTTTAAGGCTGAAACCTAAAATCCCTATGTCTAGATCATTTTAGATTTACGACATCAATCTTATTGGTGATCAGACAACAAGAAGCATTAAGCATAAGACTTAATAAGTAAACCTTTAAATTACCCAAACTATAAAATAACCCCTTATAAACCAGTGATATTAGAATTCATCACAACCCCAGATAACTAACACATAATTAGGACTAGTAAAGACTTAAAAGTAAAAGACATAAAGTAAAAATGCTGAAAAGTAAACTGCTGAAAAGTAAATGACGGAAAGTAAATGCTGAAATTAAATACTGAAAATTAAATGCTGGAAAGTAAATTGTTGAAAAGTAAATGCTGAAAGTAAATTGCTGAAAGTAAATTGCGGAAAAGTAAATGCTAAAAAGTAAATGCTGAAAGTAAATTGCTGAAAGTAAATTGCTGAAAAGTAAATTACTGAAATTAAATTTCTGAAAAGTAAATGCTAAAAGTAAATTACTGAAAAGTAAATAAAGTAAAAGTACAATAAAAGAAAATGATGAGGTAAAAGGATCCACTTTTATTACTTTTATTTTAGATATCTCCCTTAATATAATATATTAACTTTACATGATAATTACCAACTAGCCATATAGGCGGTATCCAGATTAATTCAAATCAATAATTAATTACCAACCGACCAATCAGGCGATATCCAGTTTAGTCAGGTTAAAACCAATTTAAATAATTACCAACCGACCAATATGGCGGTATCCTCGTTAAGTTAGGTTTTAACTAGTTTATATATTATAATTAAGAGAGATTAATCTAAATATTAGTAATAAAAGTTTTACCTTTTACCCCAGCAAAGGGGAGTCAACTCCTCATTACTGAAGAGTAAAAACTGAAAATTAAAGAAAGAAAATTACTGTGCGTAAAAGTAAATTGCGGAAAGTAAAAACTGAAAAGTAAAGAAAAGAAAGTGCGAAAGTGGAAATTAATTACTGAAAGCTGTAAATAAACAAACAAGATACAATCTTCTTAGTATTCTTAAGGAATTCCTTAGAAGAAAGTATGAATTTAACAAATGAAATGGCTTGGTATTTATAGGCAAAATTTTGCCTCCATCAAATCATCCACCAAATCAATTATTAATTGCTCCACTAATTGCTCCACCAAATCCATTATTAATTGCTCCACTAATATCTTATCATATTTGGTGATGATTTGATAATTTTTATTATTTATTTATTAATTTATTTTTTTGCTTTGAAAATGATTGAAAGTGACTTTAATAATTACACACAACACACTTCTGGATGGTTCATCAATTTCGGGCATGAAATCTTCAGAATTTGAAATTATTTTGTCTTTCAAAGCTGTAGATATTTGAGTCTTATTTAATCTGGAACTTGAATCAGCTCAATCTGATATTGGAGTAAAAAGTTATGCCCAAATTACGAAAAATACACAAAACTGGAATTTCCAAAACTGCACTTCGTTAAAACGCCCTTTCAAGTTTCCAATCTCCAAAATTAATATGTCAAATCCAATTTTTGCCCTTATTTGACCCATATTTCGTCCTAAATGATTTCATTAAGTAGCAATATTATTTTATCTGTAAAATAAACTAAAACATATCAAAACGTTCATCAAACCCGAGAAACTAAACAAAATATCAAGTAAAAGGGGCGGTAAATATTGATATATTTTCCGCTCATCAGGTGTCCAACACCAGAAAATGAGGCTTTGGTCATCTTACCCTGAATACATGATTCACAAGTTGGATAGGGTTCAGTGGTGAGATCTAGTATCAAACCATTCCTAACCAATTGGGTAAGGCGTTTAAAGCTTATATGACCTAGCCTCATATGCCAAAGTTCATTATTATTAACAACAAGTAAACTACGTTTATTAATCCCAGTATTCAAAATATCTTTAGAAGTATGCAATGTGTAATGACAATGCTCATTTGGACAACAAAGGATCTGGATATTACGTTTATCATATAAATACAAAGAACATATCTTAATATTAATACGATAACCTTCTGTATCTAATACAAAAGGAGATATAATATTTGCTACACATCCTAGTACAATGTAGCAATCATATAAAAAAGGTTCCCATTCGGCAAAGGGATCTCGCATACTCCCACTGTAACTGTTATTGTCCTAGACATGCCAAGGATCTCTAAGGAATGATTTGTGTGTGAATAATCTAAAGTAAGTTGTGGAAATTACTTACATAGATTGGTGGAAGTTCAAAATTTTTTTCCATGGATGTAGAAGCTCCAAGCCCTCTTTTAGTGTTTCAAACACTTGGGTGAGTCTCCCTATCACCTAGTTTGACTCCTTAATGTGCTAACATACTTGAATTTTGCAACAAAAATCCATGGGAGAGAAGAGAAGCTCACGTTTTTTGTGAGGAAGAAGAGAGAATGGGTTGCTGTGAATAGTAACCATATCATGCTTCTAAAGTTGACTTGTTAATTTATATTAAGTTTGTGTGTTGAATTGGTTTGAGTGTTTTAAAAGCAATCCAAACTTTACACTCAACAAATCAAATCCAAAATCAAGCCTAACTACTTCCATCATTAGTCAAACAAATGATGTAAGTGAAGTGGATCCCACCACTATTAAATTCCAAATTTAAGTCGGCTAACTCAACACGCAACTTCGCTCGGGCCCGGGTTTGTTTAATTCTGAATAAACGAATTTTCCATTGCAACGTAATTAAATCTAATTTAAATAAATATTAAGGCTTAGTAAAATTATTACGAAAGTCGCTTGCGAATTAATTCTAAATTAATTCGTTTGCCCGAATTAAAATCCAATTTTAATTCCACTTTGAAATCTAATTTCAATTAATATATCTAATATATTATTTAATCGATTAATCTCTCTCTTCTATCCGAATTTTATCCCAGATAAATTTTTATCGCATTTAATCTCAGATTAATTTTCTCTCTCTCTTAATTAATCCAAGATTAATTATGTTCGATTCAAATGTCATCAGTGAATCTTTGGGAGGCGACCCAAGAGATCCATAGATATGTTGTCAGTAAATGCGGTCATCAGAATATCTGAGCACGTGCATACCCGGTACCACGTTCTTACCAATTTACAAGTCATGGTTAGCTTCTAGCAAAGCACCGTGCCTACCCAATTCTCTAGAAATATTCTTTTAAGGAATACAAGATCTTTATCAAGCGTAGTATACTAAGTATTGCGTATTATGATCCAGTATCGGATGTCACATGCTAGGCCTGGGGCTGGAGGTGTGTCTGCCCTATACGAAGCATATATCAGATCACTAGTAACTAGTCTCTTTATGATCGGAAAGTCATGACCTAGTCATACTTTCCCGATGGCTATAGCACTATAGAGTACCAGTTCTGTATCCCTGCGTGATCATCATCTCCATATGACTGAAGTGATACTTCCATCTTGACATCACACCCAATACACTACGATTCTCAGTATACCCAGAAACGGCGTACACAGAACCTGTTAAAGCCCCGGACGACCAAAACTAAAGTATATTAATTGTGGCAAGTATTAGCGTGCAAGTCTCAGGTTAAGACCATATACACCTACCCTGATTTGGATTCCCATAAACACATAGTCATACTACCAATGGGATTTCGAGGGGTCTATCTTGAGCGAAGCTATTCCCGTACCATCGGCAAACAGAACCTCATATCACACTTGCATGAGTATCCAATACCCAAATATATGAAAACTATGTCGTTAAGCTTTCATAACGCGTACAAGTGTAATACTAGCCTATTCCGCATTATCGATGTCTAGTCTCGATAATACTACGACTAGGATATTTAATGATTAAACCTTACGTGGATTATTATTGTCTCATATCTTATTAATCTAGTACTAATCATATGGACTTTTATCATTTATATATCCAGTAATCCAATTACAAATGATAAAAGAGCAATTTCCTTTGTCACATAGTTAATTTTGTACAAGAACACCATGTTCTTTACAAAATAGTGATGTTATGGGTCATAATTATCCAACAATCTCCCACTTGGCCTATAGCCAATCACTCAAGTGTCCAACACCTGAACTATGTACGGGTCGCTTAAACTTCTACTGAGAAATATCTTTCGTCAGTGGATTTGCAAGGTTATCATCTGATGTGATTTATTCGATCATCACATCGCCATGATGTATGATCTAACGGATCAGATGAAACAGTTGAAGAACATATTTGGATCGTTGATGAGACCGTGGTTCCTTAGCCTGCGCTGTAGTCTAGCTCAGCTTCTAACAGAACTACTCCTAATCCAATTAGGAATTTTATTAGATCCAAAATGCTTCTTTTGCTGCCTCAGCTGCAGCAATATTCCACTTTTATCGTTTAATCGGCAACAGTATCTGCTTGGAAGATTTCCAGCTCACTGTTCCGTTATTCAAACTAAATATGTACCTTTATTGTGACTTACAGTCATCATTATCGGTTAGGAAACTTACGTCGGTGAACCTAGTCACTTCAAGTTCTCATTCTCCATAGATTAAGAATGCATCCTTAGTTCATCTAAGATACTTAAGGATGTTATTTACATCAATCCAGTGACCATCACCTAGATCGGCCTGATTGTGACTTTAGATGCTCAAAGCATATGAGACACCATGTCGCGTACATGTCTAACATAGTACGGGCTCTTGGAGAGTGCCAACAACTTTTAGATCTCTCACAATAGATCTTTATTCCTAGAATAAAAGTTGTCTCTCCCAAGTATTCCATGGAGAATTTTAATGAAAGCCAATCTTTCACCGATTACAATATGGGAATGTTATTGCCGAGAAGCAATACATCATCAACATAAGGACAATGAATGTCACTGCTCTCCCACTAACCCTCTTATATAAACAAGAATCATCTTCGTTTTGAATTAAGTCATATACCATTATGATTACATCAAAATTATGGTTCCAAGAATTCAAATCTTGCTTCAATCCATAAATGGATCGATTTAACTTGCAAGCCTTGTTTACATGTTTTGGCACGACAAAACCGTTAGGATGTTGCATAAAAACATCCTCCAAAAGGTTTCCGTTAAGGAAAGCGATTTTGGAGTCCAGCTGTCATATTTTATAAATGAAATATGCAGCAATAGCAAGTATTATCCTAATGGATTTAATCATGGCAACGGGTAAAAGGTTTCATCGTAATCAACACCATGTTGATGACGATACCTTTTCGCTACAAGCCTAGATTTGTACGTTTGTATGTTGCCATCCATGTCAGTCTTCCTTGAAGACCATTTGCAACCAATAGGTTTAACGCCTTCCGGTGCATCAACCAGTATCCAAACATGGTTCGTATACATGGAATCCATTTCGGACTTCATGGTACTTTGCCATAAAAGGAGTCGATACCTTATATCACTTCATTATACGTAGTCGGTCCATATTCCTCAATAAGATTAATATCTACATGAGGTGAGATCAGAAACCCATACCTCCCAGGTTGTTTTCTGACTCTCTCCGACCTACGTGGTTCTTGTGTATTAGAAGATTATGGTACAGTTTTATCCCTGATGAACTGATTGTGTTCCGTAAGGGATCCGTTCCATGAACAGTATTACTCCGATTTTCATCGAGTTTTACTTTCCTCCCACTTACCACTGCATATAGGAATTCCTCTTAGGAAAACCACATGGAGAGCAACAATTATATTGTTCTCTTGTGAGTTATATAAGTATTATACTTTGGTTTCACTAGGATAACAAATTACAAATAGGCACTTATCCGATTTGGGTTCATGTTCGGTACCATCCAAACGTTTAACGTGCTCAGCATCCCCAAATCTTCAGGAATGAGAAACATAGTTTCTTTCTTATCCATATCTAATATAGAGTTTTTCCAACAGACTTTGACGGAACATTATTCAAAATAAGTATTGCACTGTTTAATGCATATCCTTAGAAGGAAATTGGTAGCTCAGAGTGACTCATCATTAACCTTACTATGTCCAACAAATTTCGGTTTCTCCATTCGGACACACCGCTCAATTGAGGTGTTCCGAGAGGAGTCCATTATGAAAGAATATTATACTCTTTCAAGTAATCTTGAAACTTATTGCTTAAGTATTCTTCACCACGGTCCTACCGCAATATTTTAATACTTTTGTCGGTCTGTCTTTCTACTTCGTGTCGAAACTCTTTCAATTTCTCAAAAGTTTCCGACTTGTGTTTCATAAGATACATATAACCATAACGCGATGCCACATCCGTAAAGGTTATGAAGTATTCATATCCACTTCTAGCCTAGTTAGATATGGGCCCATTTACGTCACTATGAATGAGGGCTAACAGATCGGTGGCTCGTGCACCTTTATAATGTAAAAGGTGTTTTAGGCATTTTACCTAATAAACAAGATTCGTAGACATCATTTGAATTAGGATCAAATTCGTCCTAGTATCCACTCTTCGAAAATGTGGATATACGAGTCTTCTTAATGTGTCACAGACAACAATGCCACAAATAAGTCTCATCTGATTACTCAGTTTGAGCCTTTTGTTTCTCATTTTATATGTTTGAGATTCATTTATATTCAAAATATAAAGAAGGTTATTCACATCTAATGTGTATATCTCAATATCATCTTTATAAACAAAACACCCAGTGTTCTGGAACATAAAGGTATACTCGCAACGGGTTGTACTAGATATAGAGATAATGTTTCTAGTCAAACTAGGTACATTATAATAGTCTTCTAATTTAAGTACATGCCATAAGGGCATTTCCAAAACTTAGGTTTTTACAGGTTTCTACAGCCAAAACATCGACTCTCGTCCCGTTTCCGACTCGCAAGTCGATCTCATCTGAAGCTTGTCTCCTGCTAATTAGTAGATTCTGCATATCAGTACATATATTTATGTACCACATCCAGTATCAAAATACAATTCTTAAAACTAGTACTGGACATGTTTATAACAAACATACCTGAAGTCAGAGCCTTGCCCCACCTTCACTTCCTTCATGTCTGCCTTGTCCATACGGCAGTCACGCTTCCAACGACCCCGTTTGTCACAGCTTAGGCAGACATCTTGGGATATGTCCTTTGTCTTCCCAGAAGACTGTGACGATTTAGCCTTGTCCTTTTCTTCACACCCCTAGAAGCCTTCGGCCAAGCCTTGGCCTTCTGGGATGTCGAAGTAAAATGCACCTTACGCTTCTTGCCCTTTTAGAAGCTCTGGCTCTTCCTCATTGAGTATAGTCATTAACTCTCCAAGAGTTTTCTCTTGGTTCATCATGTTGAAGTTCATGACGAACCCGCCCCAGCATTGGGCAAAGACTGTAAGATCAAATCTATAGAAGTCTCGGCCTCATAGGTAATTCCCAACTAACCTAGCTGTTCGATGTCAACAATCATCTACGACACCTAGTGCTCGACAGATGTACCCTCTGACATTCACGAGTGAAAGAACTTCTTTTCCAATTCGTACTTCTAAGATCTAAGGATAGATCTATGAAGATCCTTTAATTTCAACATCATGGTATAAGGATCTAACCCTTAGTTCTGAAGACGAAATTAATGAGTCATCGCATCTAGCATAACGGATTGAGCACTAAAGTTATCATCAAGATGAGTCTTCCAAACCTCATGCTCGACTATTTGCTTAACTCCGGGCTCAGCCCCGAGAGGTTTCTTTATCAAATAGAGTAACTTCTCAGCTCCCAGGACTATCCTTAGATTCTTTTCCCAATCTTGAAAATTAAAGTCGTTAAAGACATTTTCACCCAGGATTATGTCCTTTGACGCTAATCTTTCAGGTCATCTTGATTGATATAGTCCAACTATCCAATCAACGATTTCGGGTACAATCAAATGCAATGATTACTATAGTCTAACTATATAACCAACTATAAATGATTGGTTAAATTCAAATGTATTGATTACTATAGTCTAACTATATAACCAACTACAAATGAAGCAGTTTGAATACAGTCCAATTGTTCAATTAAAACAACAATTGAATATTACTCCAACTAGTATATAAAAATTTAATGACGAAAAATAAAATGAGCGTGTATTGGCAAATATCTAAACGAAATTGCAAATTTAATACTTGCTTCCCACTATTTTTCGGCGAGCCTCTAACCCTCTGTGGACTAATCGGGAAACGTAGTTTCCTGGTGGGCTAGGATCCCATTAAATAACACACAACCTTGACTTTGGCCAACAAGCTGTATGAAACTTAACTAGGTAGATCTCTAAGATCAATTGGATCTCATCCAATTCCTAGATCCAGTAGATGGACCTCCAAGTCCGAAACATATATCCAATATATGTAAATATATCCAATATATTTCCTAACCTTTTCCTCTAAATCAACTAAGCATTGGCTTTGGCTCAACAAGCTTAATGATTCTAGTTAAGCGTGACCCATTGACAGTGGAAAAGCTTCGTAATCGAAGTCGATGAACTAGAAGTGACCTTGACTTTGGCCAACAAGTCACAACCGCCCAAGACATACGATATGGAACAAAGCTTACGCGGTTCAAACACATCCGCGATGGACAAATGTCTTGACTTTGGCCAACAAACCAATGCCAATCTTGGATCTTGAGAGAGAACCACTCAATGGAAGGAAAAATGTTTAATATTGTATTGGGGGTTTTTCTCTCGTAAATTGGCAACCAATTTATTATCTTTGATTAGGTCTCATCATACACCCTTAAAACATGCATTCTAAAAGCATAATAAGGCGCAATAAAATTTAATAATAATATGCGGATGGATATATAATACATTTTGTTCCTAGAATAAATCTCTCCATTTACTCTCTCCCGCTAACACTATTCTTACTTCTACCCAATTACATAACACTAAAAGAAACCTCATTTACATTGAGGGGAATTGGTGAGAAGAGAAATATAAAGAGAATAGAGATAATAGGCTAGACACGCAGGTCCAATTTAATAAATAAGTACCATACTTACAATAATTTCCAAAATTGCCCTCACCCTTCTAATATCCATCTGATATACATTATTCATACAATACATCCAAGTATTCACACAAAGCATGTTATCAATCAATCTAATCCAATTAATTAATCTTTGATTAATGACCATCCAATGTTCAAACAACGATTTGATTTGCGCGAGTCAAACTCGTTTAAGAATAAATACTCAAAGTAAGTATTCTTGAATTATATCGAACTACAATTTTAAATCCAATTTAAATTGTATCCAATACTAATTCATATTTAATTCCAAATTAAATAATTACACTTTTAATAGTGCCTTTTAGACTTGGATTCTAAATCTAATCAATTGGGTCTCAAAGGCCCAATTAGTATCCAATACTATTCAATTAAAGTCTAATGGGCTTTCAATTAATTCTTTAGGCATGGGCTTTGGCCATTTTGGATCAAACCGAAGATGTCAAGGCCCAAGTTAGGAATCACCATATGCCATAAAATCAATTTAGGCCAATTAGGCCCAATTAAATTATTAAAGGCCCAATGTCATATTTTGGACTTTATGGAAATGGTTTAGGCCCAAATATGATCCAAGACCAAAATTTGGCCCAATCAATCCCATTAGCCCAAATACAACAAATTATATTAATATATCATTCCAAATTACATATTAATCCATTTCAAGTGTAATTAACATAACTAATTAATTAATCTAGTATTTCCAAAACACTAATTAATCTAATTAATCATGTTTACCATCTAATTCATGTCCAACATAAATTAATCAAAATCAATCTTTCCAACATGCTTCATATCTCACGGCAATGGCAACAAAATAACATCCAATTTGATTTCAATCTAAATAAATCAACATTCAACATCTAAGATTCATTTCATGCCATTTAACATATCCAATTGTTAAAATTCAAAAAATCGACATGAGCTACTCTTAGGGTGCATTCGACCATGTATGGATTTTGGGGTTTTTTGATCTAATCAATTATCACAAATCCAATGATGCACAAATCCAATTCAACATCATATAAACACAACCAACTCATCAATTTAGGCAAAATCAAGCTCCAAGCACAAAATCCCAAATTAAAGTCTACGAACCCTATAATCCAAATCATGCTTAGATCTCGCTCTGATACCATTGTTAGTGTCCTAGACATGCCAAGGATCTCTAAGGAATGATTTGTGTGTGAATAACCTAAAGTAAGTTGCGGAAATTACTTACAAAGATTGGTGGAAGATCAAAACTTTTTTCCATGGATGTAGAAGCTCCAAGCCCTCTTTTAGTGTTACCAACACTTGGGTGAGTCTCCATATCACCTAGTTTGACTCCTTAATGTGCTAGCATAATTGAATTTTGCAACAAAAATCCATGGGAGAGAAGAGAAGCTCACGTTTTTTGTGAGGAAGAAGAGAGAATAGGTTGCTGTGAATAGTAACCATATCATGCTTCCAAAGTTGACTTGTTAATTTATATTAAGTTTGTGTGTTGAATTGGCTTGAGTGTTTTAAAAGCAGTCCAAGCTTTACACTCAACAAATCAAATCCAAAATCAAGCCTAACTACTTCCATCATTAGTCAAACAAATGATGTAAGTGAAGTGGGTCCCACCACTTTTAAATTCCAAATTTAAGTCGGCTAACTCAACACGCAACTTCGCTCGGTCCCGGGTTTGTTTAATTCGGAATAAAAGAATTTTCCGTTGCGACGTAATTAAATCTAATTTAAATAAATAATAATGCCTAGCAAAATTATTACGAAAGTCGCTTGCGATTTAATTCTAAATTAATTCGTTTGCCCGAATTAAAATCCAATTTTAATTCCACTTTGAAATCTAATTTCTATTAATATATCTAATATATTATTTAATCGATTAATTCCAAATTAATCATTCTCTCTATTCTATCCT